>BPLQ01014549.1:600000-1097320 GCA_021605075.1 Caerostris darwini
GAAGATTTGTGAAATATATTCAGTTTTAGCAATTCGTGATCAAAGACAAAAATTGTTCCGAATTGGATAAGAGACACTTCAGTTAGTCAATAACAAACTACAAAAGCCTGCATCATAATAGAGCTTCGCTGAGTGAATATATGACATTGAATAATACGACTGTGACTGAGTATTACTACTATACCGAATTATGGCAATCTTATTGATATCTCATATCTGTGTCTTTTCGAAACACATAAGTTAAATCATGCATAAATTAATTTTTATTCTGGACTAAAATGAGTATTTTTACCTATTTTATATTAGTGTAAGCCAATTATGATGACAATGAACTTTTGACAATAATCCTTCTATCGCAGTTTCATATTGTTTGTCAGACATCCGATTTGATGTCCAGCAACCAAAAGATTTACAAGGAGCTTTATATTATTTGTGGCAAATTATTGTGCGAATTTACTTTGCTTTAAATTATTTTGGAAAAACAATAACTCAATAACATGTTTAGTGAAAATAACAGCTTTGTATAACACGGTGATCTCGAAAACTCTGGTGTTAAATCACAGGATTATAGTTCTAATTCTTTTTCGATTCCTATTTTTATCCAAGTGGCTAAATTTATACTTGAATTTCTATAACAAAAATATATATAAATCGGAACAAGTTGCTGATAAAATTGAAAAAAAAAATAAGATCCATTAAAGGGAAGAAAAAGAATAAGTTCCATTAAAGGGAAAAAAAGAATAAGATCCATTATAGAAACCCATGTTAATCTTCATTTAAAATTAAATTCGCTTACCAGGGACAAAATCGTATAAAAATTGCACCCTCAGCGAATATCTGTCATCTGTTCAGACGAATCAGAACTTAATTTTTATTCTAACGATGTATGAACGGAAAAACAATTTAAGCATTTAAATCTGAATATGTTCCAAGAATTTTTACTAAAAAATGGAAGAATTCCATTAAATGTGGTGAGTCTTTAATTGGTTTTGAAATATATTTTATAACAGAAAAAAAGAGAAGGAGAAATCACGATCAACTTATAAAGAATTTTAAGACAATTTGATTTTTTATACGTTGTTTCAGGAAATTCTATAAGAAGTCCTATATTGTGTAAGCAAATCCTATAAAAGCCTAACTACTTATAAATTCCTATCCTAGTAAATCCTATATTGTGTCTTTTAAAATGATATCTGAAGAGTATGTTGAGTTACATGTTATAATAGGTTGAAAAGATGAGTAATAATGTAACACAAAAACAGCCTATTAAAATGACAAGATTTAAATTAACGGATAATATTTGAGGTAATATAAAACTTTGAAGTTGAAACAAAACAATGAATTCCATGATATCTGTAGCAATTATGAGAAAAATTATAAAATGGTAAAATACTAGCAAAAAAAAACAGAGCCCATTGATCTAGTGACTAGAGGTCAGTGCAACAGATTTCAGGTTATAGTCCCTGATGTGCTATGGATGTTTATAGTGGTTCAGAATACATAGGCCCACCATGGAGTTATTGCTCTAATGAAGAAATAGAAAAACTCATTAAGTAATATTGTTTACAAATAAATAAACTTGTTGTTTTAGTCAAAGTAATGTAGAACATTATAAAGTATTAAAGAAAAATAAATTATAGCATTTAATTTTTAGTATCACATGTTTAATAGTACTAATTATCGATTGATGATATTATTCTAGGGTCGATTCCATTTTTCAATACGTCTCTCTGATTTTCCCACTGCTTCCCCAAACCTTAAAGAATCATTATTACAGAATGGAGCGAAAATATACATGTTTCCAATAGTTTATGTTAGTAAAGGTTGCAAATGTTTATTTATATCATATCATTTAGGAAAATTGTGCCTAAGTGATTCATTTCTCTTATTAATTAATAAAATTCTTAAATTGTAGAATAATTTTTTATATGATAAAAAAATTCATTTTTAAATGTATTGATAATTATTAAAAATAATTAATTTAATTACAAATTGTTTCTCTACTTTTGAATGTTATATATCAATGTTATACGTCAAAAATAAAACTATTTTAAAATATAATACCTCATTAATGATATAAACAAATTAAAAAAAAATTCATGTTTTTAAGTTGTTGAACATGGAAGATCAACGTAGAATAACAATATGCAATAATGGCAGTAAATTTTGTCATATTTTATTAAAATATTATATTTAAATTTCAAGGTGAAACGAAAAAGATTAATTAAAATATTTTTCATCCGAGTTACTAGAGGGAAAATATTTTTTTAATTCTATTTTCTTTTTTAAATACTGATGTGTGAGCAACCTCTCTCATTTCTCATTAAAATGCTTTTACCAGACAAGCTCCTAAGATCATTAAAAACTATTAACTTCATCTTAAGCATTCAAAAGAATGTATAAACCATTAATAATCAACGATTGAAGGATAAGATAATAATAATACCGAGGAGATCCTTATCTAAAACTCTTATCAGATTCAAAAGGTTTCTATTAAACACTAACCAAACTCAGAATGCTGCATTTATGTATTCTTAAAGAATTGATTATTAGTAAAAATATTTTGATATCTATATTAAACACAATGATTCTAAAAGAATGAATTCTAGTTTGAAGCGTTTATCTCATCATCGTATTCCATTAATACACGTTTTCCAATGAGTTAAATGATAAGTTAAAGGAAGATAAGTGGTGGTTCAAAATTGGTGATAAATCTCAATGAGTTCTACGCCATCCGGTGGTATGATAATTGTGGTTTGTACCTAGTAATATTGGCGATCCTCTGCGAAATCAGCCGATTCGTGAGATAATAATCTGATCAAAAACATATCGACACCTTAATAAGGGACTGTATAGCATATAAATCTCCAACTTAAAAATCCTAATTGTTTTTGACACAAAAAAACCTTACAGATTGACTGATTTATTAGTTAATAGGTGTATTAAGTACAAGCTTGTTCATAAGTATGAGTTTCTACTGCATTTACTGCCATTTTAACTTATGCTTTCTACGAACCATTTCTATCTGAGTTATTTTATTTGTGAAATGTCCCTTTGAAAAATTACGTATTACATATTCATCCACACTAAGGTACATAATTATTGTCTTATGACTTATAAATGAGTAGTATTTTCATACGTTTCATAACGCGTATATATTTCTAATTCATTTCAGAAAATAATGTGTTGACAATTAATATTTCATCTGATGAATTCAAATTACGTTTTGTAACACCAATTATATTATTATGAGTATTAATGTACTCTATAATTGTAAGAAAAAATTTCTACTGGAAACATGTCTTCACGGCGTATTGCAACTGATTATTTCGAGAAGGCATGGATAATCTGAATTTTTTTATTCAGATCCGCAAAACATTTGAAAGGCAAATAAATTGGTAAATTGGAGTTGATGAACCACTAATGATAATTTTAATAAAATAATCCTAACACAATAAAGTAATTTTCTTCTGTCTTGTCCGAAATAAAATGATTTATACTTAATTGAAATAGATTACTTTTATATGATGTAGAAAGAGACAATATTTGCTGGAGACTTCTCAATATTGCATTTTACCTTCTACAATGTAGACTCGATAAAATATAATAATTTTATCTTAAAATTTAAAACCTATTAATCAAGAAAAAGTTACTGTATATGCATCAAAATTGGTGGTTACGGCCTATATTTTATAAGTTTAACTTAAAAACCATTGATAGATCAATATTACATTCTGCTTTAATTCGACAAAGATGATTTTAAAATTGGGGCACTTGCAGTCACTGCAATTAAAATTATCTTCAGCATTCCTACCATTAAAATACAAAACCATACAAGTTGGTGAGTTAAGTAAATTGGAAGGGAATTCCTTTGCAATGGTTATTTTTATTTTCAGTGGTTTTGCTTTGGTTAAATAATACAAGTTAACATTCACACCCTTTTTTGTATTTGGGCGTCTGTTAATTGTGTATGATAGCTTTTCTAGAGAATCTAAATATAATAATGAAATATCGGCACTAAATGTAAAAATAATAAGACACTCATGGAGTCGAAACTGTGTTTAAAGTTATCTACTATTTTGTTTTAAACAGTTATTAGAGAGTTTTTGCATACCGTATGTTAGTTACCGTAGGACGTCCGTTAGCTTTTTCTCCCTAGCGCGCATGCTCATAGGAAACTGAGCATGCGCGCTAGGGAGAAAAAGCTAATGGACGTCCTACGGTAACCAACGTACGGTATGCAAAAACTCTCTATTGTTTGGTTTGTCCCTCTACGGTCATTTTATGTACATTTTAGGTTAATTAGACGGGGACCTACAGTTTAGCGCGGATTCCGAATCACTAACAAACGTCCGTGCCGATTTGAACCTGCAGCCTATAATACCAAACGCCAGAATGCTAGCCGATTGGCCATCATGCCGTTTTAAATAATGAAGCTACAACTTTAATTAGTGCTAATGGAGTTTTTAAAGATGTTTGTACGACATTACATATAACCTTGGTTTTTTTTCGAATTCGATATTTCCGCACAATTTTTATTTTCATAAATACTTGTGTTAAGGCATTGAATGTGCATCAAAGTCTCCAATACATAGGCTCATGCTCAATTAATCAAAGATTTATCAGAATTTCAGTGTAAAATACATCAATTAAAATACGAGAAAAGAAATAAAAGATTAATAGAACGATGCTTAAAACGATCTTGACATCATTATGAAAAGTTACCAGGTAAAACTGAATAAAACATTAAGAAATGTTTTTATCTTTAAAATATTTTTGCAACTCACACTAAACAGAACTAAAACATTAGAATAGCCTTGAATGTTACATTTTTTGCGCTGCTCCATTTTTGAGAGAGCAAGTTTTTGAAAGGATTATGCAAATACGCATTACAAATATTATAAAGAATAATAATAATAATGTGTGAAAAATTCCAACAAATAGGTTACTTCAAGAGTTGCTTTACATGTGACCCCAGCAGTTCCTCAACAGGATTTTGGCGAACAATAGACGCACGAGCCATCCCAACCCGTTTCTCCTTCTATGTGTGCAAAAATCTTCCATTAAAACACATGGTCTGTGGCGAAGAAGATAGCGGTTCGTGCCCAAGCGTGGGCGATTCGCATCATTCGAAGCGTGACTAAACGTGAGTGCTACCGTGCATGAGTTCGTTTCTTGTTTGTCTTGGAGAACGCAATCTTTTTTTTTTTCCTCGATGCGAAAGTGAAAATGGAAATTGCCCGCATTTCGCTTTGCGTTCTTTTTGTTAAAGCACGCGCCACGATCTTGTGGGTTTTTGCTTCTTTAATCATTCCGAAGAAATTTCACGTTTAGTGTTGCATGAAAGCATAGTTAATAGAAATAAACTTATATGTAATATTTTATAATGAAATAGCCTTGCCAATGCTTCATATCATAACAGATTTATATTAAACCGATATTATGTACCAAACAAAGAAATTGCCATAACAATAATCGGATTGAAATATTTTTACTTCTGGAGATTATGAATTTTTGTTAATTTCACATCTACAAAAATTCATAAACAAGTTTTGCAGATACTGTACCTTTTCTCATAAAAAATATTTGTTAATTGCCTTTGCATACAAAAAAAAAGTTCTATATCGATGAATAAGGTACGCTTTTTGATGCACAAGGATTATTGCAAAAAGGTCTCCATTTCAGGGTTAAAGAATGAATATTAATATTAAAGTAACGGTTTTATTTTGATATGAAAAACAAGATTTCTAACAACTTGCGATGTGTTTTAATATGAGCTCCCCTTACCATATTGAAGATATTTAAGTAATAATTTATCACTAACCAAATAAAATGACTTCAGAAGCTAGAACTCTCTATATTTCCTCTTAATACTTCTTTGAAATGTAAAAAACCGTTGTCCACATAAAAATATTACAAATTATTTATGCTTAAATAAATGTATTAATGTTTCAAATCCAGGTTAAAATCAGTACCATCCAGTATCTGTGTGCATGGATAGATTTTGTCACATGGATATTTCGCAAGTCACGAGTGAAGTTCTTATTGAAACCTAAAAATTAATATCAGAATCTTGATTGTTTTATATATTATTTTAGTGTAAAAATAAAGCTGCAAATTTCAATTTAGCTATTCATTATTCAATTTTTAAGAATTAGGGTACCTCTGTCGATGATCCTGTATAAATTATTCAACTATATGCCCCTGACTCAGATTGTATTCCAATGAACATAATACACACCTACCAATCATTAAATTGGTGTAATTGATGGTTTATTCCAATTCAGCTTTCTAAAACCTTTTATTAATTATTTACTTGATCAATGATAGTAATTCATTCAATGAGTTTTTAAATACAGCTAATTACCAGAAGATGGAAAACCCACTTTTCATTACTTATACAAGTTTGCGTTTTTTTTAACTACTTGTCGTACGGGTTATTCAAGAGTAGATCCATTCGACAAAATTTGAGAAACAGCTATGAGTTTGGTTATAGTATCCATTGCTCAATTAGATACTAACGGGACTGAAAATGTAACCAATCACGTAAATATCATAATTAGTTTTTTCTATCTGATTAAACGGCATGTTTTTTTTCTATAATTTTAAAGAGCTGTTTTTTTTAATACGACCAGTAAGATTTCGAAATACGTAGGCTGCAATAAATTGAAGAGAAATAACGAACATTGAGATTATGTAGCTAAATATAAGTTTTCATTAAATTCATGCAATGTACGTAAAAACTAATGCTGAATCAGAATATGATATGCAAATTAATGGAGATATCATTTTTTAACCTCACTGGGCCTGTGGCCGAAAGCAACCTTTAAAAGTTTCAGCAAGTAGAAATTGCTTAGCGAAATTTTAAGAAAGTCATCATTTAAATATACTAGTATGTACTTGATATCAATTACTTAAAAAATTACCATTTTGAGCTATTAAGTGAAAAGAAACGACCTGGATTCAAATCTATGCAGCAAGAGTTGAATGTAAACATTTTGGAAATGCATTCCAAAGTCTATGAATCATAGAAGATCAGAAACGCCTTCTAGAAAATATAGGAGCAGAAGGCAAAACTACAGATGACACTTTCAGTTAACTACAAGGAGACACAACGGCTATACCAACATATCTCAGATCTATGGATATCTGATAACAACAATGCACAAAAGACTTCACAAAGGAGAGGTGTATGTAAGATGTCCAGCAATTTATGTATCCCTGGTATTATGGCTCACCCAGAAATGTCAATGAAGGTCTATAAGTTTTGGTAAAGAATCCAGGTTTTGCTTGAAAAAAATTGAGTCTACATAGATCTGGCAGAAGCCTGAAAGCCGCTCTTATACCATATACAAAGATGAATATTTGGTTTAATATCTATTTGAATGACTTCCCTGACATGTGTATAGTAGCAAGATATAACATTATTGCTCAGACACATAGAGATGACATTCTCGATGCAATGATTTGCTACAAGACACCATGCTACAAGATACTACTGCTATACCACAAAGACATCAAGTAATGAATAATTATCTTAATAAAGAAATTATTATGCGTATGGATTGGCCAGCACGTTCTCGGTATTTGAAGCCAATTGAATGTTCGAGGGAGACGTATTGCCTCATTTAACCCGCCCTCTGCAATACTTTAAGGTCTTCGAATTGCCTTAGTACAATGAGCCTTTCTGCCAACTGGATTGATAAAAACCATCATTTTCAGCATGGAAAATCATTGTCATTTTTGTACAGTTCTTAGAGACGATCGCACTCCATATTAAAAATGATCATGCATTGAACTTAGATACTATGTTTTTTTTATATATATGTTTCCATTGTGCATGTTTTCAAATCAGAAAATGGAGTCCATTGTTTTTCTTTTGTGCCTAATTTTTAAAGATCTGTTTGAAAAATATTTTTTTGCCAAATTTGACATCTTCTATAAATATAGGTGCTGCTCGTCGTTTAGAATCAATTCTGGTCTGATTAAATAGTCTTCTTTTCTTAGGCGGTATTACGAATTTCACAATAAAAACCAATGAAAAATTCAACGAACTCTTTTTCTCAACATCACGTTGGAACAGCATAGGCAGCATTGCTATCACATTTCGAAAACCCAAAGACGGGAGAGAATTCCTATCAGAAGAAGGGAGCGATTACAGGCAGTACAACAACTTAAAAAATTACATCAACCATGAAATTCACCAAATTGGAGTAAAACCTAATTTATCCCAAATCCGGTAATTTTTTTAAGAAATATTGATCGAATTCCGAAAATGTTTTCCTGTTGATCAAGACTTTGTATTTGATATATATTGCGTTCAGTTTCTATAATATATATATCAGTTTATATAGTTCTCAGTTTCTATAATATATATATATAATATATATATATATATATATATATATATATATATATATATATAGCGTTAAGTCGATTTAGAATAGGTTCTTAAACTAAATTTTTCCTTTTTGGTACCCTCTTAATTTTAAAATTAGAAGAACCATACTGTGAACAGTTCTCTACCACTCAACATAAAAATTTGTTTTCCGGAATCCCTTTAATAGGTACATAAAGATTTTAAAAATTATTTTTATTTTACTTTCTAATTCATTAATCTCTGTGAAAACTAGATTTAAGAAATAAAATAAAGATATTTTTAAAATTATGACTGAATATATTAAATTATTTGGTTTCTCTAAAAATGCAGATTTTGGTAAAAATTCTTCAGTGTTGTCTATTCAAATAATTTTTCAAAAATCTCTATTTTCTTAAATTAAATTTATTTAAAAAGAATATAAAATTCTGTAAATAAATAGTATCTTTTAGACAAATTTTTTTTTCATATTTCAATATTTATAAAAGCAGGCACTTAGCATGACATCATTCGTCAATTATAGTACGGTGTCGTATAGTTTAACTAAAGTTCAATGGAGAAATCATTCATATTTGTGTCATACCTGAATGAAATTATTCCAATCAATTTGCAGCCAATCAACCACAACGAGGAATTATATTTCCAAGGCACTATTTAATATTTTATTTTAAATGACATTGGAACATAATAAATGATGTTTTTCTCTCAATAGTAATAATTTAGCTCAAACATCAAACAATTGTTAGATCCATGTCTTATACCTTATAATTATTTTTAATGTAATTTTAAATATGCACAAAAGTTTACTAGAATCACCTAAAAAATTATTCATTATATAAATAGTGAAGCATTTTTTCTTAGCCACCTTTTCAAGTCAAACCATAAATAAAATATTTTCCGATTAGTATTCATCATACTTTATAATTTTTTTCTCTATGCAATTTTTCCTTTATTTCTAGTTAACTATCTCAGAACAGAGAAACGATGAAACATTTTCAAAAGAAAGCAAAGCTAATTTAATATTAATAATTAACTAATGATAAAATTAACAGCCAAGTAGTTTTTTGAAATCGTTTTTTTTTCAAGCTATATCGTGTATAAAATAATATAGTTCAATATTCATCATAATTTATGGATTTTATCTCTAAAACGCAATTGTCCCTTTATCTCTACTTAACTATCTTAGATCAGAAAAAACAACAAGAAAAATTTCAAAACAAGACGAAGTTAATTTAATATTAATACAGCGTGAAACAAAATACCATAACAAAAATTTCCATTATCTCCATGGAGACTTGCGAATAGTTAATGACCATTAATATTACACTGATTACTTTTGCACACTTAAAAGTAACTTGATTAAGCTAATCGCGTTAAAGATATCGCATGTTCTTATATCTAAAAACTAGAATCATTACAGAAGTAATTGCCTCCTAGACCCAAATCCAAGAGCACACATTATGATCCAACTGCAAGATAAAAGGAATTGTAAATTAAAGTTTTAATCACTGGGGTTTCCGAACATTGATGATAAATAGTACTGGAACTCCACCCTGGTGACGCACCCACATGCTTTTATATGTCTTTCCCCCCCCCCTCCTCTTTGTCATGTAACAGGAGGTTTTTATGGATTCCAAAAGGATTTTTTTAAAGATCTTGTTAAAATTCCTTTTTTTTTTCTATCTGTCCATTTTCGTACTCCGGTTACGATGAGTGTCAGTTGTATAAACTGAGTGTAAATCTATCGTAACTGTTACAGATAATGGCGTAATATTTACTGAAAAAATGTTATGCGAGAAGCCTTAGATGACAATGCCCTTATGTTATTTATATCTTGGAATTTCGACACATGATTATCTTTATTCCTTAATAAAATGGTCAAATATAAATTTATTCGTGTCATCTTTTATTACACTAACACAAAAAACCTGAAAAGCTGAGAAATGTAAGTTTTGTTTTATGATTTTTAATTCATATAAAATATATTAAAGTATTAACCCTTAACTTTTTAAATTGCACTTGGTAATTGCATCTACCCTGTGTAATAACTACAACTTAGATTATTCAATCAAAACAAATTTTATAATTTCTGGATATTATCATAATATAATTTAATAAAGCATTCTTATTACATTGAAGGATATTAAAGATTGTATCAGGCAATAAGAACTATTCTTCTTAATGGGTACCAGTATGCAGTAAGAAATTAATTAAGATACATATAACAGAGATGTTTATTTCAATTGCTTTTTTCTTATAATTTGGAATTTCAGCTGTCTGATAGTTCGAAAAATCATTAACATAAGATAACATTTGAAATCAAATATCCATACGTCAAAATTTGTTCAAGAAAATCAAAGAAAATTTATATTGAAGACGTTTAAAAGAAGAATCATATAGGTTGAGACTATCTCAACAACACAAAAATAAAAGATATTTTTATTTTTATTTTAATTCCTTGACGACTTTTTCATATCAGTAATTTGTATAAATATTTTTTCATCGCCAAGTGCTCATTTAGTCAATAGTTTTTAAGCCATTATTGAGTCCAAGAGGGTTTTTTGTTGACTATATTCTCACAAAGGAGAGCCAGTTTACTTTAAAAGTCCTCTAAGAAGACATTCTTAGAGGACTTTACATTTCTTTTCATCACCAAAATTGCAGAAATCCAAAATATCATAGACGTATAAAAAATTTTAGAAATAAATTTGGCCAATTGCATACATTTCTATATGAAAGACACTAGATTTCAATTTCTTTATAGTTTCCAGATCACCATCAATGGACTGCAACTCTTTCTGCATTTTAAAGAGTGGCGTTGTTTCGAACTACATATTGGAAGCCAATGAAATTGAAAATTAGGCAAGTGTCGATGCATGTCCTGAGTTAGGTTCATAACATTATTATTATTATTTCCGAGAAAAAACAGATAGTTGGAGCACGAACTTTTAGAAAGAGAAGTGCACTTGAAATTAGATAATAAATTCGTGTCCGACATCGTCCACCAAAGAATCCAAAGTGGGAAAAAATTGTTTGCTACTATGGTGTCATCCCATATCTATACAAACAAGAACATCCCCTTATACGATTTCCATTAATAGAGAAATGCCACTTGAATGCTAAGCAGCTCTAGCCCGTAAGGCAGATAACTACCAAATGATGGTTACACACAGAAACCTGAGACACCCCTTGTCTACCAGAAAGATGTCCAATACGATGTTTTGAATAAGACTAAATAGCGTAAACAAGTCTCATCTTGATCACCCCCCTTTTCAACGGACATAGTTGCCACCCTCGGCAATCATGCAGGCCAGAGTATTATATTTTGTAATATATATATATATATATATATATATAGTATATATATATATATATATTGTAATATATATATATATATTGTAATATATATATATATTGTAATATATATATATATATTGTAATATATATATATATATATATATATTGTATATATATATATATATGCAGAACTAATCAAATGTCAAAAAATAAATACAAGATCAACAAGTTAAAGTGTGTGATGGAAAACAATATTGAAAACATTACAATGAGGAAATAATATGAAATATTAATTAATATCAAAAGAAATAAATGTGCAAAAATACACAAGATAAATTGTTTCAAATTTTAATTATGATAGCAAGGGACAATTATGATAACTGAATTTTTTTTGAAAAGAAAAATGGATGGCAAACAACGAAGGCAAAAGTCATTACATCGCCTCGGTGCCTGTTATCTCTACCTGAAGATGTGTGAGGGTAGTTTTATAATGGTGATCAACATTAGTTCCTTATTTGTTATGGTACAGACATAAGTTTATAAAAAACAAAAAAATATATCTGCAGAACTAATCAAGTGACAAAAAATAAATACAAGATAAACAACAAGTTAAAGTGTCTGTGATGGAACATAATGAAATGTAAAATACTAATTAATATCAAAAGAAATAAATGTACAAAAATACACAAGATCAATTATTTTCAAAATATAATTACGATAACAAGGGATAATTATGATAGCTGGATTCTCTTCGAAAAGAAAAAAGGATGGCAAAGATTATTGCTCCTGATGTCTGTACCTGAAAATATGCCACTGAAAGCAGTTTTGTATTGAGGATCATCACTAATTCCTTATTTGTTATGATACAAACATAAAAAAATTTAAATTCGCGAAAGAAAAATTAAACTCCAAAACAAAAACAAAAATCTAAAAAATTTATGAGATATTTTAAGAGCAATAAAATGACATTTCTTATGACACAAGTCATCAAAAAGATCATAAATAATAAAAGAACAATATTGAAATGCATTATTCCAATGAGTGTTCCCAAAATATATTTATCATCTGCTTTGTTGGATGTGAAAATTTCTTTTAGAAAAAAAAAATGTTGACAACATTTGTTTACTATTTCACAATTAATGGAATTCAGACATACGAGTGACAGTGAAAATATGAGTATGACATTTGTGACTGACATCCTTTAAGAGTTCTAATAAATAACAAGTAAGCCAGCCTTTTATTAAACCCTAGTTAAAATTCTGTGTTTGTCCCTTTTCTTACAATCATCGGAAATTAATAAGAGCTTGATATTTTCGATAAACACAGAAGGCGTTTAAATATGTCAACACAGAAGTGACATATAGAATAATGACCATTACGAAAACCATTCAAATTCGAGGAATTAGTATGTTGTTATTTCTATACAAATGTCTTAACAATTTCTGATTGTTGAATTTTACTTAAGAAAATTATGTAGTTTAAAAAGTGAGTCAAGTCTATTCTTTTGTGCTTCTGTGTTGAATAGCTCTCCTTTTTTTTTTATCAAAAAGGCAAGAATATATATAAAATTTTTTTTGATGAAGAAGTAAATATTTTTTTTAATTATTAATCTTAAAAAATTAAAATAAATAATTAATTTTAATATTAATAATTTTTAATAATATTAATTATTATTATTATTGATAATTTTAATAATTTTTTTTTTTAAATTACATTTTTTTTTGTTCGATTATATTTTACTCATTTAATAGTGACAGAAATATAACAAGTTAAAAACATTAGAAAGTAGTTTTAAATATTTTTTAAACTGTATTAATGTCAATTTAATTTTTATAGTACTTCGATGTATTGGTATCAAAATATTTTTAACAGCATTCTAATATTTTCCAATGCATACCATTAACAAGTGTTCTTTCTCCAGAAGACAAATTTGGTACCACAGGCTTCAGGTGCGAATCCTGGCGGTGGTGATTAATGGTTCGGAAACAGTAGGCATTGGTCTAATTAGCCCAAAGTGTGCATAAAATGACAGTAGAGCGACAAACCAAAACAAAAACCAAAATACAAAATTATTGAAACCGTTTTTTAAACATTCTTTAAATAAAATAATTTTAACAATTGTAAGCATATATGTCTAGTACATTTTCACTTTGATGCAAAACTAATTTTGTTTCATTTTGAAACTAAGACATATTTTATGTGCATATATTTTATCAGCATAGATCTTGACATTGTGTGAAATTGTTCAACAATATTATTATAAGATTTTATTTGGATGTTCAATTAAAATTATACATGAAGAATGTTCTTTTTTTTTCTTCTAATGCAGCTGACAAAATAGACCGTGATCTTTCGCCATAAGGGCTGCACCGATGTTACTCACTTTGCATTACCCAGGGGGTGCGTGTAACTTGATGATAAGCCACGGACGCAGAGTAACAATGCCCCCGCAGCACTCTACGATCCTATTAGGACCGGGACCTACAGCTTAAAGTGGATTCCGAACCACTACAACACCCATGGGCAGAGCCGGGATTTGAACCCGATACCTGTGGTACCGCACGCCAGAGTGCTAGCCATTCGGCCATCAGGCCCCTCAGAGTGCTAGCCATCCAGCCATCAGGTCATGAAGAATGTATAAGTCTTAAAAGATATACCACAAAAAGAAAACGTATCAAAACCTTGATCGGACTGTTTGCTTAATGTATTTTAAGAAACATTTTCTGTTCTGACTGCTGCTAAAAGTGAAATAAAGGACAAATAAAATGAATTGACGAAATCAGTTTATTATTAACATTTCTGTTCTCGAATGCAATTGCTGTTTCTGAAGGATACGTCTTAGAAATTAAAAACATTTTTGTGTCAAGTCTTTCTGTAAAAGAATATAAATATTCATAAATTTTCCTACAGACAGAAATTTTACAACAGAAATAAATTTCTTAAATATACAAGTGCAAAATACATGTCATTTATTGCGTTTTACTAGTATTGAAACAAAATCCTTTAAATATTAAAGTTCTCAGTTTAAATTATTATTAAGTTATTATTAATTATTTAAACTATTATTTATTATTGTCATTATTTATTTAGTTATTCTAAATGAGGGTATTACTTCACATTGAAATGTGTTCAAATTCTATCTAATAAAGTTTATGAATAATATCTATCATATAATATGCAGACCGCTAATTCTGTTATATCAATGCAAGTTTAATGATTTAAAAATATTCTAATAAATTTACTAGAAGGATTTTAAATATTGAAATGATTAATAAAAATGATTAAAAAAATAGACTAGAAAAATATTACTAGAAATAAAGTTTACTAGATAACTAGATTAAATTTACTAGAAATATAGTTTTGAATGATACATATGCAAAACGAGTATAGTTCTGTAAATCTTAACAAAATATTAAAATATAATAAAAGATTTATTTTAAAAATTAAAAAGATTTATTAGATATGAATTTACAAATTTAGCATCTATGCATAAAACCAATAATACAGAAATTGTATGCTAGAAAAAGTATCTCCAATACACAAGCTTACTTGCTGATTTACCCAAGAACAGTGAAAACTATTGTTACATCTTTCCTATCACTATGGTGATCGTTTTACCCAAATTTACTGATAACTCACCAACTAATCGAAAAAGACAGATCATGTTTGATTAAGAAAATCACACAAGAATGAAATAACTATTCATACCATGCATAAAAAAAACCCGCAATAGTACAAATTACAGTTGCACAAAAAAATTCGCCAGTGACATGAACCATTAATGATCTGAACACCAGGTATTTCTCGCATTTCTACCCCTCTGAAACCTCATTGAGGTGACAGGTACCAACCTTTGCTTACACGGTAATTGTTGTAGCCGTATCTCTTCATGAAATCATGTCTCGTACACCTCCGTTTTACATCGAGTGACCCCTGAATCTTTTCGTCTTTTCTACGTGATTTGGATTGTCAATTCGCAAAACTACCCCAAGTCTTGGAAGTCTGAACCTTGAGATTCTTTTCTTTCTTTGCCTTGACGAGAAATGACTGATACAATAGTTAATTGTTGTAATAATCCTTCAACCGCGCGTTTTTAAACGTTCGATAACGTTTGTGACAGCGCACCGGCTCGATGCGATTCAAATATATGCGCAGGAAAAATTATTGTATGCGCGATTACATTGTGGTAATCTTTTTTTTTTTTTTTTTTTCTTTATTGTTATTTCTGTTTGTCTAGGCCATTAGCGATATCACATAAATTATTAGACCGGCGTAGAAAGAAAAGACATAGTGACATCATATAACTCATAATTATTCGTAAATCCTGTTTATTTTAAGTTGATTTATTGTCCTCATTGCATTCCATCTCAAGCATTTAAAGGTGAAGTAGCAAAAAAATAGGCATTATCTTAAATTACTGCCTGCTCTTTTAGTTAGTGAATGATAATACTGATATCGTAATAAGCATTTAAAGAATACAAATTATTTCATGTCTGATGCGAAAAGACATTTTATTTGAAGGTAAAATAATTACAGTCATCAAGACTCATACAAAGAAAAATAGGCAAACCAACCAGAATTTATAGTAGCTAAAAGCCGGAATGCTTTATATGCATCTACTTAAAATTTTTACTTTGGGGGCCCAACAATGATGGCATGATGGCTCTTAAAAGAATTTAAGAAAAAAATAATAAAAAGTTTTTAATAATAATATGTCATTAAAATTACTGAACATTAAAGTTTGAACCAGAAACAATTTATCATCCTTAAAATGTCATTTATTATAAGTATTATATAGAGATTTTGAAATTTTCTTTATTAAAACTCACAGCAAGTCATTTTTTTTTCATTGAAGTTTACAAGAAATACTCGTGTACCATAAAATATATCACACGAGGATTACTGAAGTAAGTAACAAAGGAATCAATGATAAAATAATAAACACAACAAACATATGGTAAATTTAAAAATATTCAAGTCATTACAAAAGAAAAAGAAAATAAAAGAGAGAAGAGATTTAAGAAATATCAAAATAAGAATCAACAAAATTACAAAATGATATAAAAACAAGCTTCCTATTAATAAGTGGAAAAAAGTTTGAATGCCATTTGGCTTTTTGGAGTCTTGGTTCTAGGATGTCCTAATCTGCAGAAGCTAAATACAATATGATATGCATCCTGTACTTCACGTACATTGCAGTTACGAAGACATCTCACGAGCTCTCTATTATTTTTGACAGAGGCCTGGGATTATTATATGTATAAAGAATTCCATAGATTATTGGTCTCGTCTTCGAATGTCTTTTAAAATAAGATTTGGTATATTAGCATTAATTTCAATGTCTTTTTTAGTGGTTCTGTTAGATGCTTCCACTCACATTGTCAAATGTATTTTTGTATGGCCATGATCAAATGCAGAATATAGTAATATTTTGCTCATTAAAGTATTAAGATTTTTTTTTTTAATGTTAACGATAATATTGTTGTACGATGTAATATTTTCAGTGATTCTAATTAGGATAGCGAATCCGTGCAAAATTAGGAATAGGAACTATTCTGCTAATTTATTCAATCTAACGAGAGTTTAATGCATAAACAAATCGAATAAGCACAGCACTTCATAACGATATTGATGGTATTCTAATTCATGAGCATTTTTGTAAATGATGTAGGCCAAACCAACGTTGTTATTTATTTTACTGTCACAGTAGCAGGAAGTGATGAGGAAACTTTTTAAATGATGGTAACTCATGGTATTTATAGAATTTAATTTTTTTAAAGGCATTATAGTTTTTACCACTTCTCGTGACAAAGAGGCAAATCAACAAGAAACAGAAACAAACAGAAAGTTAAATCCTTCACATAAAAACAAGTAAATTGACGATTGTCAAAGCAGGCAGGCAGGCATCTACAGTTTAACTACACAGCTATATTTTATGAGTTCTGTTTCATACAAAGCACAAATGTGAGGAAATTAACTCTGAATGCTTTATTAGAATGAGTAGAAATGAATGTCTTACAACATAGAAGATAATTTTTTCAAAAGAGATTTACGTATACAAAGCATGATGATTAAAATTAAGTTGTTAATTTGTAAGCTTTTTTAAAAATATCAGGACTTGACAGAGGTAAAGGGTTGGCCCATGGATTAACTAATCACGCTAAAAACCGAACATAACCACTGATCTTTATGAGAAGAACCTTCTTATGTCTTTTTAATGACAATGTACCATTACATGTGAGAAAAATCATAGCTCCAACAACCATGAACTTACTAATTTAGTAAAAGTTCTATTATAAGTGGTAATAAATAGGAGAAATTCCTCTTCCAAAGCAATCAGAGTCAAAAAACTTTAGTAAGAAATAATAAATACATTTTTACAAACATAAAGGATGAATTAATTCTTTTGAATCAAGAAAATTTATGAAGTAATAAAACAATGCTAAATATTAAATACATGTCTAATAAAGTCATACTATGAATATATTGATAAAGGATGGAAATCATAATTTTCTCTTGAAATTCGCCTGTTTATGTCGACAAGAGCATGCATCATTTTATGTTTTAGTAACTGTTATTAATTAGGTTAAATATTTTCTTAAAAGGTAAGATCATTTTTCTTATCAAAGGAAACAAACGCAGTGTAAGAAATCAATATCCTACACAGAGTGAAATGAAAATCGGAAACTAAACGGGCAATTTTGAAATGAAAATCAGAAACTCTCCTTCGACAGATAACCAACTTCCATCATAAAAGTTAACAACAATTCATTCTGAATTACCTAATTGCTAAAAAATAAATTATTTCAAGATCGATATTTTATGTGTGTGCACCTATTATTAAGATCTGTGTGGGAATAAGTATTATACAGAATCATATTATGTGAGAACAAACTATATCAAATGAATGAAAATATTTAAGACACAAGGTAAGAGAACTAAATCTCACTAATGTAAAGATGCATCATTGGATTTAATTGTTTACGTTTCTTGAAACTGCTTTTAATCGAAACTGACATAATATTGATACAGCAATTAGTATGAAAAGCACATCTTACTTCCTTGTTGTTTTTTATTAAAATCTCTAATTTTGCTTTTTGCCCTAAATAACTGAAGAATTCTCTATAATAAGATTAATACTAGTTATTTTGAAAAAGAGAGAAGGCGTAGCATATTCCATCACATCGTGATTCAATCCATCATCATTAAGTATTGCTGTAACTGGATGTTATCTGTGGTAGCAAGTGAAGAGTATTAGAACGATGGTGTTTTTAATATAACCTCTAAAGTTACATTGTTGCAAGTGCTTCCTGAAGGAAACGCCATATTTACTTAGTGTAATTGTGTAACCCTTGCACATCCGTGTTAGTTCGTTTACTCTTTTTTATTTCTGTGACATAAAATTATGGTAGAACACATGACAAAGATAGAACACCTTCAGAACATTTTAGTTCCACTCTGTATCAATTGTGGTGATTAATCATACTTGAATTTCGAGCATTATAGTATGAAAGCTGCACATGAGTATTCAGAGAATATGTGTGTTGTCTCACTTATTTACAGTACACAGACATGTTAGGCAACATAAGTATAAGCCTTTAAATTGACAGTAAAAATAGACTATGTAGTTCAAGTGAGAATGATCAAACATGAAGGAAAATGAATTTTATTTGCTCTGAAGGTAGAGGTTGGCGATATTCATAACTAATATGATAAAGTGTGTTTTGCTGCTCATATGTTTTGTTGTTGTTAGGGTTTATAAGGAGGTTATGCCAGTTTTTCTAGAATTTAAACTTGATGCAAGTCAGCGTTTCTCAAATCGAAATGGATTTCTATCCTTGTAAACGATAATGGTCCATTAAATTGGCTGTACTCAAATATATTTATTGAAAAAAGTAGCTATAGATTTATGTTATACCTCATAGGAAATACCACAAGTACTTTAAAAGGGAACTCTCTATAAAAGTCTTCATATTCCAACCAGTTATGTAGGTTAATACTGATTCCAAAGAATGTCTGCGCATTAAGTAACAAAGATTAAAATTTAAAAAATAACGGATTTTATATTTTTGGTCTAATAAGTATGCCTGAAAAGTCATAACCTTTTATTTGTCTACATAAATAAATCTTTTGCTTAACTACATGCAACTATCTCCCTTATATTCATTAACTTTGGACTATTTGTAATATAATCCTGTTAGACTAATTGTCTTAAAGTTCAGTAATGCGTAAAACTACAAAATTATTTCGCATTAGGTAAAGTCAGTAAAATATCTTGACATACATACATCCTAGCCCATAGACATGAATACAGTTTATCAATTGTAGAGAAATTATTTATGATCAGAGATGTCGTTATAAGTTGATGCCTTTACAAATCGATTCCGTTACGATAAATCGTAATCATACTATACTCATTGTCGTGACTTATCAATATTTGTCATATGTAGATAGGCAAAAAAATGGGACTGCAAAGATTACGTTGTCATCACAGCTATTTTCTGACTGCCTCTATCTTTTTACAATACTGTAAGAAGGTATTGAGACCAGGGCATGAAAGTGAGATCTCTCATGCCCTAGGATTACCAATAACTAGGAGGGGCACTTCTTCAACCTATCAGCACACTCTCAACAGTTTGTATAATTGTCCGAAATCCTCACAAAAGTAATATAATCTGTATGGACAGTCTATGCTCCTCATTACAAGTCGTCTAGCTGATAATCATTTGTTTTCGCAGCGTACATTATGAGAGTTGTCCATGACGGCCACCCAAAGTCGTAGCCGTTTGGACGGCTGCATCTCTTGGTGGAATTGGTCTATACTTAGACTGTCTTGAGTGATTAATCGTGGTTAAATTTGAGTTCTAATGAAAACGGTAGAATCTTTTAAAGATGCCAAGTGAAGGCTTCAATGCTGCTTTCTGTTTGGAGCGGCACACCCGGTATGGTGGTTTGAAGTGCTACTAGATATTGATCTTCTCTAATTATTATTAACATCATCATGGCAGATTAGCTATTTGTGACATCCTTCAACCACATGCCTCTCTTTACGAGCTTTTCAAGAGGCATTTTCCTTTTAGGATAACGCTCGGCTACACGTAGCAAAAAGATCACAGGACTGACTCTTCAATACTGACGTATTTGTCTGACTTATCAGATCGGCAGATTTGTCACCGATTAAAACTTTGTGATGAACTGGACTGACAAATTGGAAGCTTAAGAATTTGTTTGCACTAGAGGCACGCTTACGGCAAATTTGAAATGAGATGTTGCATCAGGTAAATACAGGTTTTTTTAGGACATCTTAAAAAAATTGTATGATTCCATGTCCGATAGTATTGTGTTGTGTAATAAAACTAGAGCTGGCCCAACGTAGAACTATATCCTGTATTTCTTTTGAGTTTTCTTGCAATAAATGATCCTACTGCTCTATTGCAAATAATCATAAAATTCCAATTAGTTTTAGTAATTCATTCTTGGTGCGTTAATTGTTATGGAGGTAAGTATATATTACAATATTCTTATTCACATCACTCTTCACCCTAAATGTTACAATTGTTCGCTTTGTCCAAGTTGTTATTGCGAAATACTGTTATTTGTACATGATTCTCTAATAGCTTCCTGGAACTTTAACCTAATTAACAATAAGTTGTTTATTAAAAACAAAATCTTGTTACGCTTTAATTGTATTTGCTTCTAAAATATGTGATAAATGAAGGAAATTTACAAATAAATAGAGTAAGAACTGTCTGTAATAACAGCTTACTTGCTCTATTCAATCGTTTTTTCTATAATTAAAACTTGACTCAGAACATGGCATTAAAAAGAAGGGAGGGAGCTGTTCAATTGTTGTACGATGATTGATTGTTAACAATCATTTTGATGTTCATTAAACTTCTCATTTTTCGGAATATCGCAGTTGAATTTTAAACGAAGAAATTGTGGAAGAAGAAAGGGGAAGATTAAATATTCTGTCTTTAGAAATTCGAATATTTGCCTTATCTTCAAATATTATATCTTAAAGTTGTATACAAGGAAAAAGATCTAATAAGAAAAAATTACGAAAATTTTGTTACGTTATATATTCATAAAACATTATTAAACATTATTATTAATATTATATAACGTTATTTATTATAAAATTATACAAAATATGTTTAATTGATACAATTGATAATATCGATTAATTGATTTTGCTGTAATGCCCTCCTCAATTATTACTTTACTTCGTATTTAAAATTGGAGGAATTATAAATACTACAATCAAAAACAAGTAAAAAGTGAAAAGAAATATATAAATTCATTTCAATTTCATGATGAATAATACATTGGTGAATTATTTTAATATATATAATGATGCTTTATTTAACAATATATGTATTTAATATGAATGATTTCTGAAATTTGGAGGACGATTTGAAGTTGGAAAAGCGATTAATGCTTACATAGTGAAAATACTGTAACAATGATAGTTCAGCCTTGAATATAATCGAAAAAGAAGACTACCATTTTGAGAAAGTCAGTTTAGTAAAGATTTTTATTATCTTATTTTTACAATTTATTGATGAAGATCTGATAAAAGTACGATTCCTTTAATAAATCATATGGTAAAAGGTAGTTTCCGACTTCAATGCAGAAGTTATAAAAGAAAAAAAAATTGTAAAAAGGAAAAATAATTAAAAATTCAGAAGATTTTAAGCGCTATTATTTCATTATTGAAAGACAAACTAATTAATAAAATGCAAATTGTTTAAGAGTTTTGTTTTAAATAATTATTAACATTTTTATATCTTGACAACATAAAAGCAACTTTATTTTTATATGTTTATATTTCTATACGTGTGACATATAAAGTTTTAAGTCTTCATAGGTTTATAACTTCCTTCCTGCACTCAGCAAAGCTCAGATTTTAATCCATTGGCAATATCTGGTACAATCGTTATCTGCTACAGTTCTAAAAGCACTCTTTTCTCTTCATCGTCTGTTGATGGACTTTTAGCAGCATGCATAAGGGAAATTCGAGATAAACTTAAACTTACT
This sequence comes from Caerostris darwini, assembly GCA_021605075.1. Taxonomy (NCBI): domain Eukaryota; kingdom Metazoa; phylum Arthropoda; class Arachnida; order Araneae; family Araneidae; genus Caerostris; species Caerostris darwini. Next base: position 622,715 of record BPLQ01014549.1, read on the forward strand.
TCTTAAAGAATTAAGAAAGTCTCCTTTTATGGTCAAACTCTTGAATTTTCGGTTATGGATGTAAGATGTAATAAATTTGAAAGATATAATATACATAGAATGAATAATCTTCTTCTACCACGCGGATATGATTAAGACAATTAAAATTTGGAACAATTGATGTCTATGGATCATGTAAGATTTGAAGAATTGATAATTAGGATTTTTTATAGAAATAAAAAATTCCAAAGTTTCAAAAATATCATGATAAAATCAGCTAGTGTGCAAGAATCCATAATTTGAATCCACTTGAGCAGCGCGCTACATTGATAATGATAATAAAGGTGTCTGGTGGGAATTTTTTCAAGTTTTTTTTCTCGTATGAATACAAATGTGGTGCAGTTACCTCTGATAATCTTCCTGGAAAGGTTATTAATGATAAATGCAGCACATTTACACGTCAAATAATCTACTAGTCTGTAGAATATGTATGGCATACTAAAGTGAAATACAAAATCCCAGATATAAAAAATAATAATGGAGAGGAAAACATTTTCAAACAAAATATCTATTTAGACTTAAATCAAACATTTATTAATTCATTACAGAACTATCTACAGAAAATATTGTAGTATAGTATATCTGGCTAATATTACAATTCATGCATTCTGCTGGAAAGGACAGTTTGTTCTGCAGTTTTTTCTTATTTATAATTTATTATATAGAGTTTTCGAAATAGAATATCTGAAATACCATCTTCCCAAAGTTGCTTCCACAATACGATTCTTGTACGTGCACGATGTCTAATTAATAAAAGTTCCCATTAACCTCAAATAATTTATCCAAAGCGATTAATTTGTGACCTTGTATTAGAATCTTTATTCATTAATCGTCTTTGTTATCGAAAACGTTTTTTGCTGCGAGCGAATTGTGGATAAACATTGCAAATCTAGTCACAACGTCAATGGATTTAATAACGGATGGAATTCTTTTCTCGCTTGAAAGCTCTAATTATTTCCAAAACTGACACGCAAATAAATAAAAGTTGGCTGTTGTGCACGAAATTAGAAGTATTGACAGAGGTGGTTGCAATGGTTTATTCACATACTTGTATTTTTTTTTTTTTATCAAATGCTTGTTAATTGAAAGAATGCATTTCTGTTATAATTATCTGTTCTTGTATGATGATTGAGGTCTATGCTGTTCTAATTATTATAATTATTTATCCATAAAGAATTTCTTTTTTGAGGTTTACGATCGTTTTAAAAATCAAAGATTGCAAATTATTTTAGAAGCTTTACATTATCTACGATGAAATAAAAATTAAATTAAAAATTTGTGTTTTTGAAAAATAGCTCTTAGAAATGGGGATAAAACAATTGAAGAGTTCTTTTTTACGGAAGGAAATGAATTTCACAAATTCGTAAAGGAGTTAAACAATAAATAAAATTTCAGTTTTGATTTGTAGATCTTGTTATAGCATACAGTCAAGAATTAAAAGATTTAGTTCCTTTTCAATGCTACTTAACGAAGCTTATAGTGATCAATCATAAATCTTCATCTTATTATCGTTAATTTGTTTTTCGTCAGTTGAGATCGAGAATTTGTGCTCCTAAAATTGAAATTCAGCATCAAAGCACTAGTGTATATGTATCAATAACTACAGTACTGTTGTTGTGTAATTCTCAGTGTCCTGCTTTCGGACATCTCATGAGTAATCTACTCATGGATGGGGGAAAAGTGGGCAGCTTCTGTTGTGATGGAGTGCCCATAGGTAGAAGTCTGACTCTCTAGGGGGAATTAAACAGCATTTACGTATCGTATAAATGAAAATTCGGAAAACTCCTACCAGGTGGTTCGACTAGCGAGACAAGATACTGAACATCACAAACGTCATCGAGCCTCCTCGTGTTTTGAAACATTATCTACAACAACGCCGCCAGCGGATTGTTGTAGATATAAGCCTCAGCCCTAATACTCACCGGCGGCGCATGTGGCTATTGAGCCACGAGTTACTAAAGTACTAAATGCATGCAAAGAAGCTAGATTCCACGGCCGGGATACTATGCTTAGTTTTTGCAGAAAAACTTGACACCATGGTTAGTGAATTTTGGAGAAAAAATTATCATCTCATCTAAGAGTTAGTTCAACAATTTGGAACTTGAATAGGCGAGAAAGATGTATTCAAAAAAAATTTTCAGCAATGAACTATGTAAGAGTTTCTATATTTATATATTTGCTTGGGGTTGTATGTGTATCACTGGTGAAATAAATTTGTTCATCATTGATGGAGTTGTGAATTTCCATCAATTCAACTTTGATGGAAACATACATTGTTCAACATATATTGTTCTACGAACACTTGCAGCATACATTCTGCACGAATACTTTCCAACATACATGCTTGTACGAATACTTTCAACAAACATGCTTGTGCGATTACTTTCAGCATACATGCTTGTACGAATACTTTCAACATACATGCTTGTACGAATACTTTCAACATACATTCTTGTACGAATACTTTCAATATACATGCTTGTACGAATACTTTCAACATACATCCTTACAATTATTGGAACTTTATTTTATTTACTATTATTAAAATGACTTTATTATAATTTTTCTACCCTTTCAGCGCATTTAAAAATACATCGATTGCAGCTACTCTTGTTAACAAAAACATACACTTCAAGTTATGCCGTTTGAAATACATTCTGTCATTTTTACCCTACATAAACAGAAGGATTTCCATCGTGGAACTTGAATTAAACTGATCCGCAGAGATGTGTTTTCCTCGGGTTCAACGATTTTGCTCTTGCATTAAAGAAACATGGACGTTCAATAGAAATGTAATACTTTAAATTAAGTAAGAGTTTGATTAGGATTTCTAAGGTGACTCTACGAAGCTGGGATCGAAGAAGTACAAGTAGTATCAACATGTTAAAGAGGGGTGGGAATTCATATATATCTCATATAATAAGCCCCTTTTGAATTCTTAAAGAATTATTCTTAGAGAACTTATTCCCGAGTGCAGAATAATGAACAGGACGGGTTAAATAATGCTTCGAGATTTTAATTTCGTTGACGCCCTTTTTAACAAGAAGTCAACGATTCATATCATATCGTGCATTAGATTCAATACTCTGTATAATTGGGGGTTTTTTACACTGTTTAAACAAAATCTACAATACCGTGTTTGGCTCATAAAATGGCAAAAAAAAAGGCTTCGTAAGGGGCATTATATGTAGTTGCCAACTAAAACTAGCAATATTTCCAAACGCGCAACAAATGCTAAAAAAAGTATATTTATCATCGACCAAGAGATTAATTTTGGACATTATCGGCACATAAATCTATTCAAGGTTAAAATTTTTATTTTCAATTCCTGAATTTTTGTATCCTGTATAATATTGACAGCATTTAATGAACATTCATTTCACATGGTGCATTAAATTCAACATACTGTAGTTGTTGTTTTACACTGATTAAACAAAATCTACAGTACCTTGTGTTGTTTCATAAGATGGGATAAAAATAGTCTCGCATGTGGCATTATGTGTAAATCGCAAACTAAGACTAGAAATGCTTCAAAAAACCGAACAAATGCTGACAAAAATATATCTATCATCGGCCAAGAGATTAATGTTGAAGATTATTGTACATCGGTACATAAAACTATTCAAAGTTAAAAAATTTTTGTCCAATTCCTGAATTTTTGTACCCTATCTAATATCGTTAATATCTAAAAGATCCTACCTGATACTGATAAAAGTATTTCTTTGGATCATGAAAATGCAACAAGCACGTTTCTAAAAATTTATTCAATAAATGTATTTCGACAAAAAAATATATAAAAGTTTAGAACTACTAACTAATTTACTTATTGACTCAAAAATATAAATTTAATTTAATTTAATTGATACAGCAAATTTTTTTCCATTAAGAATTGAATATTTTGTTTATTTTATTAATGCTTATTCAAATAAAAAAATTACAATCGGTACAATAATTTCGATAACAAGCATAAAATGTATTATTTTATAGTTTACTGTTATATCACATAAATATTCTTATGCATTTTGTCTAGCTACATAATGTTTTAAAATTTCATTATCTCTTACGACTGTGAAACTGATCACACTAAGCTATAATAAGAAATGAAATCATTTATCTTATTTTTATAAATAACCTTCCTTAAACCTTGACTAAGAACTAACAACAGAAATAATACGGAATGTAATAATATAGCACTTCTTACGCCATTTAAAAACCATCAACCACACGTCATTAAAACCAACACATAAAGATCGATTTTGCACTTTTTATCGATATCATCTCATATCCTCCTTTCGCAATCAAGAGAACTGTAAAAGCATTCAAATAATCACTGAATTTTCCCCCTAATGACTCGACAGAAAAGACCAATACGCTTAAGAAATTGAAGCATTGGCCTCAAATCTGCCATGAGCGTTATCAATAGCCTTTACTCCATTCAACTCAAGAAATTCGTTGATGAAGTATTGTGCCAAAATAATGGAGTGTCTATCGCGATATCACATGTTGCGCAAAGTTTGGACAAACTTCGCGTGGATTTATTTATCTCGAACTGTTTTCGATAACCTTGAAAGTGTAATCGACCATCAGATTACCATTAGTAAACAGCATTGTATTCGATTTCTGGTAATTCCTTCCACCGACTATTAATGATTGAATATTGATATGAAAATGAACCGCAAATATTCAGTGACAGGTGCGTGCGGATACATAATAAATATATAATCAAGATTCTTTTGTGTTGCATTTGAACAATATTTAAGATCATTATTTTTCAATTCATTGAAGTTGATTCGGAATATTTCATAATGTTCAAAGAATTGACAGGTTTCGAAAATGCTGCCACATACAAATAAGTTCATGTTTTTTTTAAGTATATAATAAAAAGATTATATAAATTCAAAATAAAAATATTTTTGTTTTAAAAAGGAATCTACATTCAGTAAAGTACATAAAACTTTCAATTATAGTAATTATTTTTTGTCTGTCGTGGCAAACTAGTTTTATCGAAGTTGTTATTATAGTTTTTTGTTGATGTTAAAAAAGTTTATTTACTTTTACGCAAACAGACAGCAATGCACCATGCATTAAATGTAAAATAAATATATATTTCATGCATTACTACGACAATGAATAATTCGTTTTATTAATAAATTGTTATAAGGTTCCAAAGAATCAGAGTAGTTGTTAATAGTCTATTTCATTATTTAATGTAAATAATATTTTACTAAACACTACTTATTGATTTTTATTATTAATTAATTGTAATTACAGAATATTTTATTTGCTTATTTTACGAAATAATTCATGAGTGATGTACAGATAATATAATGTAGTATATATATACTACTAGAGATGTATCAATATATATTTTTCAGTGTTACTTAAAAATGGGATTTTTGTATTTTATTTTCAGTAAAGTACAAAATTTAAATACTGAGAATAAATTTAAAGACGTATTAAATGTTTTTAAAAATATATGAAGAAATATTTCTGATTCCTTTGAAAATAAATTCCTTAAAAGCATATAAAGTACATTATTTTATAAACTGTTGATAAGCGAAAACAAAGATTGTAAATGTATAATCATTAACAACCACTATAATAAATAATCAGAAATTTTCTCCCATATAATTTTTGACTTCTTTTCGTGCAAAAGGTTTTTAAACCATTGAAAAAGCCAAGTTTATTCTTTAAAATAATAAACATTTTTGAATAAAGAAATAGTGAATATCAATTGGTATTTAAAAATAAAAATTTCATTATCACTATTAAAAATACAAGTTTTATTATTGTCTTTATTAAAAATTAAATTTTCATTAATGTATGGTAAATAAAAATTCATTGTAATTTTATTATTATCATTATTAAAAATAATAATTCACTGAAACGTCATTTTTATATATTTTTATACGATTGGCAGTATAAGATCAAGAAAATTGTTAAAAATTTCATTATTTTTTCTTTATTAAAAATTAAAGTTAATTAAAATTTCATTATTCTCTGAATTAAAAATAAAAATTTCATTTTTATATTACCATTTTTAAAACGAGAAAATTGTTTCAGATAAATCTCAAGGCTTTTAAAAGAATTTACGACTTCGTACTGAGTTGCAATCGCCTGGTTGGTACAACGGCTTAGATATTTGGAAAGAGGCTAAATCGAAAGTGAAAATATACAAAGCAGGCCATATGGCATCTTTAACTTTATGATGAAGGATTATTTTTATTAAAATTATTAAATCTTAAAAGATTAGATTTTTTTTTTTTTTTTTCACCAATGCAATTTTGGTTCAAAAAAATTATTTTTACTAAAATTAAAACTGCCCACTATTAGAATTATAATCGACAACTTTTTATCATGTTTTATTTATATTTAATTGTAATTGCCAATTAGGATTGAAACAAAATCGAAATAGAATTAGAACTTCAATCCTCATTTTTTTTTTACCTGACATTTCGAGATCACCATACGGTGCATCACTGCAATTATCACTAAAACTGTCTTTACTAATACTCCCTTCGAAAAAATAACAAGTACTGATGGACATCGAGTCAATTGTCTGTAAGACAACATTAAATAGTAATAAAAGGACAGTTATCAGATGTACAACATCACGATTAAGTTGGTGTTTACTTATGAAAAACATTAGGTAACCTAAAATATTCTCTTTAGTCCAGAATTAAAAATAAATTTTCCTGGACTTTTACCAGATGTACCACATCACTAGCGAATTTGTGTTTACCTATGAAAAACACCAGGTAACCCAAAATATTCGTTTTAGTCCAGAACTAAAAATAAATTTCCCTTCAGCTATTTCGTGGTATTTCAAAGAGATACAATTGCATATTATACGAATATACATGGGAGAGTCCTTTAAGGTGTTAATTTACTTAAATTAATTTTTCGTAAAATCCAGTATGTATTTTAGAACCAAAATAAAAAAAAATAAAAATTTGTTTTAGTTTCCCTTTCCAGGTCCTTTAATTTTTTTCAACCCAGCAAAATAATAGAAGAAAAAAATCGATCCGAATAAACCTGCGCATCAACCAAATTATCATTCACCAATTACTAAATGATTTGTCACCCAATAACCTGAAGGCAGATCTCTCTTCGTGAAAGTGACCATTCCCTCCTGATTTCTCTTGCAAGCAGAACACACAGGACTGAATCAACAAGTGTCTACCAACCCAGAGGGTGCATCTGGGATAAATTAATGCGGTTTAGGTGCATGACTGCATGGACATTTTTTTTAAGAAGTATGCGCCGACAGTTGCATCGTGTTTTCTAATTTGTTAAATGTCATTGGAATATGTCATAATTACTGTGCAAATGGGCTAAGACCATTAATCATTCGCAATAAGCTGGTTGACGAAACAGATGATAGAGACATTGGACGACCCCGAATGAACTTAATTTCACTGTGTTTGTTTTAGTATTTAATTATGTTAATTTCTTTTTTTGGTAGGAGAACGTCTAGCGGTTGCCAATTGATCTTTTCTCTCATATTATGAATGAATGTGTTAGTTTATTTATCTGATTCTTTTGATTGCAGCTCATTTTAAATTTATCTTTTGATTGATATATTGCAAAATATGGGTAAAGGAAATTACTAATGAGTGATAAATGGAAATTAATGGTGTTTTTGTACCAGATAAATTTTAAATTAATGTTTCTGCTATCTCTATAAATTTTCCAGCTTCCGTAGTTTTGAAAACCTTTACTGATAAAAGCAATCTAAAATGTACTAATATATTTGAAAATTGTGAAACTAAATATTATATATATATATATATATATATATATATATATATAATTACCTAATCTAATATTTAGTTTTTCAATTTTAAAATACATTAGTTAATTTCTCTCTCTCTCTCTATTATATATGAGAGAATTAAAATAAATTTTAATGTTATGTTATTTTCATGTGTACATTATATTGTATTATTAAGAGTTTCAATTATTTTTGTTAATATGAAATATTTAATTTTATATACAGTATAATATTCGTAAACACAATAAAAACATAATTTGTTTTAATTGTTGTGCAATTGTTTAACTGACCAAAAAAATATTTGACTATGATTTTATTAATTGCCTCAAAAATATTTTGTTTATATTTTTATCATACGTAAAAATGATCTTTAATTTATAGAGATGACGTTAAAAAGTTTTTCCTTATTGATTCCAAAAGATACTTTAGATCCAAATTTATTTTTTATTCATAAAAAATAACAATTAGACTGAAGACAAATACAACCACTCACCGAAAGTTTTTTTAACTTACCAATTTACATGTAAGCATGTTTTACATAGTCTTCCAACAAAGGTTCATGTTTTAAATAAACATGAGAAGAAAAGAATCTGAAAAAAATTTAATCAAAATATTTATAACATAAAGAAAGTTCATCTCTTTAGTTTGCTAGTTTATGCCATGATAGTTGTAGAAAAGTGCTTCAGTTTTGTTTTAAATTGGTCACTATTTTTTAATTTATTCTTCATAATAGTTTAATGTTTAATTTTTTTATGTCTTTTACATAAAATTTTATTCAATTAAATTTAGTGAAAAATTTTAAATGTAGAAATACAAATTTTTCTTAAAACTATTACGGAAAATCTGATGTTCATTTCTATGAAGTATTTAGTTTTATACACAGTATAATATTTGTAGATATTTTGTCTTTTACAAAGAAAATTTCAACGTAGACAAAAAGATTCTATAATGAAAATTATAGCGAAAATTAATATTAAGGCTGCAAATGAATTAACTTAAAGAAAATTTTATAATCATAACATAAGGAAATATGCTAATCATAACAAAGTTTGGTTTGTCGCTCTACGGTCATCTTGTGCACACTTTAGGCTAAACAGACCGGGACCTACAGTTTAAAGTGGATTCCGAACCACTCACAAACATCCATGCCACAGCCAGGAGTCGAATCTGAAGGCTGTGGTACCAAAGGCCAGAGCGCTAGCCACTTGGCCACCAGGCTGCTCATAACAAAAGGAAATATTATAATCATAACAAAGAAATTAGGGTTTAAATTTCTCACTACAGATGTCACTATATATTAACATTTTACAATAAAATTAATGATACCTCAGTATTGTAACATATTATAGTTTGTTATTTGAAACGTACAACTATAATTCTATAAAATGAAGAAGTTATAAAAAAAATCACTGAAGAGGCATATTACAGTACAAAGAAAGTGGTCGAATGAATCAAAATTTGAAGATTGAACGTCCATTTTTTTTCCCAAATTAGCACTACTAATTGAAAAATGCATTATAATTTTTTTTGTTGTATTGTTTAAAGTTATTAAATGGAAGGTAGTTGAGTAATTCAATTCTTAAAAACCCTTAATATTATTTTTTGTTGATTGATTTTTATGAAATGTTTATTATTTTTTGTCGATTGAGTAAATATTTTAAAAGTGTGTAATCTTCAAGAAACCTGTTGGTGATTAATTCGGGTTTCTTTTTCTCTGTATTTTAAAATGTTTTATGAATTTAGCACAGGAATAATATTAAGAAATATTGTTTTCATGAAAAAAAAATATCCATTTGCACATTTAAACGATTATTTTTTTTAAATTGGAAAACTTACTAGAATTGTGGGGTTTTTTTTCCGTGTTTTAAAATGTTTTATTAATTTAGCACAGGAATAATAGTAAGAAATGTGCTTTTCATGAAAAAATACCTATTTGCACATTTAAGCAATTATTTTTTGAATTTGGAAAACTTACTAGAATAGTTTTAATTAAATGGAAATCCGCAATAAAAGAAACTAATGTGAGAACTAATCGAGTATTGCATTATTTACTGAAAACTCTATCAGGAACAAAAGAAATTAATTTTAATAGTTAGTTAAAATTTTAAACCTGTATAATCTTCAACAAAATGTTGTTGATTAATTCGAAGTTTTTTTATCTGTGTTTTAAAATGTTTTATGAATTTAGCACAGGAATAATAGTAAGAAATATTGTTTTCATGAAAAAAAATATCCATTTGCACATTCAAGCAATTATTTTTTGAATTTGAAAAACTTACTAGAATTATGTGTTTTTTCCGTGTTTGAAAATGTTTTGTGAATTTAGAAGAGGAATAATATTAAGAAATATTGTTTTCATTAAAAAAATACCCATTTGCACATTTAAAGAATTATTTTTTGAATGTGGAATACTTACTAGAATTGTGTTTTTTTCCGTGCTTTAAAATGTTATATGAATTTAGCACAGGAATAATATTACTTTTATGAAAAAAATATCCATTTAAAAAATTATTTTTTTAATTGGGAAAACTTACCAGAATTGTGTGTTTTTTCCGTGTTTTAAAATGTTTTATGAATTTAGCACAGGAATAATATTAAGAAACATTGTTTTCATAAAAAAATGCACATTTAAACAATTATTTTTTGAATTTGGGAAACTTAAAAACTTATTACAATTGTATCAGTCAAATGGAAATCCGCAATACAGGAAACTAATGTGGGAACTAATCAAGTATTGCCTTATTTGACTGAAAACTCTGTCAGAAACCAAAGAACCAAAAATGAAAAATTAACCACTCCACATTCATTAGCAAATACTTTCGAACTCTGACCCCATCCCCTGCTCTCATTTCCGTTTTCTTTTCCCGTCAGACTAATATTTATCGGTACGCTGAGAACAAACCGATTTTGGAAACAATAGATTGCTTCACAGGGAAGACAGTGCTAATGAGAACGCAAGAGAAAGAATTCTACAATGTAAATTTTCAGAAGGGAACAAAAAAAAAAAAAAAAAGAGACATAATTGCAAAAAGAAACTGTTGAATGTGTTTGTGTAAAAGAAAGAAAAAAAAATAAAATTGAATAACTATTACTAAGGAGCTCTCGTAGCCATTGTTTTTAGTAATAGAACTAACATGGAAAACTGCGAAATATTCAGCAACAGGTAACAGCAGTAATTATACTCCAGATAATTTGTCAAATTCATCGATCGAGAAAAGAGGTCAGCGTTTTTGAAAATAGGTTCCTGCCATGGGCTAATTTGAATTGTATTGGATCGGAAAAAAAAATGAATGTTTGGTCATGAATCGGCAGGTTATTGTTTTAATTATGAAGATTTGTGGGGTAATGTCTTACATGAATCTGATTAAAAGCGGTGCTGATGAAATACTTTTTTAAAAAATCTTAACTGAATTCTGAATTTATAAATTTACATTGTTACTTCCTGTTATGTGCTTGTTCATGTTTTGCACTATCCTTGCTTTTAGGCAATTATTACTCCATCAATAAAGCAACGTATCACTTAAAAGTTATTGATTAAAATCAGCAGAGTTTAATAATTAGTTTTGGTATAATAAAATATAATTTGGTATTTATAAAACAAGTTATAATAGATCTAAAAACATTATTATTTTACTTAAAGCCAAATAAAGAAATCACAATATCTTAAGGTAGATTTAACTAACTAAATTATAATAACTACAGTTGTATGAATTTAAAATAGCATTTAGGAAGATTTATTCTATAGGAACGTAAAATAAAGTACTTGAAAATTATTGCGATGTGTGTGTAGATAAAAAAAAATAAATTCAAATCAAGTATTACAGGAAAAAATGATAAGTTTTAACGTAATAAGCTGTTTAAGACTCCTGTCTCTTTCCCTATTATTATTTTTTTATAAAATAAATTGTTAGTTATAAACATTTAAAAAAATCCCATTAAATTGTAACTGAAATGATACCTACTATATGATTATTCCTCAGTTATAGGAAATTAACTTAAGTAACTTATCCACATTATAATTATTAAAAACTATAAAATATTATACAAATTTAACTTTAATTTTTTTTCCAATAGTTTATGCAGGTACTTTGTAAAGAGGCGCCTTTCTGGCACAATCTTTGCTATATGTTTTGGATCATAGTCATGCTGAGAGATCCACTGGCTTCCAGGCTGTTAACTATTAACAGATGCTGGCACATTATTTTTCAATATCTTCAATTATTTAAAAAGATCCATCGTACTTTTAATTAAGTTTAATTTCTTAACACCAGTTGCCGTCCACTCTATTTTACTGTTATGTAAATATAATAGGGCAAGTAAAAAATGTGCTTATCTGGGTATTTTAACACTACTGTACTTACATATATAATATAATATCTGATTAATATCTTTTTAACATTACACATTTGATACAAGAGATTAACAAAGTTCAGCTATTTAATTTATGAAGCTATTTAAATGATCTTCCACATATTGTTCGATGTCGATAACAATTTATTCTAACTTATGCTGCCATTCAGGATACATTTTAACTTAGATAACCGCCTTAAATATTGGCCTGACTAAGATACGTTATTTTTCTCTATCGACCTTTAACAATATTATAAAGATACCTTGGAGTTGAGATCAACCACTGCGATTGCCATTGATGCAATAATTCAAAAAACTGATATGTTGATTTTTAATACACCATGCATATAACATACTAATTTTTATTTGAAATATTATAAACTTAAAATCCTCAATGACCATTCCTTAAAGAATTAACATCGAACAGTTGACTTCAGCGCCCATCGTAATCAAACTACATTCGATAAGAATAAAAGACAGCTGCATCTATAGCAATTCTCTTCTCAACTGACTATTATTGTTTTTCTTCTTCAGACAATACTTTACAGCCTGGTGCCATCCATATTCATACTTTGTTTCTGGTAGTGTGATTAGCGGAATCGCCATTTTTCTTCCTTTCCGACATGCTTTTCTACAGCTTACTGCTGAGGTCATTGAAAAGGTGGAATATCTTACTGTTAAATAAAATAAGTACGTTAAGTAAAAATGCTGAATGTGATCTAAGTATTGTTTAAATGTGATGTGTGTGCGTGTGTATCCTTGTGTTTTAATTCATTCAATGAGAGTATGCATTGATTCTATAATAGATTGCAAAACAATATCATTGTTCTACAAAGAAATTTTCTGTGATACTGATACTAAAGAATGAAAATATTTAAAAAATAATAAGAGGATATATGGTTAAATATACTATAAAAGATGAATACATCAAATGGAAATACATTTTTATGTACTCAAAAACAATTGTAAATTTTATATACATGTACAAAAGTGTATTCACTGAATAAAATTTTATTATGCATATTTATTAGTATTAAAAAACTACGGGATTTTGAAACGTTTTTCGATTTATTGATTAAACAAAACAATCTGTTTCTGCTACCCAAGTTGTTTCAGATGTCAAAGGCATAACAACATGAAAATACTGATTAGCTATTCAATGAAATTGCTGCAACACCTTTTTTTTCCCTCATATCCTAAATACTAGATAATAGAAATAAAAGAAGAAATATAAAGTTTTTTTTTCATATTTCTTTAGCAAATGTGTGATATTGTGTTTAAAAACTAAAATACTATCAGCTAATACCTGAACAGAGCACAATTCACTGTCACCTAAAACTCTCTAAAAACCTATTAAGTATTCCGCAATAACCTATACCGTACTAACTCAAAATTCGCAAAAACCACACACTGAAATAACCTATTCCCCAATAGACACAATTCCGCAATAACCATTGCCACCAATGAACTAATAGGTTCGAAAGGACTTCAGTGACTGATAAATTGAAGAAGGAAAAATGCATATGAAACAAAACAAAAGGATTGATTTAAATAACAAACATATTTTAATTACATAATTTAGGCAAATGAGAACATTATACGGATAATTATCCGACACATAGTGAATATTATCATAAAGAAATCTTCTCCGTACAAGAAATATCGATAGCCACGATCTATATTATATGCTAATACTACAGTTAAACATACAAATTCAATAAAAACACATTGATACACTACCTCATGACTATAATTAAAGATGAGATTTCCCATTCAACATTTAAATAAGATTGACATTAGCAAAAGACAGATTTGAAAACATGCAACCCAAAAAATAATATCGTATAAAAATATTTAAAAAAAATATCATTAGGAAAACGACCAGCCAAAAGGGAGAGCACAAACTAATTCATAACAAATTTATGAAAATATCCTAGGCTGAAACCCCTCTTCCAGGAATGTATGCTGCCACAGTATTTCAATTGTCCTTGTGATAGAGTTCAAAAGTATGTGTATATTCTAACACATCTCAACGAGTCTTAGCATAATAAAAGTATGAAACAACCGCTCCAATGGACCTATTACTAAAAGAAAAATCTAAGCAACATACAGTTAATATCTCTTGGTGGTTTTCTTTTTTGTTTGTTTTTTTCCCCGTCTAAATTCTTTCATCTATAGGCCGATGCTATTTTCATGCTGAGTATCGAGGCATTAGACGGGCTGTCCCATGGAGAAGGGGGTGCGTGCATTCTTGGGCTGTCTGCAATATTTATATCATCAGGGATCCTCTTTTCATTTTTGCGCTTGCGGAGTCTCCGAGTTCGTGGTTCAGAAACGACGAGTATTCCTTTTAGCTCGTCCTCCATATCTATTTGTTTCTTGCTCCAGATTTTCACATCTTCTCTCTCTCTTCCATTATGGTCCTCCTTTCTCTGATAGTCCTTAGACGTCATCATTACATTTTATTTTTACCAAGAACTCACGCCTTTCTTTCATTATTGACTGGATTTTAATCTTCAAATTCGCCATAGGCTCATAGGTTTTTCCGTGGGGGAGGGATGGAGTAATACTGACACTTATTCACTATTTAAAAACGGCTAGTCATTAATCAGGGGTCAGGAGTTTCTTTTTGGTGATCTTCTCCATTGATAAATAAGCAACCACATTTATTTTCACATGTCATTCCCCAGTTAACAACAAAAACCTCCTCGTCGTCCGTAATGCAAACCGCATCTGACCACCTGCATTTTGAAGTTTCACTAAAACCTAACAATTAAAAGAACACACAAAGTTATCAATATTGCTCTCCCCATATTCGCAACTGTGGTAATGAGCAGGTTTCCACACGATACGGTCATCCCTTGATCAAAACAAATACCACCGAAAATGATTATTTCTTGATCAAAGCCAATTCGCATTCAAAGGCGTTTATACACAAACTATTCAAAATATGCATATATATTAAATTACATCACATGAAATACGTAAAGATTGCCCATAATTACCCATGATTACCTTAATACACACAGATTATTTATAAATACATATTGACATGACAAATGGTGGTTAAGGTACAAGAAGAAATTTTAGGAATAGGAATTCGTAAAATAGTATTGAAATTCTATTTCTTAATGCTTTTACATCTGTATCTCTTCAATTGTTACCATTATTCATAAACAAAGGTACAGTCGAGAATCCAACGAAAGTACGCCTAAGTTTAAATACACTTAAGTGAGAAAGATAACATGTATTCACTTTGTAGACCTATAAGTTTACATTTCGCTTCACGTGAACAAACATCAATCTATTTTCAATAATAACTGAAGCACTTTCTCTTGTCTTTCAAGCACTTCCACTTTACAAGAGACGTTCGCTTTTAAAACAACAAAAAGAATTGACAGGTGGGTTTAAGTTTATGTAGTCAATGGCTTTCAAGGAAGCATTGAAACCAAGCTTTCTTTTCCCATTTTATTGGTCGACGTCTTATTTATTGGCTGTCAGTAATAGTTGCATTAGTAGTTAGGAGTAAATCAATCTGTAATGGCCATTAGCTTTATTTTGTTTTGCTTCGTAATTGCTGAGACAGCAATGAAAAATCAATTTGAGTAATACAAAATATATTTGAGTGAGACAGACATCGGTGTGACATACTGTCGTTGACCTATTTCTTTTGTGCTTTATTCAGATATTTTCACCATTTCAATGATTTAGGTAAAGTGTGATAATAAAAACGGTCATCTAATAAAATATCAAGAACAGAACTTGCTAAGTCTGACGCAATGCAGCGAATTTATGGAGAATGAGGAAATTAACACTTATGTAAAACATGAAAATTTGAATAAAATGAAGCAATTATTTTTTACTCTTAAAGTATAATGGAACAAGTAAGGTAAGGTTAGGTTAAGTTAGGGTTATTTTGATTGTAACTTCACTTTGAGTTTCATAATTGGCTATTGTCAACGGTCTGGGTCAGCCCTTAGGAAAGATTCGGTAGAAATTCAAATGAGGAAAATGACTCAATTCCCTTAAATGCTTTGTAAGAGAAAATAATAAACCCATTTCAACAAGAAAAGAATCACAATAAATTGCTAAAATTTCAAGCAACTTAACCCTGATAGTTTATAAAATTAAACATATGTCGAAACAGCAATTCTCTTGTCTTCTACTTCAAAAGATTTTATTTGTAATGACTGTTGGGATTGCTTTGTATAAAATTAAAGCAACTAGATATTTTTTAAGTTACTTTATATTATGCTATCAATTTAAAATGTAAATTAATTTAGTGATCTTCATTATTTATGAGATTTTAATTATGTATCATATTATATATGAGACACTTACTCTCCCAAAAAAGAAATAAATCCTTGTAAAGATATTTTTTAGACTTTTTAATTTTAAATATTAAATTGCATGCCGCTTGTTATATAAATGTAGATGAAAATAAGTGCATTTTTAATTAATTTTAATTTTTAAGTAAAACATGATTTATACACAGAGACATCAACAGGAAAACATGACTTCCAGCTATGGAACTTTTAATTGCCCTTTGGTAACAGCCCAGCTAGCATATAAAAAAGTGAAAATTGGAATCGTCAGCCTGAATTGCAGTCTCTACTGTCACCACTGATGAATATAACCATATAACACTCATATGCGGTGCAGCTACCCCTTCAAAATATATCGGAAGACAGAGTCTTTATTTCATCGCCCATCAATGAGCTGGCTGAGAATGGTATAAATCATGGGAACACAATCCTCGCCCATGTACATTATTATATGCAGATATATAAATAACACACTTCAGAAAATTTTTGTTAAAAAAATTTAAACAAATGAATATTCTACAGAAATTGTACAATTCTTGCCCCAAAGCATTTTTCAATATTAATATGAATAATTATTAATAAATTTGAGAGAAGTCTAAATGCATTGTGTCCATACATTTTGTATAGAAACTTTATATTTTCGTATATCTCACCTCCGTGTCATGTCCCAAGCCCAATTTTGCTCTAAATATTGATTATTTATTTAATTGGAGAAACTAAAATAATTAATAGTTAAAAGCTAAGTAATTAAGCATAGATAATTTTTTTTGACATGTTTTTAAAGCATAGTAAATAGTCTCCTACAGTAAATTGCCTCCTCCATGAAACAAACATTATGTAGTATTATTAAATTAACAGATGATAGCACAGTTAGTAAATTTGGTTTCATTATAGTAAGAATTGCCTTTGAGAAGAATTGTATGAAATCAAAAGTGAGAAGTTTATTTTAAAGTTCAAGTATAAGATTTTGCTCTCAGAAGTCAGAACAATTATATTGTAGATTCTCACATCATTGAATACTAATTAAATGTGAGTAAAGTAGCAATAAAATAAATGCTTGTTTATTACTTAAGCAGATGTCATTTAAAGCAATGATAATAGTTTTTCTTAAAATATGAATACTTAGGTTTAAATTTAGAGCTTGTTCCTTAACATCGTGATTTTGTCAATTCACGGAGGTGATGGCAAATCATAGAGGTAAACTTTTAAATGACAGGCATTGTACCAAAAAACTACGTATGACGTTTTTTCAACTAATATTCATAAAATATATTATCAATTCTTTTAACATATTATTGAGCTTAATATTACTGTATAACAAGAAAATGTTAATTTTTTTAAAATTTAATCTTAATGAATTCTTTGTACGTTAAATAGCATTGCTTAGTTATATTTCTAATAAGGTAATAAATCTATTATTCTTTGCCTTGGTGTACAAACTAACTTAAGCATAAAGTTCACTTCAGTGGCACAGTGCTCACCTCCATAAATGATGTTACTAGAAAAATGCGAAATAAATAAAAATTAATAAAATTTCTGAGGAAAATAAATAAAAATGTAGTTAAATAATTGTTGATTTAACTTGCTGAAAGTATTAAGTCTCCAAATAAAAATTGTCTTGAAAAATAAAACTTAATTATAGGAAATGTTCTCTCTGAAAAGCTACGAAACTATTGTTAACAACTCTGAAATAAGGTTAGAATTTTAACAAATGTAAACTGAATATAAACTTAATAGAATAATGCAAATAAAATTTTAACAATCTTATAAAATAAGTCAGAATGAGTACAGGCTTATTAAAAATAATAAATACGAAACTTATTTCTACTTTTTCCCAGTTTCGTGAATTAAAAAAAACGTTGCAATAATCATGTGCCGAATGAGTGCAATTTCGGAGTAAAATTATTTGTTTTATTTCTTTTTGAAGGATTCAACGAAAGAAATCTTTTAGAATTCTAATATTGTGGTCATAATAATACTAAAAAAGACAATATTTAGCATTGCATGATGATGTTGATGTTTTTAATTATTATAAAGGATGCTTGGCAATATATCTGAAAAAATATTTCGGATTTAAAGGATAATAATATTCTTTAAGCTAATAAAAAGGTTATTATCGTTTCTTTTTAGTAATACTTTAATATAAAATACAAAGTATTGCCTTTAACATTATTTAGAACAGAAAACTTAACACCAATGAGAAAATTTTAAGATCTGATGTCATATCCGTTTCGTTAACATATTAAAATTGAACACACATAAAAAAGTAAATTTCATTTACGACTTTTCCAAATATGAGAATATTCTAACATGTAAATTCAATGTGTTAATATTAACTATAACCAGAAAGACTAACTGAGAAATCCATCGATATTGTTTAAATTTAATTAAACGAACTCAAAATTTCCAACAAAGTTACCATACTAATTCTACACGTCTCAGAAAGGAATATATCAGACACATTTAGCAAACTCAAGCTTTTTTTCCCAGTTTTCTGAATAAAAAAAAGCCCTACAAAATTTATTGAAAAAGAGACAGCATTAAAAATCCATAAATTTCAACCTGTTCTCTTAAACAGTCACACACCATACATTTTAAATGCCAGCATCAACACTTCCAAGTTTCAGGTTGACAGTTATTGTCGTTAAGAGCATTTATAGACACTCGCTATCTCTTTGCCCATCGATGCTTTTTATTCCTCTTTTACTTCATTTCAGATTCTGGAAGCATGCTGGCATAATGGATGTTCTCCAACGCTGCTGCGCGCGAATTAAAAAAACGCCGGTCCATGGGTGTCGAAAGGTTTGGCATCCACCATAGAATGGGCAACAGCAGAAGCAGCAGCAGCAGCAGCACATCATAACCTTTCTCAGCGTTGATTGAGATGCTATACGGATTTTTCAGCAGTGCCTTTGGGGTGGTAAAAAAAGAGGACGTCTGAAGATTAATGTCTTCTTGATATAAACTAAGTGTATAAAAGAAACCGGATGCCACTCAATCGGGATGGAGATATAAGCCGTTAAAGTTAAGCAGGGCTTTATCGTTATTATATAGCTTCAAGTAGGTGATAAGGTGATGATGGAAACAGCCTTAACTGGGGATGTTTTTATGAAGGTGCTTTTAAAACTTGTTTTCCATAATCTTTTATTGTTCTCTGCACTCAAATACTCGATATCCACTGAGGTTTTGGGTTATAGAGAATTCTGGTTTGATATCATTTGTATTAAAAAAAGACCATGTTATTAAAATTTTAGAAGTAATTAAAATATATTTGAAGCTTATTACATAAGCATATTTTTAAACTAAAGATTGTGTTAAGAGTTTCTTAATGTATGATCTAACATCATTACTCATAAATTAAATCTTTACGGGATCAATATTTCAATTAAAAATTATTTAATGACCATGCTAATAAAATTTGAAAAGTATTAAACAAATATTTGAAACCTATTTCATAAAATGTATTTTTAAACTAAAGATTGTGTTAAGAGTTTATGTGTGATCAAACATCGTTCTGCATAAAGCAAATATTTATGCGAACACTATTTCAATTAAAAATTATTTTATTGTCTTTTCATAATTGGAGAAGTATACAACTAAATAATGCTAGTAAAAAAAAATTAACGGAGCTAAATTTCTGAATTCAAAAGAGTTCAATAATATTTCTAGGAATCTTTCAGCAACCATAAGTCACCAAATTCATTGGTTTATCAAATTATCTCCATTACATATTAATGTGAATAGTCGTAGTTTAAAAAGTCAAATACGTCTGTATTTGAAAATAGATTCTTTTTTTCCGATGTTATAAATAACAATATATAACTACAACTACTACTTCTAAAAAGTCAGGAATTCTACAAGGGAAATCTACAACAACAACAAAAAATTCATAATAATAGTTAATAAATAAATAAAAAAAACTAACCTAGAAAATTTTTTTTTAATTTAGAAGAAAAATTACTAATTATAAAGACGATTATTTTATTTTTTAAGATAATTTATAATTATAAATATACGTAATTTTTTTCACATTAAAAAAAAAATAACTAGCATCATTATAATAAATCAAATTAGCGAAAATTAACATATTATACGTTGAAAAATGTTAACAATGAATTCAATGAATAAATTATACTTCTATAATACCATCTATTTGTGAAATTAATTGCATTAAAATGCTAATGATATTCATAATTTTACTTTCAATCATAAGCTAATTAATCAATATAAAATGCTTAGCAACATTTAATATATTATTAATATATTCATTACTTAAATTTGTCTCAATTTTGATATACAATAGCAAATTCAAAGGTAAGAATATCTATAATATATAAATTTTAATGGCTGTATTGTAAAACAAACACTTTTTCCTCATGGATATCATGACTTAAAAAAAAAACGCTTGTTACAAAAACATTTTCCAACTCATTTTTAAATCAGCTGTTATTTTAAAGTAATTGAATTATATATATATGAATTATTAATGATAGGTTGGTTTCGCAGTTTTCGACCTTTCTTTATATAATGAATTCAAACACTTAATACATTTTCTTTAGTACTATATATTTGGCATCTTTCACCAGTGAATATGCATTATTCATTCAACAAAATAAACTTTTAAATATGCTTTATGGAATGAAATGTGATTATTTTTTAAACATGAATTTATCCTTTATATACTGAAGTTTAGAAAATTAATGATAAAAACATATTTAACCAAGGTCACCGTTCATTGTTCTTCAACACTAATGTAAATTTCATGTAAAAAAAAATAGATTTTCTTTAACAACATTTATTGGATCTAAAAATATTTATTTATGCTTCAATCAATTTGTTATTTCTACTCATAAATAATAATTTTTATATAATATACCACTTAAGGTGTTGATGATCTTATAATAGTCAATAATGATAATTATCTCATAGTCTGGCTGATAAATATTAATCAGTATACACAGGACGTGTTTATAATTTTAATAAGGGAATCTTTTAAATCTTTTTTCTAGACAGACAGCTTCATAAACATTTATTACCAACCATTATTACAACGTCCAGTGTGAAAAATAACAGCAATAAATTTCTTTCATCTGAATGTTAGATTTGTAAATGCACACTGCAATTATTTCAGACTGATAATAATAAAAATATTTTTAAAAAAAAGCTTAGTTTGATCAGAGACACCAAACTAACTACATTGACTTTTAACCACCATTCTATTAAGTAATGCTTGAAACTTAACTAACAAATTACGTTAGTTAAAATTTATGAATTTAACAGCCTGGACAAACAGATGTTCAATGAAATAAACTCGACTGCCTATGTAAATTACACAGTAATAAATTACTTCACGTAAGGGCGTAATACTTATTAAACTGATGACCGCACTGAAGTTATCAAGGGGGAATACAGAAAGAAACATTGGCCGATGTGTGCTGTGGCGTGGAAATGAATATAATAACAATAAAACAAAAGTTTTTAGAAGACTATGCCCTCCAGGGGACAAGCTGGATTAAAAATGGGGGCGGAGAGAGATTATTTATCTGCTCCCATTCTGATTACTCCTCCACCCCCAAAATAAACCGTTTATGGCGCATGCGTTCCTATCAAATACACTCCCATTAAGGTGTTAGTCAGAAGACAGAATTCCTAAGTACTTTAGACGTTGAAATAACATTGAAGCTAAATGATGTTCAAGACGTGCGATTTATTTTGATGTTTTATTTTACAATCGGAATAATATAATAAAGATTTAGGAATAATAATTCAGAAGGGCCTGTTGATATCCAGTTACATATAAAATTTGCTTATCAAATTGTATGCTTAACCTTAGTTTGAAGCAGATAATTTAAAACTTGGACTTCAAAAGACATCTTTACATTAAATATAATTTAACCATTGTATAATAAACTGTAGGGTACAAAGAGGTAAAAGTACGCAATTTTATTGCTTTTTGACATTTAGAAAACTTGTTCCCCAAATTTCCCCAAGTTTATACATTAGAATGCTGACTAAATTCTGTCCAAGAGAACACTTCTCTTGGAGCATTGTTAGCAGAGATGCCACAAATTTTCCAAATCCTTTCATCGCGTACTTTTATCTAATGGCTAAGAAAAGATGGACGTAGATACGTAGAAATTCCATTTTTAAAAAAAATATTTAAAAAAAAATATTTGTATCTGTTTCTGAACTCAAACTCGCTAATTTTTATTTATTTATTTATTTATTTTGAAGGAAGCAGCATTTTTCTTACTTTTTCAACAGCTTTCTTTTTCTTCTCAATTGTTTCTGTTTCTAGCCACATTTCACTTTTAATCGCAAATTAAATTTATAGTGAAGAATAATAATATAGTAAGCTTTTTATATGAATATTTACATTAATTTTATAACCCCACTATTTTTAGGACTTTATCCAGTAATTTAAAAAAAAAAATGTGATATTTTTCTAAACAGGCGGAAATTTTAAAAGTAGAAATTTATTAAATATACGCTCATAATTATTCAGACAGACATTAATTTATAGCAATCACCAAAGATCTGAAACATCAATTTTTTTTCCCCTTTTACTGAGAAATGTTTAATTTTTACAATATCTACTCAATATCTTCTTCTAATGTTCCTAATAAAATTACAAAGAAAAAATAAGTATTAATTTCTTCTCTAGAATGTTCTTAATTTTACTTTAAATATTTATATTTTTATGATACTTATGAATAAACCAATAAAAAAATAATGGAGTTATAAAATTAAGTTTAAAGCTCAAGTAAACAGATGGGGGGAAAATGTGCGCTGTATGCATTTGTCCAACAGACCTCATAAACTTTTACCTCATTTTCTATTTTGTTTTTCATGGCTTTACGGGTCAGCGAATTATATAAATATTGGATTTTCTTTGATGAATTTAAACATTAAAGACATCTTTATATAAAAGAAAAGGCCTACTTCACAAAATGTTCAGATAAAATGTTGAATATATTACATCAAAACTGTTAAATAGGGATTTGACTCATTTTTCAACTCCTTCTATTAGCTCACACTCTCCCTATATATATCTTGTTCAAATTTTCAATCGTTCATAAAATACTTTTTATTCATCCACTCAAGTTCAAATACATTTTTTTCAACTTTTAGTGGAGGCACTTGATGTTAAATATTGATGTTGATGATACTTGATGTTGATGTTTTTCAAATATTAATTCCTTCATTAAATTTAATTAATTAATTTTAGGTTTTTTTTAGATTTAAGTTGCATATATCTACCAAGAGATGGCGCCGGATAAACTTAAAAAAATGAATAAAAATTATTCATAAAGGACTTTTCTGCATTACAGTGAAAGAAAAGTAGGAATTGACTTAAAAAAATTTTTTTTTATATTACTTGTTTTCACTGACACCTACAACATGACCATACGGTTACGGTTTTACAATTAGCAAACTGCCTGATGATTTGTTAATTAAGCTGTGTTTGCGTTTTCAAAACATCACTGCGTACTTTTACCTCCTCCTACCTTTTCATTTCAACCCTGCATTTAAAGGAATATTGAAAAGATTTGTTCAATATAATATTTTGTAAGCAACAAATTATTTAAGGATAAATGTAATTACTGATGTATAAATTAATATGACCGACTCAAAAATCACAAGCACAATGAAAATGGACTACATCGCCCATTTGTATTCTGCAACTCACGACCACAAACTCGCAGCAAAACCTCTCGCCAATCAGTGTTAAGGATTATTAATTCATTTCACTTCAGTTCAATTGCATAAGATATGCATTAGCTCTTATGTGTCAGCACGATTAATTACATACGTCACAATTTAAAACACGGAAAAATATTCTGACAACATTTAGAACACCAAATTATTAATCAGACCATGTGCTAAAAGTTCTTTGAAATAATAAAAATTAAAAGATCAAATCAAATTTTTTTTATTACTTTTATTTGTTATTGTAATTTTTTTTTATCATATACAATGTTATGCGCGTTTTCTTTCAAATAAAAATAATGCGATTCTTTTAAATATACAAATCTGATACATCCGATTTTATTAAAGAATACCAAAAAGAAATCACTATCAGAAAATTATATCTGATTTATAAATTAATTTGCGATTACTATCATTACTATTTTAAGCAATTAACTATTGTTTAATTATCGATTTATAAATTAATCGATTATTAATTAAGTTGCATTAATTCTATCGATTCTTCTTGTATATATTATTATGCGTTTTTTAATTTATTGCAGAATATTTACAAATTTTGCTTGTTAATTTTAAAAGAAAATTTAACACAAACTAATGTTATCTTCTACTTCAGAATTTTTGAACTCGAAAAATATTAAAACATTCAAGTCTATTTTATTTTTTTTAAATATTAAAAAAAAAAATTATCCCTCCTCCAAAAAAAAAACTATAATTTATTTTTTATTATATTCTATAATTATTTTTGATTTTGATTTTATTTTATTTAGCATTATGGTTTTTGAAATATATTTAATTTGATTGTAAAATTATTAAAACGAATCTTTTTCCACAATTCTGTCGGTATAGTACAAAAACAAAATTTTTTTTTCGTTTTAATACGCTTTTTGTGATATTTTTCTAGCAGAAATATCACTAACCCAATGTATAATATATACATATGTCCTGTACATATATGTACAATTATATAAATTATAAATTAAAATTTGATAGCATTATTTTCTTATTTCAAAATTCCTTTACAATAGGATAAGTATTATTATTAGAATGATAATTAAAATGTATATATAACATTTATTATGTTAATGTTTATTTAAAAATATTCTTTTACTCCTAGTAAATTGATTTATAATTCAGTATAGTTTTTTGTTATTCTATTCATAATGTTTTTCATTAATATTTTTTTTAAAAAATACTTTAAAGTAATTATTAATTCCTCTATTTTATAAATAATTCTTTTTTTAGCAGGTTTGATTATATAAAATGGATAATCAAATATTTTATTTTAGACTCATAATTTTAAACAAAATGTATTAATTATTTGAACGTAAACGTTTCAATAGAATTAATATCCAGACATTAATTATGCATTCATAAATTGAAAAGTACAAAAGAATAATTTATTTCCGTAATATTATGACAAAATAATCTTTTAATTACAAAAGTTTTATTCAAAATTCAATTCTTTAATCTTTTCAAAAGACTTTGATAAAAGGAAAATCTCTTAGAGATAATAAACCATCATAAACAAAGTTACTAGTTGCATTTACTGATCTTTTTTTCTTCTTTTTGCAACTTATTCATGTCTCTTCAGTAAGATGAGTTTTATTGTTTATCTGACCTAATTCAAATCTAAACAGTTTCAATCAAATTCAAAGTAATCAGAGTTATCATCTTTTTTTTTTTTCTTATTTTGAACAGGTGTTCTTAACTTCAAACAGATTTTAAGCAAACTCATTTTTTGATTAAATCTAATTCCCATTGCAAACAACTAATATTTTTCTTGATAAAAATATATCTTAGAATCATTCCTACTTCAATTATGATGTAACGATTGTAAAAAAATTAAATAAAGATATTATTACTAACATTTGAATGTTCATTTACTACTACTCATTTTTATTCAACCTTATCTTAATCCATTTTAATCCAAAGAAAGCTAGAGCGCAGCGCCATCTAGGAAAAGAAATATATTTTTTCCGGAAACATTTTTTTAACACTGAGCTTACAGGTCTTGAAAACAAACGTGTAATTAAAGAATGATTAATTTGTGTTAAATTAGTACACAAATTTAAATTCGTCTAGAATAGGGTTGAAAGATATTTAATATAAGGTTTCCCAAATAATGAAATTGTAAAAAAAAATTTTAAGTTAATTATAAGAAACTTTTTAAAAAATTTGTTAAAAAACCTTTTTTTTTAATTTTAAATCTACTCTATGTTATTAAAAATGTTGCCTATAAGGAATGGTTTATAGATAGTTCATAACTTTGTGTTAACAAACTAAATGTTTTTCCTTTTTCCAAATCAAAAATTTCATTTCTGTATAAAATAAAGAAATCAGTGCATCTACATTAATATAAAGTCACAAAATCTAGAGTAAAAGTATTTTTATCTGTTATATTATTTTTCCTGAAAAAATCTTTTAGCGATACAATACAATGGCTAAAGAGTCATTGTATGAAGTGAATTATGGTGAACTTTATTTAACGTTATAAAGTGTTTATTCTAGCATTTTTTTTTAAAATTATAAAGTTATTTATTTTCAACACATTTATTATATGCTTTTTAGGATACGTATCATTTATCAAGTTCTACAGAAGCAGTGCTGATGTTATTGACTCAATTATAAGAGGAAGCTTTTCAAATATAAATTGATAATCTAATAAAAAAGAAATTTATAAAAACAAGATGATCAGAACAATCACCGATTCTTTTGAACAAAAATTTGAGGATAAAAAAAAAATCTTTTGTTAAAGGTAAATCTCTCTATCACAGTTACAGTTAGCGAAAAACACCACTCCCAACCAATTTTCAAGCAAGTAATTAATGGACTGTAGGGTTAGATAAACATTTCGGAGCATTTTTTAAACTCTAAGAATAATTTCTAACAATAATTCTCGCCAGTCACTAGAAATTTTTGAAAGTACAACGCCCTTTATTATAAAATTTTAGTTCACAAAAAAATAATTTCCTTATAAATTGTTTGAATTTCAATAATTTGTAATAATGACTGGTTAGTGATTTTTATATACTTTAGATATAAAATTAAATATTGTTAGTTTTGGTAACCATTCGCCACCAATGAATAGAGATAGATAAAAGGAGGATTTTGACTATCGCTCACATTGTAATGAAATCAATAGAATTTCCTTTTTATAAGTATTTTGGATCTATTCATCATTTTTGCTTTCAAGCGTAATCTAACATTTCAATAGCTTAATCACAGCCCAATATTTTATATAGGCGTAATAAAAGATATAACTTTCTAAAAATATTCCAATTGTTTCACGCTGTTTATTGATACGATTTTAACTGAAGATCTTTTAACGAATTTTTCTTTGAAAATTCTTTCATTATAAATTTCAATATTTTAATATTGTAGTGTGTAGGTTGTGGAGCTGGATTGTAACGTATGGTTTGTTTGGTTGAAATATTTGAAGCACAGGTTGGAGGACACACAGCTTTATTCATACACGCACAAACACCATACACATACAATTAGAGACATACAATACTTCAATTCGTATAATACTTCAATTCGTATAGTTTTATTTTAAAATATCTGAAACCATTGACAGTTTTTTTTTCCTTCTAATGCAACTGGCAAATAGACCGTGATCTTTCGCCATAAGGGCTGCACCGATGTTACTCACTTTGCATTACCCAGGGGGGGCGCGTGTAACATGATGGTAAGCCACTGACGCGGAGTAACAATGCCCCCGCAGCGCTCTACGATCCTATTAGGACCGGGACCTACGGCTTAAAGTGGATTACGAACCACTGCAACACCCATGGGCAAAGCCGGGATTTGAACCCGATACCTGTGGTACCGAACGCCAGAGCGCTAGCCATTCGGCCATCAGGCCCCACCGTTGACAGTCAAATTTAAATAAAAGTAAAATCCACTAAAACATGGCATATTAGTGAATAGAATTTTACGAAATTTAACCTGCATTAATTTAATTTAACCTATTTAAATTTCATTTCATTTAATAATTTTATTTCAATTTTACATAATTTAAATTCTGATATATGTGGATCCCACGTTTGTTTGTTATTTAATTAAAATTATTCTAAAATATTTTAAGTCCCTGTAGATGATCAATTTAGAATAAAATCTCTTAGATGTAAAAAAATAGTTGTAATAATTCTCTTTATGTAAATATTGCTTATATATTACAATTAATTAATCTTCATTGGCAAAACAGCCCCATGGTGGGCCAAGGCCCTGTGCCTACGTGCAGATTTCGAGACACTTTTTTTTTTTTTTTTGGGGGGGGTAGTGGTTGGATTGTCAGCCCTACGCCCAACACTCTAAAGTCATATTAGACCGGAACCTCTGCTTTAAAGACCGTCACTCGACCATAAAGCCCCATAATTAATTAATAATGCTTTGTAAATAATGTAAGATTTTGTTATACACGCCACACTGGAAATAAAACTTTAAAGTTATCCAAGATGTCACAACAAAAATTATACAAGATGAACCAACTGCATTTCTAAAAAAGAACTATCAATCCCGTAGTGTATCGAAATGAACCCTTCAAATTCATTGGTCACATATGCGGAGAATCATTTGTTGAAATTTAGTGCTTTTCTTAAATTACCTAGCTTTTTAAATTGATATTAATAAAATATATTCAAACTATATTTATATTTTAAAATATATTTATATTTAGAAATTCATTTAGGTGAGTTGACTTTATTATTTGTGTAATCCTATCTAAGTTTTTTGTTATTTATACTTACTGTATCTCATGTGGAAATTCATTAGTATTGCACCAATATGTTTTTTTTTTTTTTTTTTTTTTTTTTTTCAATTTGCATGTTAGAACTATTATGAAAAGGTTCATCGTTAGTTTTTAATCTTCTGAAAGGACAATCAAACATTTTATATTAATGGCATGCTCTTTTAAAAGGAAGCACTTTGAAGAAAAATAAATTGTATGTGGATTGATGTCAACGACAGAAAGCATAAGTAATTCCCCTCAACCTCTACAGCATATAAAAGGCATGGCAAAGGCAGAGACAAGTTCTTTCCTTATGACAGAACTGTCTTGGCTGAAATTGATTGCCTCGTGATCTTAATATTATCTTTTGTTGAAGTATATATCAGCCTCCTATGACTCAGCTGTTGCATAGGGTCGTTTGTTAACTGCTCTTATGTTTAATACACTGTGTCAATGTTTCAAAGTTATTGTTCTACAGTATAGCATACAAGGACAAAATTTGAAATGGGCCTGTACAAAACAAATTTCGCTCTTTCTACTAATAATATCTCGAAATATCCTATTTGATTTGATTCTGTTTAAAGTAGCCAAATGAATAATAATGTACTATACGGTCAAAAGACCATCGTTCTGTGGCATTTTTTTTCAGAACGATTTTTTATGGTACATTGACATAAACAATCGTTGGCACTTTACCATAACTTCGGCAAATAAAGTCATATCATACACATTAATTTCAAATATGATTATTAAGTAAATTTATTACTTAATTAGGAAATACATACAAAGTGTTTGAATAGTTTTGCATAAATTGTCACAAAGCCAACTTCACCATTACATAGGCAAATAGTCATATCATACAAATTAATTTCGAATTTCATGATTATTAAATATAAGCAAATTTATTACTTAATTAGTAAGTACATCAAAATGTTTGAATAGTTTTTTGCACATTGACAAAAAGCTAATTTTACCATTACATCAGCATATAAAGTTATATCATACAAATTAATTGCAAATATGATCATTACGTAACAGTAAATATGTTACCTAATTAGGAAATACATATAAAGTGTTTTTTAATTTTTGTGTGTTTAATATCAAATAACGTGTAGTAGCTAAAGTAAGCCAAAGTAGTGAAAACCAATCTATTAAAAAAATTCATTATGTGTGCATCCATATATTCAAAAATTAACACTTGAAATTATGAGAAAAATTCTCTGATTTTAAAATAATATTCTTGCAAATATAGGGCAGATATTGCCTGTTTTATTTATGAGTTTACAGAATAATTAAATTATATTCTACGAACTCATGATGCACGCGCATCTCGGGACATTTAATATAACAGGTTCAGGTTTAATATAGCAGATGACCTCAGTGCCGCAGCGACCATCCCTAGATACAACAGTTGATTGTTGATAGCAGAACAAACCAGACTCTTAGTTGAAGTTATTAGCGCTTTTTGTTCAATTTACACCTGCCAACCTTTTTTTTCTAAAATAAAATTGACCAAACACAAAACACGCTCAAACATAACGGACGCTAACCTGCAACACACATTACGACGTGCAAATACACGAATTGAGATCGATTTGCAAAAGTTAAGTGAAAGAGTGAAAAAAACAAATAATTCACTAGTAAAACAAATATATTTTAATGATTTTCATTTATGTTTGTATATTTTTTCATATTTCAACCATAGTGGTGCATATTTCTTTACAATGTGCGTTTAGTATCATTATTATTATATTATATATGTTTGCTTGTAAGAATAATAGTAAACACAAAAGTAATAACTCATTATGGTTCAATTTTTCACTCCAAAAAATATCTATAGTAGGTCTAAATCTAATACGAAGATATATAATTTTATAGGCGGCCAGCGGAATTATGATGCATTTCCAAAGTAGTCCGCAAGATCATTTGGGTTGGCCATCCTTGGTATAAACCAATATAATATGAACAATTATAACAATCTAATCTGGTTTCTAGAAGTTTCAATGGCTTCAGCTTATGTTCACATCCGACTTATAAAAATTGTGATACTATCTCAAAGCTGTTGCTCAATAAATCAAGAAAATTCACAACAAATCATAATTCGATTCATCATATCAAATCGATTTTGTAAAAATATAAGATTTCAACATTGTTGATCAAATAGTAATAAAAACTGCTTAATTGAAGTTATCGTAATCTAATTGCCTATAAAACATGAATTGGCAACCTATATTTCCTTAGAAAAAGTTATATTGCCTATTTCTACTTCTTACAAAGGTTTTTTTTCCTACGTAATTGATACGTGCAGTACATATTCATTTCAAATGGAACTAAAAAAATTCCACGGTTTGTCAAACATACATAAATAGAAAATAAGGTTAACTAAAAATTTAATAATATATATGTATTACTTGAGCATGCTGCCCACGTTCCTTGTTAGCAAAAGAATACGGAACTCACTTTTTGATTGAAAAAAAAATACCCGCCTTTATATATTGTAAAAAAAAAAAAAAAAAAAAAAAAAAAAAAAAAAAAATTCTTTATCAAATCTTTTCCATGACGCCTCCGAGTTTTGTTTGCTCAAACAAGGAGAGAAAGTTGGTAATGACGGGTTCCTTATCAAAAAAACCAAATTATAACTGCAGTAAACAATAAAACTAAGGCAGTTGAGTCCTAGGCTTGTTTAACTACAGGTTTAACAGTGTTTGAATGACAGGTATCCGAAATTTCTGAAACGATGTTGACGTTAGATTATTTTCCCAATGGCACAATATCTAATGAGCTTTCCCTACCACTTCCTCCACTGTATACACAGATGGAAGGAATATTATCAAGTGGACTGCTGAATTTGTAATTAAATATTTCACTTTTAATGCAGAACTCGCACAAACAAACCTGACCCCGATATGTTTGACCTCTATTAAGTCAAAAAAGCATTGAATGCCATCATATTCCCACAACCATCGCTTCGATTTCACGTGGGGTTTCGATGAGAATATTAAGGTGCAATAACTGGGACAGAGATGAATAGTGATTTTATTTGCCTTTGGTATAATTATACCCTATCACCTTCAGAGCTTGTCATTATAACACTGTTGCATTTTAAGACCATTTCGTCATTCATTGACGTAAGTTCTAAAATTTATGACGCTACAAAATATTAACAAGCTTTAAAGTTCTTGAATCGAAACAGAAGGGATATTTTCATTTAATAAAATTAATTTGATTGGAAAGTTTGGTATTTTTTTTTAAATAATCAGCCAATAAATCAAAATTTAAAGATTAAAAAAATTTGCCAAAGAAAAATGTGTAGAACATTTTCTAATATATTTTTGACGTGGGTAGGATTAGCTGGGCCGGGATAAACGTTAAATTTCTGAACTAGGGACAACCGAGTGGTCAAATGCCATGTCCAATCAAATGTCAGGTTTAAGGGTGCTCATTACAAATTTTGGCGCCAAAATGTGTTTGCATTACTCCATCCCCTAAAAAGGGCAATCTGTTACGCATCTGTACTCCTAGTGGTAAATGACTTAATTCCAAGTGCCGGAATTCTAAAATACCTCGAATTTTGAATTTAGAATAATCAGAAAGATGAATTTAGTAATCACGTGAATGATAAAAAAAACATATTTTAAATGAAAAGAAATTTCGGATGATTTACTGATTAAATAGTAATATAAATAATAGTATACTAGGTTACATACTATTTGAATGAATGATATAATATTTACTCAAATTGGCTTGGATTGAAGATTATATTGGTAAGTTGCTGTTACCTATGGCTTTTAAGAAGTCAATCCATACAAATTTGCCCTTTACTGTAGAAACAAAAACATTTAAGCAAATCAAAATTACCAGACATTCTTAACAAAAACGACTAAAATCAGTTAAAAATAAGTTAAATGTTCTAAGGATAAAATGTAAAAAGTTAGAAGCTCATAATAAAAAGTGTGATTAGGACTTTCTCTAGCCCTCCAACTACAGAGTACACAAATCACCATTCTGTTTTAAGTCCAATCCCGAACAAACGAGTAGATGGAATATTGGTAAGTATAAATCGATGGTTTTCCCACTTTTTTTCTTTTGACAATATATTCCAAAACGAAAAAAAATTTATGGTAGGGTTTTACGACCACGTTCATGATTGGGTTTTATTTTTTAGTGGCGCAATTTCTACTGCATTCCGAACCTGTCCCACCACCGGACTATGATAAGATATGTCAAAGGATTTTGAAATCCTAGAATATCAGCTACAATTCATGTAAAATGATGCACTTTTCATGTCGTTCGTTTGTACAAAATTGTTAAGGCAACATTCTTCAGATGATCAATCATTTTTTTAACAGTATTCTGATGCCTCATCCAAATTATTGGAGCTTTCTGAAGTATGGTGTCTATCGTAAAAGTCGCATCTTTAAGCAGGAATACTTAGACATTTGAAGATTGCGTCCGTAGATATATCCGTAGTAACTTATCAGATCGCACAAAAAAATTCTCAAACATTTTCTGTTTAATATTTGTTTTGTTTATATAAATAATATATCATAAAAACAATATATATTGTTTATTGTTAATATATTAAAAACTATAGACTTTGAGGCATGCTATTAAAAATGATTTAATAGAGAAGTCAAATGGGTTTTGGTTAAATGGTAAGTGTTTAGTCAAATGCTTATTCATTATTCTAAGTAATCATGTCTAAAAATGATTATTTATCAATATACATTGTTTCAAATAAGTTTACGCTTTATAAGGCATAACCTAGCAACAACCACAGTTACTTTGTTGCTATTTTTGGAGATACTATAAAATATTTCTTTGAAAAAACATTATCCAATGACTAAAGTCTTTATAACGTGTTAGGGTAAGATATGAGCTCTGCAGATAAACTAGAGCTTAATTTTTAAAAATCTTAATCCCTTAAGTGACAATAAATTAGAAATCGTCGATTAAAATGTTTGTAATGCTTGAATGTTTTTTTAATCAACAAGAGCTGCATCATTTGAGTG
Organism: Caerostris darwini; assembly: GCA_021605075.1. NCBI lineage: Eukaryota > Metazoa > Arthropoda > Arachnida > Araneae > Araneidae > Caerostris > Caerostris darwini. Next base: position 656,654 of record BPLQ01014549.1, read on the forward strand.
TATAAATATTTCATCGGAATCAAATCTAGAAAAAAGGCTAATATAACTTTCTAAAAAATGTTATCATATATTCATCTGAGTCACAGTATGTGCATCCTATAAAGTAATAATAAAATTATTACTCTATAATGCATTGTTCTATTACTCTACACACCATTTTATTATTAATATAAACTTGGCTTAAAGCAAACAATAGTCGCCATGTTTTAGATATTGAGTCAAATTCCGCTCTGCATTGGAAAATACAGTTTTACAAACGCACAATGTGTGAGATAAAAAAATATATTTTAAACAATGTATACGCTATTGAGCATTTATAAGTCAGCTACATCGCCATTATTCGGCGGAGTTTTGGGCTATTTTATTTCATAAATGACCAACATATAAAATTATCTGTAGTAAAAAATTTGACAGTAGTAGAATGTTAAGGAAGTTGTTGAATTGAATGACAAGAAAGAAATAAGATTTTTAATAATAGCTGAAAATAAAGAAATGTTTACATCAGTACTGAGCGTGTGAAAATTAAAAAAAAATTTAAAGATGCATAACTTAAGAGGTCAATTGAATTAACTGTCTATTTCCATTTTTTTTGTTTTGTAAACACAGTGCGTACAAAATGTCAAAACAATTCGAAACTTGTTGATGCGAAGGGAATTCAGAGGTTATCGTGTTATTATTTAGATTCAAGGTCATAACCACGCAACCCTAAGGAACTTTCGCCGCTCAGACATGCTAATTACAACACTACAGCCGGAAGCTCAAATTTCATTTAAGCTTTCTCACGCTACATAACCAATTCTGAGACCTACACCGAAAAATAAAACAGTAAAAATATCTCCCGAGTCGAACAATATAACTTTTTTTTTCCTTCTTACGAAGCTATTATTTCCTATTTCCAATTTTTTTTCTCCCTCCCCTTAAACGTTCTGGAACGTACAGAATGAAATTCTAATTGAAATTTCTTCCCTTTTTTTTTAATCTTCCATTCAATTATTTTCCTTTTTTGAACTTTTTCCGAGATTTCGCTTTGTCTTGAATTCCAGAAAACGGTACAAGAAATTTCATAACGCTCATCATGTCTATCCTTAATGTAAAATAAACAAGAAATTCGAATGCATTCTTTTTTTCCCCCATTGTTAACCCTAAACGTGTTTTTAGTGAGGAAAAAACGTGTTGCCAACACAGGCTGAAATGCAAATACATTGATAATATGAATAAGTAATTAGTTTGAAGAAAGTGCAATAACGTATACAAATATGTTATAATAAGAAATTATGGATTTTTTTTTTTACCACAGTTTTACAAGAAAACAGACTTTATCCTTGAACTGAGATCTGACATATATTGTTTTCTGAACTGGATGAGAACAATTTTTTTGAAAAAACTATGCCTTCTTACTCAGATCTGAAGAATGGAAGAAAAAGAAAAAGATTTAAGGGATTTAGTTTCTTTATAAAGTGAGTAATTTTCGAAAGTTTCAAGGCAAGATTATTATTATAATAAGGCATTTTTTATGGTGGAAATGTTACTTTTTTTATTTTGATGTGTCTTGTTTATTCCAGAAAACATGATTAAATTAACCTACTTCTTTTTAGTTCCTAACTGAATAAGAAATATTAGTCATTCATATTAAGGAAAAAATTTCAAAATAATACATTTTGTAAAGAGGGTATTTTTAATAGAATGTTATTAAATGCATGTTCATACAAAAAATTATAATGGGAATAAAAATATTTGCATGAGATAAAAAATCTATAATTAGTTTGATTTTCGTATTACAAAGTATTAAAAAATATTTAAACATTAAGACTTTTGTTGATAACAAATTGCTAATAAAACTATAACAAATTAGTATAATATAACAAATCGCAAATAATAGAACATTTTATATGAACATAATAAAATAACTTTATAATATAATAAATAATATTACAAATTTTAAATAAAACTTTTTATGTGTTTTTTTAATTTTAATCTTTAATTGAAAAATAATTTTTTTAAGTATTAAAACATTTTATCTGAACTTTACTCTACCTTTTAAAAAAAAGGGAAATTGTTTTAGTACATGTTGATAAATTATAAAACTTATAACATAAAAATTGTCGTTTATTCAATTCTGGTTTTAAACTTGTGTAATTTTGATATTTTTCTGCAATATATAAAATATATGTATATAAATATATATGTATATATAGACATGAGTTTGTGTAGCAAAGATAATTAGTAGATTAGAAAAATTGAAAAGTTTATTAATTTTATATTGCAACAGATATTGCACCTTATTAGTAACAATTACTTTTTGTTTATGTATGTGTGATTATAAATACTGAAACTTTACTTTTTCTTAAAAGAAGGAGGGGTTTTAACTAAAATTAAAATTTAACTTATGATAGTCGAATTATGGCTGCTAAAACATTTATTACATTTTCATGAATTGCATGACATTGAATCGTTTTTTAAAGCTTAAGAAATAAAAAGCTCGTGAATGAAAATTAAAGTAATTATTAGCAAGTGAAAAAAAATTTACAAAATTACAGATGGTAAATAAAAATTTCTAAAATTAAAAGTGGTCAAAGAAGCCACGCACAACATCTACTCAAAGCAAAACCCATAATTGTATGGGGTTTAAGAGAGGAAACAAATTCCTCTCAAAAAATTTAAATAGATTATTTGAAGGAACACTAGTACTAACAAGTAATATAAAATAAAATTTAAAAGTCAATTCCTGCTTTTTTTTCACTATATTGTAGAAAATCCTTTATAAATAATTTTCATTCATTTTTTTAAGTTTATCTGGCGCCATCTATTGGTGGATATATGCAACTTAAATCTAAAAAAAAACTGAAATGAATTAATTAAATTTAATTAATGAGTTAATATTTGAAAAAGCTGTATTAACATCAAGTATCATCCACTACAAGTTAAAAAAAAGGTATTTGAACTTGAGTGGACGAATCAAAAGCATTTTAATTACGATTGAAAATTTGAACAAGATATATATAGGGAGAGTATGAGCTAATAGAAGGAATTGATTAATATGAACACCTTATTCTCTTCTCAACCTGCAACAAATAGAAAAAAGCTTATATAAAAGCATTTGAATTTTATTGGAAAATTGAAATTGCATTTGTGGTAGGTATGGTACATGTATGGTAGGTGAACGAGGTGTATATGGTAGGTCTCAGTTTTTTTTGTTTTTTGTTTTTTTTAAGGAATGAATTTTAAATTATGATTCTGTTAGATAAGCTTTCGTCGACTGGCAACTTAAAAATGTTTAGAACACGAAAAATTAAATTGAACTTTAGTTTTCGTTCTGATTTCCAGGAATGAAGTCGAAGTCATTTTGATCAGGAATACATACTGATCCAGCAGGTTGGTTTGTCGCTCTACAGTAATTTTATGGCCACTTTGGGCTAATTAGATCGGGACCTGCAGTCTAACGTGGATTCCGAACCACTCATAAATATTCATACCACCGCCAGGACTCGAACTGAAGCTCGTAACATCAAAGGCCAGATCGCCGGCTACTCGGCTACCAGGCCGCTAACAGCAGATTGGATGAGCATTTTCTTGACAAGTGTAGTTCATCTTTTCATTACTCATGAGCAGATATGCTGTTGAATTTGACGTTTGCGTTGGAGTTTCCTTAGTGTTGGTAATAACGAATAAATATTTATTGCACAACTTGTTTCCACTAACAAATATTTATTCGAATAAATATTTATTGCGCAACTTGTTATTTATTTCCAACTTTTTTCCTATAGAAAATGAACGCTGCGCTTTCAGAAAAGACATACGACGAAGAATATATTACTATTTGAAAAAAAGGTTTGAGTGGAAATAACAGATGACGTAACTCATAAATATTAGCGTGTGATTGCATTTTATAAAGGATTCATACAACGCGACTATTTGATAGGTTCAGTTGTTTTATGTCAATCATAGATTATGTAAGTTTTCAAATATTGATCAACTAAAACTGAGGATAAACATCTGAAATAAGTATCTAATGCTTTATATTATTTTCTATAAATATAAAGTATTATATTTCAAATTATTCGGAGGGATTTTAAACATTGCATTCTAAAAGCAAAACTTTTAGGAATTTTAATAAGAAATTTTTAATCATTTTATCGTGATCACCACATATGAAATACTAAATATTCATTGAGAATGTTTAAATAATAATCGACAAATTTGTTAAACTCGTCAAATCTGAAAATGTATCCTTGCAACACATCCAATTATTGATTTATCCTTCAAACTTTATATTTATGTTTGTACGAAAGATTTTTATTTAAGATCTTAAGAACTTACTTACCATTCCACTTTAAATAAAAACAATATTGAAGAATTCAGTTTAGTATTATTCACTTTATAAAAATAAACGTTCCGCAATTTCATCCATTGTTATTATATTTACCCAACAAAATCTTATTTTTCAACATACTATATAAAAATAAAATTAAACATATAAAATAATAAGACTTTTATTTATGTTTTATTCCATTTCAACAAAAGAAAATTAGTAAATACCCACAAAAAATATATCCGTGACCTTTTCTAATATGTATACAAAACAGCCATGAAAACAGGCGAAAGAATTATTGGTCTAATACTAAGATTAAATCTCCGGCGTGACAATCCGAGTTCTGTCTGATCTTTTTCCCAAACACCCCATTACATCTACTAACGCATTTACAGTAGCCCATAAATCGGCGAAGAAACAAAACAAGACAGATGGTTAAAAAATATATATATGTATGCATGCATATAGTATGCGTTGGTGCAAGGAAATTGTTGCATCAGAAAAACAATTCTCTCTACCTTGTCCAATTAACAAGCTATTACCATTTTTTTCCTTTTCTACTACTACTGATAAAGAGATTAGGACAGCTAACAATTGAAGCTTCCAAGTCGGTAGCTCACGCTATTCGCTTCTATGTGAAGGTGTTAAAAAAATGACAACTGGCCAACTGGCCAGCAGACGAATCAGGGGGGGATTAATCCACTCCTGTTCAAGGTAAAACGGTTCAATTTGTGGGTTAGATCCTTCGATAGGACATTGAGGAATGTTGCGCAAGCTTCCATGCTTGTTGCAGAAGTCTCCGTGAAAGCATTGTTCTAGTACGCTTGCAATGGCGTCATACAAAGAAGCCGAGATGGGGACTTCCGATTTGGTAGGAAATTACCAACAAATGAAGCACGATTTTGTCATGAACAGCTCACGTCTGCTTTGTTTTCGCAAAATGTGGATATCCACCCAGAACAAATGAACTGATTATAATTTTTGATTTAAATTTGATAGGAAGAAAATTTCTTTTTATTAATTTGCTGCTAACATGAATGAGTGATAAGAGTTGATAAACAAAATTCAGTTTGTTGTATGAAGGTTTTCTTCTAATATTAAAATTTCTAAAAAAACAAAAAATTACTTGTGGATGAAATGTATTGCGTTAGATTTTAATCGCAGTTGTTTTATTTATGAAGTGCTTGTTCTACTTTAAGATTAATTAAGCAATAAATATATTTTTATTTATCATTGACATCAATAACACTTAAGTTATATTCCAAATAACTATTATGAACTGTAATAAAAATGGGAAGCAAATTTTCGTCAAATACATCTTTTACTGCGATATGTTCACCACCGTTTATAAGTTGCATCAAGTTGATAGTAGTTATATTTCATCTTGTCAGGTTCTATTGATACACATTGTCTTTTGTTGAAAATGTTCTATTCTTTGAATTTTTATTAATCACAAGATCGACTTGTGCTTTTAAAATAAAACATAAAATACGATTAAAATAACCAAAGCCTTATTACTTGCATTAGAAATTCCATTTTTTAAACACAATTTTTAATGATCATCTTTGCAAACGACAATTCTTTTGTTTTTCTAAGTAATTTCCAAATATTTAAAAAAATCTGGGAATAACCAATCCAACCACTACGAAAAGTATATATAAACGAACTGGTATTAAGATCTAAATGTCTTGCAGCATAGTACAGAACTTTTTTATAGAATACAATGTATTTTTAAAGGACATTTGCCGCACAAATATTTACGAACTTTGCTTTAAAATTATATTTAAAAATACTACATTGGAAAGAATGCTTATGTAGAACAAGCATTCTTTCCAAAGTAGTACCGTTTTACTATTTATTTGTCAAAAGCTATAGATCTATTAACCACTTTTATGTCGTTTATTAGATGTACCAATTTCAGAGACTTTGGACTTCCAGAGGTAATAGAAGAAATAAAGAACGCTTTTCTGTTTGGTAAACACTGAAAAACAATTAAACTTTTTGTGCGTTCTGAATGCATGAATAACAGATAAACAACTTTTTGTCAAAATGAAAAAAAAAATTGAAATCATCATATGGTAGATTTAAAATTGAAAAAGGATAAATAACCTTTGTTAGTTTTTTATATTAGTTGTATAAATAATGTTTGTTGATTTTCACAATGATAAACATAGACAGCGATTAGTTTTTGAAGCCATGTACTTTGTCAAGTCTAGAAAAAAATGTGAAATTTGTTTTTGTAAATAATAATACGAAAGATGAAAGAAGGCGAAAAAACTTTTGAAATAAAGACAGCATTAAATATACTTGTTTTTACTATACGGCATCACGTTACTGGTTAATATTCGCATATTGACTTACAAAATATTAATCACCATTCTCATTATCATAGCAATGAATTTGATCTTTACTTGATAAAATCATGATAAATTGAACATTTAATCAATGAATAGAAATTTGAAAGATAAGTTATGTGTGAAAAAATATCACTTAGAAAACCAAAAAAAAATGTTTTATATCGGGGAGAATTAACGACTTTAAAATAATGTGAGTAATGCAATAGAAAGTTGTAATTCATTTATTATGTATTCTAGTATGGCACTTTAGTGCTTTATCAAATCGTGTGTTTTTTGTAAAAACGAAATAACTCAATTTGAAATAAAATAATTTTTTCCGTTCTATTGTCTTTACTGTCTTTTAAAAAGACATATGCTTATTGTTGGGGAAAATCAGAGATTAAAAATCATTAAGGCGTGATAACATACAATTTTATCCAATTCAAATAAACTTCCTGTGAATGCTGATAAATTGCTTACAAATAAGTAATTAATTATTTTATTAAATAATTTATATTTTACAATATATTTTAAAATATTAACTAAACTTTAAAATAATTAACTAACTAATAAAATGCTTTAGCTTCTTAAAATTCATCAACTAAACTCATGCTATATATTATACTTAAAACTCAATGCTAAAATATTTCAGTCTAGTTCAAATGATTAATGTTAAAAAAAAACAGTTCTGTGAAAACCAATTTTAATATTAATAATAATCTTATTGAAAAATGTATCAACTGTGATTTCTCCAAAATTTGCATTGAAGTTCTTTTTTTTTTTTTTTTGTTCTGATGCAGCTGGAAAACACTTAGACAGCTTGGTCTTGGATGCCTTAAGGCAAGCGCAGCACAGATGTTACTCACTTTGCATTACCCAGGGGGCGCGTGTAACTTGAAAATAAGCCAAGGACGCGGAGTACCAATGCCCCCGCAACGCTCTACGAGAGTATTAGGATCGGGACTTACGATTCAAAGTGGATTCCGAACCACTACAAACATCCATGGCACCGCCGGGACTCGAACCCAAAACCAGTGGTACCGTGGGCCAGAGCGCTAGCCAATCGGCCATTCAGGCCCAATTACATTCAAATTTGAATGTAAAAATACTTTAAACAGAATTATTGAATCTTATATAATGAAGGGTAGCGAAACAATATTAAAGTTTGGTTTATCACTCTATAGTCATTTTGTGCACATTTTGGCTAATTAGACAGGAACCTAAAGTTTAATATAGATTCCGAAACAATATTAAGAAGGCTTTAAAAATAGCACACATATTGAATAAAATAAATGAAAGTTAAATGGGATATTTTCAATACCCAAATATGATTCTAAATTTCAAAAATGTACTCTTCATGTATTCAATATCTACTTGCTCTTCCACTTAAATTTAATGCAGATTTTTGAAAAAAAAATTTTACGGTTTAACTTACTTTGAAGACTAACATTCAATATCATGCCTTCTTACTTGGCTTTTTTTCAATCTGCTTTCACTGATCGACAGTAAAAATGAAGAAATTTAAACAATTTTGCCCTTACCAAATTGAAGAAAGTATAATGGTTAAGTATGTTTAATTAAAATTTATTTTATTTTATTTTCTTTCTTTATTTTATTTATCTATTTATTTATTTTTTTTGGTATAATTCCCCGTTTATTATTTTTGTTATTGTTGAATTCCTAAAAAAACTATCCTGTATAAACTACACTCATGTCCATAAATTAAGGATAATTCAGAATCACAGAAATTGTCTGGTGTGAAGTTTTGCGACGAGTCCAGGTTTAGTTTGCAGTCTGATTTTCGCCGGACTTTCATATGGAGAGCGCCAGGTACCCGTTACCACCAAGAGAACACCATTGAACGACACCGTTACGGTGGTGCAGGATGGCTCGTTTGGGGAGGAATTATTCTTGTTTCCAGAACTGACCTGCATGTTCAGAGTGTAATGATGACAGGCCACATCTATCGGGATGTCATTCTGGAACAACATGTACGTTTGTTTCGGGGTGCCATGGGTGCTGAATTTCTGTTTATGGATGACAACGCCCGTCCTCAGCGTGCAAACATTGTAGACGAATGCCTTCAATTGGAGGATATCACCCGCATGTATTGGCCAGCATACTCACCGGACTTGAATCCAATAGAGCATGTGTGGGATATGCTTGGCCGACGAATTGCATCCCATCAACCCACTCCCACCTGTCAACCGGAACTTCGGAGGGCATTGCTTGATGAGTGGTGTAATATCCCCCAAGATCAATTGATAATTTGATACTCAGCATGCCTAGGCGTTGTAAGGCATCGTCCGGAAGACATACTCCATATTAACCATCATACTAACCATGTTATACTGTTTTTTGTAAATAGGTTCTTTTTTGAAATTTGCTCCAGGGAGTAAAAATCACAATTTTTATTAATTATGTCAAACATATAGCATCTTTTTTGCTCTTTACCTTTTGTTTACTAAATAGACTTTACAAATAAGTCAAATTTGTTTTGCTTCTGTCTCTTTCTTTGCCTGAACTTCATTATCCTTAATTTATGGACATGAGTGTATATTCCTATATAAACTTTTTCCGCTATTCCGTACATGTTTAGTTAAATTATTTTGAGCTTTCTGAAAAAAAAATTAAAATTCCGAAAATTTTCAAACTTTTCAATAAATTCAAACATAAAATTTAGCGTTTTATCTAATTTATTAAGCAAAATTATATATTTGAAAAATTGTAAAATTGTGAAATTATCATAATTTTTGTAACAATTTCTTTTTTGTCCAGATTCTAAAGAAAAGTATTGATAAAAATTATTGATTTTTTTCTAGATAATTAAGTGTTCTAATATATAATTTGTGTAAAGTTTAGAAATGCAAATTAAAGTGTGAAGCGCATACCGTATGTGTAAAGCTAATTATGAGATATTATGGGGATCTATAAATGTCTATAATTGCATGATTAAATAATGAAAGTCAGTTATAAAAAAACTACAGTAATACATAAAACAAAATATGCATAGAACAAGTTTCACATTTTTAATAGTCGCATAATAATACTTCGATAATATATAATTCATACATCCTTTTACGTATATTGAATTTACATCAACAAATTGAAAAAGAAAACATTTGAATTTAATCGCCATCGATTTTTTTCATCTTTTTTGCAAATGTGTAATCAATCTAAAAAATATTTTTAAAAAATCACAGAAACTAGTGTTGGAAAATATACGCAAAATATAGCCAGCTGATGTTTTTTAATAGTTGCTTTTCTATAAAATAATTTTTTTTAAAAAACAAATCCTAAATTAGGTGGAAAAATAAAATAAAAATGAGAAACTGTCCATGCTGGATCATAGCCATCTGTCTACTAGCACAGAGGCCTCCAAATTACGGCCCGCCAGTGTCATCTGTCCGGCCCGCGACAGCGAATAGTTTATTGTTGCTGTAATAAATTGTATAAAAAAACTCAGAATGATAATAACTAGGTTTTATTGACTGGCTATGTAAAGTTTAATGACAAGTATAATAAGCAGAAATTTTAACTTCAGCATAACAACTAACAAATAATTGAAATGAATCCCACTAACATTGTAAACTAGTGAACAACCCACGGTTACCTTCGCTAGTTATGTTGGGGTAAAGAGTATCGCATATGTATGTTTGGAATGTATATATACTGAATCAAACATATGATTTTTATCCTGAAAATCCCCCAGGTACGGAATAGTCTAGAAATTATGGATAATGGCAGAAAAATTAAAACGGGTTTGGCCCTTGGAGTAAACAGTATGGCCCTAAGGCTGGAAAGTTTGGAAACCCCTGCTCTATAGTTTTATTATACAGGGATCTACGGTTTGAAGTGGATTCCGAACTACTACAGATATCCCTGGCACAGCCGAGACTCGATCCCAAAACCTATGACATTGAGAGCCAGAGATCTAGACACTCGGCCATCAGGTCTTACAAAAAAATATATTTCATCAAGATTATTGCGAATGCACCTGTTCATACGTACAAAAATAGAGTTTCAAAGTCAATTCCATTATGGGCTTTAATTCGCTATTAAAGTCTGTTATAGTTTAAACTGTGATCATGTACTCTCACTTCTTTTTATCTTAAATGTATTATGCCAGGACAAAAAAAAATTGAATCTCACTGTTTCATATACTCTCACTTCTTTTTTATCTTAAATGTATTATGCCAGGACAAAAAAAATTGAATCTCGCTGTTTCATATACTCTCACTTTTTATCTTAAATGTATTATGCCAGGAAAAAAAAAATTGAATCTCGCTGTTTCATATACTCTCACTTTTTATCTTAAATGTATTATGCCAGGACAAAAAAAAATTGAATCTCGCTGTTTCATATACTCTCACTTCTTTTTATCTTAAATGTATTATGCCAGGACAAAAAAATTGAATCTCGCTGTTTCATATATTCTCACTTATTTTTATCTTAAATGTATTATGCCAGAACAAAAAAAATTGAATCTCGCTGTTTCATATACTCTCACTTCTTTTTATCTTAAATGTATTATGCCAGGACAAAAAAATTGAATCTCGCTGTTTCATGTTTTCAAACAATCAATTTGTGTTGAAAATATATTCAAGTTTATAAAAAATTTTACATTTGGGGAAATAAAACATATTTGACTACATAGTATTAATTTCAAATCTTAGTCCCCATTAATTAATAAATTCGCTGTGTTTCTTATAATAAAATCATAAGGATTAAATTAAATCATGTAATGAAAAAACAGTTATTGAATTTTTCTACTGAATTTATAAAACCAAAAGTTGCAACATTTATAATTGATTACATTTACTGTTTTCCCAAGGTTGATTGCATTTCAAAACAAACTGTTTGAATCTTACACCCAGTTCTAAATTGAAAAAAAAAATTTCTGCTTCCATTCAAACATAAAACATTTCGAGTAAAGATTTAAAATAACTCATTAGAAATGAATGGTTTTTCCTTGCTTTGTTTTGCGTTTAAATAAATTATAGATTACTAAGCAATATTGCAATGGAAAGAAATTTTTTTTTTACATCTCTTGGGAAAAGCCAATTAGGAAGTAACTCCCCATGACTGTTTCATTTCTTCCAAAATATTGCAAATCAATGTGTGGTTTTTTTTCAGATATATTTGTTTGAATCCTAATCAAATAGTAATTTCTTAAGTAATTAAATAATATTACAAAAGGGTTTATTCAACCATTGAAATACACGGAATATCAAAATATTATATACAGTTTTATGTGCAGTGTTTCGCCAAAATGTCTCGATTTTATGTACTAATAAAAACTAGCGCTCTGGCTCTCGGTGATTAGGTTACGAGTTGAATCCCGGAGGTGCAATGGATGTTTGTAGTAATTCGGAATCCACTTTAAACCGTAGGTCCCAGTCTAATAGACTACAACTATTATTATTATACTACACTACATTACATTATTGTACCTAGAGTTGGTTTGGTTTGGTTTGTTGTTCTATAGTTATTTTGTGTACACGAGGGCTAAACAGAATGGAGCTACAGTTCAACGTGGATTCTGAACCACTAACAAACATCCATGACACCGCTAGGATTCGAACATAGAGCCTGTGCTACCAAAGGCCAGAGCACTAGCCACTTGGCTTTCAGGCCACGTGCCTAGAGCTGAGTAGTCCCTATACAGTTTGGGAAAGATATGGGTTAAATTTAATGGCACACAATGGAGGCGGGAAACCCTTTTGCAAAATTCACTTTAGGTAGTACGGAAGCTGAACAATGAGGAAAAACTTTTACAAAAACAGAGAATATCGAAAAATTAAAATTTGAAAAAAGGGGCAAGGAATATGAGATGCGAGAATATATAAAATATATAAGGTAAATTATTATAAAAAGTTAAAAGCAATGTAATACAATAACCACACATTGGAGAATATGCAAGTCAGAGAACTGAAGGAATATTCAGCAAAGCGATTATTATACAAATTATAAAAAGAGTAATGGCTAATAACAGAAGCAGTAGAAGCAATTGCTGCTAAACTATTAACAATTAAAAATAAAAAAGGCAGGAAGATATTACATAAGAGATTATAAGCAAAGTAAATAACTAGATAATTGGTATTCATATAAAAATTGGGAATGTGTAAATTAAAATTTTTATGAAATAAAGTAACAAATTGCTTCAAAATTAGTTTACCAACGCATTGGAGAATATCAGAACTATACAGCAAAGCGATTATTATACAAATTATAAAAAAGAGTAATACAGAAGCAGTAGAAATTACTGCACTATTAACAATTAAAATATGGGCGTAAGGGCTATTATAAAAAAAACCCTACCCCCATTGGAGTATGCAAGTCAGAGAACTGAAGGAATAAGCTAAGCGATTATTATACAAATTATAAAAAGAGTAAAAAATTGCTGCTAAACTATTAACAATTAAAATATAAAAAGGCAGGGAAAATTATTAAATCCGGTAAATTAAAATTTTTATGAAATAAAGTAACAAATTGCTTCAAAATTAGTTTACCCTATAATACGTCTAATACCAGAGCAGAAAACGTAAAAAGGAAGCCGGCAGTGGTCCAACATGGACTATAGTACTAGGGAGTTAGTTAGTTAATGTTAAAAAAAATCGCTAAGTCTATTATTACAAATTATTAAAAATAAACCAATATATTCATATAAAATATTTGTCATTACTTAAGTACTTCAAATTAGAAAAAAGCGGTTTTTCATTTAGAAATAACTGGAAAAGTAAGAAAAAGTTTTACTATGAATAAATAAAATTTAATTTAACAATCCAAACTAAATCAGAAAATTATATTAAAATTTAACTTTAACAGATTAAAATAAACAATATTATTTGCTTAATATGCCTGAAAACTTAAACATACCTGCCCATTCTTATTCACTATATATATTAAAAAGCTTTGTATTCAAATCACAACTGTCAAGTAACCGGTTTAATGATTCATAATAATAGAGACCAAAAAATATTCAATACTAACGAATTGAATGCCTATCACTTTAAGCAAAATAGTGGTTTGCGATGTTTTTAAGAATAAACCAATTTTAAAAGCTATAATTTAAAAATATTACAGGAAGAGAAAAAGTCAATTAATTTGAACTTGGAAAGTAACAATAACTTCAGAGTTAACAATGGACAGAAATCCCACCATTATATTAAATTTCCTTATATCGTATTGAAATTCTTAATAAGGACCTTGTAACTCTGCAAGGCTTATCATTTTACATATTTTAAATGCCCATATAAATAAATCTGTATTCATAACGCAAACTTGGAGTTTGGGAAAAACTTTTGATTTCGTAAACAACTAAAGTAGATACTTGTCCGAGCTCAAAATGATTGGCGTCAAAAGAAAGAAAAATAATAATAATAATAATAATAAATAAGTTTTAAAAAAAATTATTTTTCATTCTTTTAAAGCATCTGTATCTCTCATGGTCATGAACTAGGCGTGGCTATAGCGTTACGGGGGTTATGGGATTATACGCTACCTCTTCAAAACAATTAGTTCTTTAAAAAGGTTCGAAAAATAAAAAATCGATCAGTAAATGGCGTTCTTAATATTGTTTCTTAGCAGATTTTGAAGGTTTTCCCCGATACGCAGTCACTAGTAATAATTATAATTTAAGTTTTCAAATTAAGTTTTTTTATATAGTCAGTTTGCTATCTTACAAAAAAATTCTCACTTGTATGACAAGAAAATAATGAGAACAATTGTAATGGAAATTATACGAAACGAATACTCCTTCAAACGTTAATAATAAATATACTAAAAAATGGGCAATTTCATTTTATTTTCGTAGTGATTCAAGTTTTTTCTGACTTAAAATGTTCTTATGCATTCAGTTACCAGCCTACTTTCAGATTGAAAGCTTTTAGAATTCGTATCGTAGATACTCCTAAATTATATGAAGAATTTTTAAGAAACAGGTTAAACTATCAGTTATATAGTGGCATAAATACCTTGGAAAAAAATTGAACGCTTAATTAAAAATGGAAACTTCCTTACATATGGGATGCTTGATTTCGATTATTAGGGAGAGTTGGTTTCGATTGCTGGTTTCAGTATGACTATACTAAACCCATAACAGCTTCAAAAAGAAATCCATTTTCAGATTCATGGGAACACTTTAATTTCCAAGCATTATTATTTACAAAAAAAAATGAAAATTAAAGATTTAGATTTGATTCACACGTGCAGTTCACTCCAAGGAGGGATATTTTCAGAGTTCTCGAGTCTAACAAGTGGTCTTCTGCAGACCTTAATTATCACACGGCAGGATACACGGCAGCATACTAAAGGAACTCACTTTGAAAACAGGCGGAAACTCCGGCCTATTCAGTCACTTAAGAGAGAAAAACGAAAACAGCAGAACTCTCTTCTCCAAAAACTACACTTTTAGAAAATCCGCCAGGAGGGAAGGTCAGCTTCCTTCACTTCTCATTTTCTCAGCTCATGGTCTATCACCAATCACGATGCAACCACTTACGGTCTATCACCAATCACGATGCAACAACTCATGGTGCAACTCATTCAGTTTTGGATTCTGGTTTTAAGTTCTAGAATATACAGTTACTACTCTTGCTTTGTGAATAGAAAAGTTCGACTAATCACTTTTAAACAATTTCTTATGATTAATTAAATTTTAAGCATATCTCAGAAACAAAGCTGAATAACTGTATTTGCTTCAGAAAGTTGCTACAATTAAATAAAAAAGGCAAAGTGTTAAACAGAACAAGATTTCTACATTTTTAAAAAAATTATTAAAAATGCTACTTTCTTTTACATTTTAACGTCTTGGATTCTGCTAGACCTATAACAATTTCAAGAAGAGGACCATTTTCACGTTTATGGGAACAATTAATTTTTATTTTCAAGCATTATATCTATATAACAATAAAGGAAATTAAAGAATAAAATAAAGGAAAATAAAAATAAAGCAAAATTAATGATTTAAATTTCAGTTACAAGTGCAGTTTCCTCCAAGGAGATTATCAGAGTTTTTGAATCTACCACGATTTTTAAATATGTGGTCTGTGGCACACCTTATTATTACACGGCTAGATACACGTAACCACAAGTGGCTCATTTTGGAAACAGGCGAAAACCCCAGCCTGTACTGTCACTTCAGAGAAAAAGAGCAAAAAACACTCTTTACGCTCTCCTCAACGCAGAACTCTCTCCTTTATTCTCTAAATCCACCCCATAAAAATCCGTCAAGAGAAGTAGGGGGTCAACTTCCCTCAGTTCTCCTTGGAGTAGACATTTTCTCAGCTCATGGTCTATTACTAATCACTATGCAACAACTCATGATGCAGTCTATATTCCGTCTAATCCGTAATTGTTTCGACCTGTGAAGGTTGCACAGACAATCGCTAATTTCATGAGTCACATTATACATGACACTGAATATCTGCTATCAGATTTGAGTGACAGGTTGCCCTCATTAGTACAAAACATTATTTGCATGTAATATAACTAACCACAATACTGCTTGTCTGTTGTCAAATATGAGTGATGGGTTGTTATGTACTTGCCAAAAATATACATTTCTTTCTCATGGAAATGAAATATCACAACTCTTCCCGTGAGAAAAATGCTACAACATTCTGTAGAGCTGTAACATATATAAATAATGACAATTGCTTCTACTTTAAGCGAGGTTACTACGAGGTTTTATATTTTAATATTTTTATTTTTTGCATCAACATTATACACATATTTAATTAATATTATTTTATAATATTGATATTAAAAAATGTATATGAAAAAAAAAATAATTACATTAAAAAGAAAATTAAACATGAGTTACCATACGATTTATTTTTACTGAGCCTGTTACAACTGACAATAAAGATAAACCAGAAGTCTCAAACGGTAGGAATTTGCTTATTGAAAAATAATTTTCATTTGGGAGAATTAATAAATTTTCAGTAGAATATCAAAGTATTTTAATCAATCTGTTGAATTAGATAGAAATTTGGCAAATATTTTTAAGATATTATGCATATTTCTTCATACAGAAGTCTATGCCATAGCAGAGACAACAGGCAAAACCTTTTTTTCAAAATGGATTTTATCTCTAATTAACACAATTTAACATAGCCATATACACTGAAGTGACAAAAGTCATGGGATAGCAATATGCAAATTTTCAGATGGCAGTAGCATCACGTAGAACAGGTATAAATGCGCAGTGCTTTCGCAGAGCTTTCATTTCTGTTCAAGTTATTCATGTGAAGAGGTTTTGACGTGATGATGACCGCACGACGGGAATTAACAGACTTTGAACGCGGAATGTTAGTTGGAGCTAGACGCATGGGTCATGCCATTTCGGAAATCGTTAGGGAATTCAACATTCCCAGATCCACTGTGTCAAGAGTGTGCCGAGAGTATGAAATTTCAGGCATAACATCCCACCATGGACAGCGCAGTGGTCGACCGCCTGCACTTAACGACCGAGACTGGCGACGTCTGCAAAGAGTCGTAAATTCTAACAGACAAGCAACACTGCGTCAAATAACAGCAGAAATCAATGTGGGACGTACAAGGGACTTGTCTGTTAGAACTGTGCGGAGAAATTTGGCTTTCTTGGGCTATTCCAGTAGAAGACCGACTCGAGGGCCTTTACTGACAGAACGACATCGCTTGCAGCGACTCACCTGGGCACGTGAGCATATCGGTTCGTCCCTAGATGAATGGAAAACCGTGGCCTGGTCCGATGAGTCACGATTTCAGTTGGTAAGAGCTGATGGTAGGGTTCGAGTGTGGCGCAGACCCCACGAAGCCATGGACCCAAACTGTTAGAAGGAACTGTTCAAGCCGGTGGTGGCTCCGTAATGGTGTGGGCTGTTTTTTCATGGCATGGACTTGGTCCTCTGGTGCGACTGGACCGAACATTGACTGGAAATGCTTATGTTCAGCTACTTGGAGATCACTTGCAGCCATTCATGGACTTCATCTATCCAAGCAACGATGGGATTTTTATGGATGACAATGCGCCATGTCACCGGGCCACAACTGTTCGCGATTGGTTTGAAGAACATTCTGGACAATTCCAACGAATGATCTGGCCACCTAGATCGCCCGACATGAATCCCATCGAGCATTTATGGGACATCGTCGAGAAGTCTGTTCGTGTCCAAAATCCTGCACCATCAACGCTTTCACAATTATGGACGTCTATCGAGACAGCAGGGCTCAATATTCCTGCAGAAGACTTCCAACGACTTGTTGAGTCCATGCCACGTCGTGTTGCTGCACTTCGCCGGGCGAAAGGAGGGCCGACACGATATTAAGAGGTATCCCATGACTTTTGTCACTTCAGTGTATATCTTAAAGAATTAAATACTTTTTGAATTAAATGGATCTTATTGGGGAGAATTTATTTCGTAAACATTAAATAAAATTTTGTCAATATTTACAAATCCTTATTTGTATGGTTTATGATCCAGAATCTTGAATATCTAAAGGGATTTTTTTTTCTTCATAAAAATTGTATATAATTACATTAGAAATATCAAGACTGTTTCATTCCAAATTTTCTTGAATACAGCTCAGATAAATAATTTTTCTTACAAATAAAAAAAAACTATTTTTTAAAGGAAAAAAAAAGATTTAATAAACTTATTGGTACTGGCAACTATTTTTTTTTTTTTTTACTTTACAAAAATATGCCTTATTTCCATAAAAGTAATAATCTCAGTGAATTAAATTCTTTCTGACAACTGCATGTTTCTAACTATTTGATCTCGAAAAATTGCAAACTTTTTTTTATTTGCCTACGTGTCTATTGACTTTGGCAATAACCTAACATTTGCTAAACACTGGTAAAATCAAAGGCAGAGCACATAAAACAATAAGAATAGCCGCCTAAACTTTGATGACCTAGTTATACTCACCCTAAAACGGGATCAAACTCTCGATAGATAGAGGAGAGTTATAACTTGCAACACTGGCCAAAGAAATAAAAGAAAGCTATGGGAAGAAAAAAAAATAGAACTTCGAACATCTCTTTATTGAAAATTCTATGTTATAAAGAGGTCAATTAGATGTAGTGACAACACTATTCAAAAAAAAGAAAAGGAAAAAAAATGGCGTCTTCAAAGTCAAAACGGTGAAACTAGGCCTTGGCTCCACAGGGGTCTTACAGGTGCGGCTACAATGGTAGCGTTCAGAAACTCCAACAAGAAGGAAAGTACCATCCACTGCGCATGTCACATTCACAGTCATTGTTGCCACCCAAACAACCATAAATCAGAACATATAAAAATATTAGAATAAGACTTTCACTTATGAGTTAAATCTGAGTGTTTTTATTACTACTTCATCCACTGATTGTCCATTTTTTTTTTACCTGAATGTAGTAGTATTTATTTTCCCTAGAGATCTTGAGCGGTTTCTTACAAGCTGGAAAAATGTCGAGCATACAATAGTGTTAACTTGTCAGAGGGCAATTTTCTCTTGCAGTGTGCTATATGACGAGTTAATCCTGAGCAAAAAGAGTGCTTGGTGAGTTGTTTATGACACAATTTAAGGGAAGCAGAAGGGTAGATAGACACTTTCCAAATCCGTTAAGAGCGTGAAGATTTTATGTGTGTGAACTTTCACTTCCGCAACTTTGTAGGTGGATTAAGGCTCGCTTCAATGTGCAATTTTCACTTTATGCTTTTCAGGACTCTGTGAAAAGTTCATTGTCATGTCACCATCCGGGAATCAGACATTACCCATTATGACGGATAGTAATAGGATTATAGCTTGATGGGGTTGCATCTCATGTTTCTGTTTCTTTCAAAATATAATCAGATTCCCGCAAGAGTTCAAAGGAAATCATTTTATATTTAAATAATTGTATTTAATTTCAATATTGCCTTTCTAAACCTTTCAGAAATTCATCAAAGACATGGATTATTTAAAATTTCTCAGGTTTTTTTTAAATCAAACAAACGTTGGTATTCAATAATATATTTGATTTATTTTAAATCTGTATTTTCATACTTTTGGGATTAAAATGCAAATGAAAATCAAATAAAAGAAAGTATTAATAAAAAAGTGAATTATAAATACAAAAAAGTAATAATAACTTATAGCCTGCATAAATCTACACATTTTTTATTGGCTTTAAATAAATTGTTTAAAAAACTATGTAATGATATTCTAGTAAAAATGCAATTATACAAAACTTTTTTCTCTGATAAAAATTGAAATCAGTTTTGAAAAAAAGTATTTTTAAATTTTAATGTCTTAAATTACCTTAAAGTGATTAGAAGTTCATTTTACCAAAAGATATTATTCAATTTTAAAATTAAAAATGTAATTTGAAAATTTCATAAAAGGGAGTTTATTATACGATGAAAAAGTTATTCTTTCTATTCTAAAATCAAAACGAAATTATCAAATATTTTTTGGAAAATTCATTAGTTTTGATATGAAGTATAGCCATAATAAGTATTCTTTGTAGCAAATGAGTTGTATTCTTTCAAAACAGTAATATGAATTGGCCGTAAAAATTAAAGAACCCAAAAAAAGTTAAAGAAAAGTGATATAAAGAAAACGTGTTCCAGTCAAGATAAGATTTCTTCTTATAAAATACATCTAAAACACGTGGAGGAGTAAAACTTTTCAACTCTTCTATGTACAACTATTGATTATCAGTAAATACCTTAATGGAACATCAAAATTACCATCTTCTTAATGATACACTACATACGAATCAGAGAACATATTGAACGTTAGATCTGCACCTACTCATAATCACCACGAATCACTTGAACATCCTAACAATGCCAGCCTTTTCAACACATTAAATGAATAGCAGTTATTATGAAGATTTAAATGTCTCTTTTCAAGCTGCATAGGCTGAGGCTGTTCATCTGCTCCTTTTCATAAAACTTGCTCAAAACTCATTACCAATGAACCAAGAAAATTGCTTCCTGGTAAAAATAATAAGAAATGCCGCGTAATGTCTGGGCTTATGCTCTTTCTCTCTTGTTTATACCATAAAACCATAACTACTTTTAGACTTGGTCTATAAATTATAACCTTTATAGACTCCATGATGCATTTACTTTGGTTCGTGTTGCCGTTTAACCTTTTCCCCACTCAGGCGGTGTGCTTTGATGTACCCTTTCAGTTCACGTGGCGTGCACCATACATTATCCAACCTTTTCTGGGTCTATTAACGAGTTAATTTCCGTCACCACTTTGGTTTAAAACCAATTCATCAGAGTCTTAATCAGTGCTGGAGGAACAAGCGTACCTTTGGTCTATTGTCTACGTGTTTGGATAGGATCCAAAGATCGGGCTTCTCATAGATTAGGTCAGAAGTGAGTCATTCCGATATCGCTAGAGAGTAATATTTAGCTCTAATTAAAACCAAAATTATCTTTTCCTAATCAGCTTTTAAGGATTACGGATTTATTTTGTTTTTGAGTGCGCTGTCAATTCTGATGTATGTGGAACAATAAATATGGCATTTTTATCATTAACCTTTCAGCAACGATTACAGTGCTTCTATTTTGAGTATTTAAATTTATTGTCTTAGCAGTGAGGATTGAACATCCATTTTTTGAAGTTAATTGAGCTTCTTTTTCGAGAATAGTAATGTTCTTCAGATATTACTATATTAACTTTAATTGATATAAATTCTTTATCAAATATCGAAATAAAAGACTCAAGGACAGCTGTAGCTTTATAGATTTTCTTGACATATGTCCCATTATATATCCATTTTATTAAAATTTGAATTAAATTAACATATAATGTGGCTCGGTTCATTTTTGATGTATTGATCCATTTTTTTTTTTTTTTTTTTTTTTTTAATATTTTCTGAAATTGATGTAATTTTAAACAGGAAAGTGCTGTTTATTAAACTAAAGCGGAATCAATAGTTAACTATTTGAAAATATTTGATTCTAAGTTTTCTATTGTATTGCAGGCTGGAAGAAGATCCATTCTTTTGGTAATAATAACATGCTAGTCTGGACGCAAGAACCTTACCTACGTAATTCATTTTATCTCTACGATATTTATTGCTAAACATGTGACACCACTTTAAAAATATTTTAAAACGAAGTAGATTGGGATGTTTTTGAGCAATACATTAAAATACGCAAATTTTTCTAGATCAGCATATATTGGAGAATTTTTAGACATCAATATACAAAAAATCGATAAATAAATCATTTGTGCTTTCTAATATTACGACTAATCATTTGTGCTTTCAGTTTTTACATAAAAAAAACTTCTTTTAAATTAATATAACGTCACTTTATATTAATCAAGCATTAAAAACTTTAAATTGAATTTCTGAATCATTGTATGCACAGGCATAACAATAACAATTATAATTGTTACAATTTTTTTAGATTATGAAAATTATTATAACTATACTGTTTTAAGGATAATGTGGTATGTATGCTTTGAACTAAACGGTTTTAAATATATTAATTGAGAGATGAGTTATTGGCATTTTTGTAAAAAACATTTTTTTTCCTTCTATTGCTCCATTTTCTTCTATTGTAACTCGATTGACTCTAACTCAGCTATACTTTAGAATATTATCACTGTTTAGTTCAATTCCTGTATAATGGATATATGTTTATATTTATATAAGTAAATGTGATACGTTTTACAAATTCTTTTAGTTGGGTATGTTTGCGCAGTTTTTACTATATTTTAACAAAAATATATTCATGTATATATTTTAACTTTCCTGTTTGTCAATGTTTTATAATTTAACAATAGCATGCCCATAAAACATTTAAAAATTTGTCCTGATTGCGGCTGGTGATCGCTTACTGAAATTTCTTTCAATCCATTCAATTATGGGAAAAACGTCGCTGAAAATTCAATAAAAAAATAAGCATTGTCGTAGGTTATCACAATTAAATATTAGTAGCATTTCAGGGAAATTTATATCAAAGTTAAGATATAAAACTTCCGAAGTAGTACACTTTCAAAATTTTGCAAGCATTATAAATGAAAACAGCAACCTGGAAGAAAGGACTTGCCTCGACTCTCCTGGATTTCTTTCTGAAGATACATGAATGAAATAGTCTTCCAGTATCTAGTAAAAGATTTACGTCAGCGAATTGTTTAAGATTGTGAAACTGTCACTATGATGCTGCTACCACTCACAAGGTACAAGTTCAAATATCGTTTGGACATCTGTCACGCCTCAGAGGGTGGTCACATTGATGACATTGAAATTTCATAACTGGTTCTACATTCTATTTTTTATAAAATCTTCGCAGGTGTCATGTGAACTTTTGTAGAGCACTTTCTTACAATAGTTTTTGTTCTGGGCAACTTACAATCGTAAAACGTTTAATAAAATCAAAACCACCAGAATTGACATTAAAAGGAGCAATAAACGGTTCTGATTTTTTTCCGAGATGGATTGATTGAACTTTCAAAAGTACAATATTTTTGTCCGAAATTATAATTTTTTGTGGAGAAATAAATAAGCTCTGGCTACCGAACTAAATTAGCGAAAGACATTTAACAGTCATTGTCAGAGCGGCAGAAAAAAATCGCTTTAATCCTTTAGAAATGCTTTTGATTTTCTTTCCAGAAAACACTCTCAGCATATAATTGTTTCGCGGGCTGATCAAAAACTAATAAAAATCACATCCTGTATTTCGTTTCAGAAAATACAGAAAAATAGAATGCGAACTTGAACTAAAAATTATATGAGAATTAAAAATTATTTGAGAACTTGAAATAACACTTTGATTGATTGGATTTTCAAAAGTACAAAATTTTTTGGTTTGAAATTATAAATTTTTTGTGGCGAAATAAATCAGCTCGGAATACCGAATTGAATTTGTATGAGGCAATTAATATTAATTGTCAGAGGGGCAAAAAAACACTTTAACTATTTAGAATGTTTCGTAGTGACTAGTTGATAAAATTTAAAACAATCATAATTTTTGTAATGACATATAGAAATAATCATGCAAGATTCATTCAAAATCATCCTGAAAAATCTCGAAATAAGTGATAACTTTTGTATCATGATTTTTTTCAGTTTTTGTAGCAAAATTTCTAGCATTGCCTGAAAGAAAATCAAAAGAAGAACAAATATTTTGATAAGTCATACACATTTATTGTTAGATGTTCTGAATTCTTTTTAACTAAAACGTAATAATAGTTAATGTAAACAAATACTTATCATTCATACTCGACATAATGTGCTAAATAATACCGTCGCAAAGATGTAATTTTTAATGTTACCACCTCTATTTTCTCACATTAAGACTGGAATAACTTATAATAATAATGTTAGTCTAACATTACAAGAATGATATAAAACCCATTATGCTAATAACTTCAATAAAGTACATAATTTTAAAGCGGCAAACGCGCCTTTAAGGTAAGGTGAACCCATTTAGGCATTGTAAAATTTATTACACTCTTGATTACAAAACAAAAGTGATAATTGCAACTGCCTCAGTAATAAACATAACACCCAGAATGATAATTATGCAAGACAAAGAGCGAATCATTACCAGAAGGGCGATTAAACAGGAACAAAAATACTGCAGTCACGATTTCAAACTGTAATGCTCGGTGTTTAAAAAAACCTGCACAATTCTAATCAACGATTGTTTGTAATGTTTAAGCCGACACCATAAAAATCCATCCATTAAATTCGACGTCCAGCATCTCCTAAGGGGAGGGATTGTTGAACAGACGAGCTTGGCTATACATCAACAGCTTTAGGACTATTAAAGGCAGGCATTTAAATGCGAATTTAGCTTCAGCCTCTGTAATTGCAGCATAACACTTAAATGGAATGACTGCGTGACGATAGTCAAGAATTCCGCTAATATATTTTGTCCATGTTTGAAATGTTAAATTGACACGCTTGCTCTCATTTCCGTATGCTCAATGAAAATTAATAACCTGGAATTTTAAAAAAAGAAAAGCAGTAAACAAATATGATACTGTAGTATTTGTGTAGATACGATAATCTTCTAGAACTTTAAAAAAAACGGTTTATAAGAAAGACAATATCTTAAACAATCTAATGATATTGGTTGTCGTAGTTCAAAGGCTAGTTAATACAGCGAATAAAAGTTCATGTAATTTTGCTTTATACTGAAATAGATCAAATGAACAATGCCAAGTATTGATAAAAATCACACAGAATTTTTTTTTTTTTTTTTTTTTTTTTTTTTTTTTTTGAAAATTTAAAATATTTTAACTTTTTACTTTAAGAAAAAAAAACTGCTCAATCCGATTTAAATGGAATTCATCGTACCAGAAAATTAAAAATAGTATGCTTCAAAAATTTAACTTAAGAAAATAATGAATTACAAAACGAAATTTGCTAAAAAAATACCTACGTTTGCCTTTATTATATAAACCTTTTAATAAGCCTTTAAGTGTTCAACCTTCTCTTGCATGCTAACTAGTATATATAAACCATTAGACCATGAGTATGGGGGTTCCTTATTAGGTATTTGTACTATACAAACTTTATTCCCTGAAAAAGTGTATGATTGCTTAAGTGTTAGATTAAACTTTTTACTTCATCGATACTTCGTGCAATCCATTTACCTTTTTTACCATCATAATTTAAAATGATGATAAAATATAAAGATTATCCTCTGAACAAGCTTTTCACACTCCAAATTCCCATATTTTTTTGTAATATAAGAATAATTAAGTTAGCTTCTTTGGTGTTTATCCTTTATATTCGTCAATATTTCAGGCTTTAACGTAGATATAAATTGCAAATGTAGAATATATATTAGTAAAATATATACTAAGCCACTGTTCTTCATGTACAATTTTACAGTGCTATGATGAATACAGATTCCTATTATATTTACAAAATTCATATAATTTTGTTTCTGTAATTTGAACTGTATTAAAAATTCAATACGAATTCTTAAACTCAACGTAAACACACACGAAAATAGCTGTCTGTCCAGCTTCTATATTAAATAATTTTTGCAAATGTCTTTTTAATTTATGCCTGTCATTACATAACCTATGAACGCTCTTAGTTGTTCACATCTTTATGATTTAAGAAACCACTTCAGCATGTCAAAAAAAAAAAGAAAAATGAAAATTTAAAAATACAACATGGAGTGACTGCCCAGAGGTAGTGTGCGGTACTGACAAAACTGAAAAATCCAATCATTCATTCCGATTGTGTCATTGTTAACACCCAATTTACTCTTTTTTCAATCAATGCCCATAGAAAAGGCCACCAACAGATTGAAACCTACGTCCTCTCGCATGCTAGCTAGTATATACTACGAGTAGGCCATGCGTAGGTGTTCCTCATTAGATACCTATGCTACACAAACTTTATTCCAAAAATAGTGTATGATTGAATTACATAATTGATGAGATCCACCTAACTGGTAAAGATAGGACTGATTATAGAATTTGTGAACAATGAATTACATTGTTACAGACCTAAAAGAAACTAAGGAATTAAAATTAGTTCTATAGAAAATAAAGCTCTATGCAAAGCTGCAACATGGCTTCAAACAAACCACCACGCTCAGAAAGGTAATCAAAAAGCGATTGATGTATCCATCATTCACATCGCCCTGTCATTTACATTAATCATTTATTTGCTATCTGATGACAATCTGAATGCAAGAAATAAGCATCTCCACCCTACCTTGAATGAGTTCCGACGTTGAAGTGTTACGTGTAACGCCTTTTCCTTACACTCCAAATCATTTGTCTTGGATAGAAAATCATGCTTAATTTATTTTACCATCCCCAACCAACGATCCTACTAAATCACCAGCTGTTCTGGAGGGATCAAAGCAGTCATGATTGATGAAAATATTTGTTTTATTTGCCAAATATTATCAAGGAGAGAGTAGTCAGCGAATTGCTAATGGCAGTTTTCTTTGATGAATTTTTCCTTTGAGGTTTTTACCGAGTAAGAATAAAAATAGTGAAGTTGTTTAAGAGTAACGATCAGATAAAAAGTTTGAATAATTTTTAAAATTCATTATTCAATTTGAAATGCGATATATTGATTGCTACATAAGAGTAGGAAGACAGCAAACATACCTTACAAATTTAATGTTCTTTAAACCAATTACGGATCTTTAAATGCAATGTTTTTTAAACATTTTCTAACAATTTTTTAAATGTTATTACAATTTTTTAAATCTTATTTGAGATTTAATTTTTTAAATCTTATATAATTTTTAGAGTATTTTCCTAATGGTTCATTTATTTGTTTGTTTTTTATTGCCATTTTTTGCCACACTTTAGGCTAATTAGACTGGGACCTACAGTTTGTGAATTTCGAACCACTAACAAATATTCTTGCCACCACCAGTGTTCGAAACTGAAGCCTGTGGTACCTAAAGCCTGCGCACTAGCCAATTGGCCATCAGGCCGTCTTGCCTGGTGGATATATAGTACATTGTATTTCTGAACTAGGATAGCCAAATTCTAAACTAATAAGGCGATGTCAAACCATAAGCTTCTGCATGTGGCAAATTTAAATGAGAAATAGCAGGCAATCTGGGTAACGCTGAATCTACTTGTCTGATTTTCTAGTGGAAAATAATTTAGATCAAGAGTGCATAAATTTTACGATGGCTAAAATTATTTTGTATATGTTTTTTTTTTTTTTTTTTTTTTTTATTTTTTTTTTTTATTTTTTATTTTGTTTACAACAAAAATGAACTCATTTCAAAATAATGCGAATACAGAAGAGCCTAATCTGAATTTGAACTCTTTGTAAATATATTTCATTTTAGAAAAAGGGTTAAATAATGATAATTTTATTTAGGAATAAGCTTTTCGTAATAACTACACAAATATTTGATATGTATAGCATATTGTTGTTGCTTATTTGTTGAAGACTTTATACAGTACATATTTTGTTAAATTTACAATTCCTCTTCAAATACCATTAATTATTATATTCATTCTAAAAACTTAAATATTTTATGTAAAATTTCTAATATATTAGTTAATTTTCCTGAAATACAGAAAAAAAAATTATTATTTTTTTTTTTACTTTTGAGTTTTTATTTAGTTCTAATTACATTCTAATCGGATAGTGTTACTCGCATCCGTAGCATATCATCAATCTACAAGTTCCTCGGGGGTATTGCTAAATGAGTAACAGCAATGCAGCCCTTGCTTATGGCATAAAAATTAACTGTGTCTGTATTGCCAGCTGCATTAGGACAACAACAACATTCTAATCGTTCAAACAAAAACACAAAATTAAAAAGAAAAATATCTTATTAATTATGAAGTTTGAAAAACAATTATTAAATCGGGTTAGCTTAATATGATTTTATTCTTCATACAACTGCATAATAATGGTTTCTTTTTAATTGTATTGGTTTCTTACATAAAAGACTAATTAAAATATTTTTCAACTCGTCTTTTTAAAAAAAAAAATTTCTTACAAGGAATAGAAATGAAATAAAAAATCCAACAAACATTCTGCTTACAATACAATAGCTTTCGATGATCACAAACAATTTTTTTCGTAGAAAAAAAAAACGTAGAACTATTTATATACGTGCATGTGCCGAAACAACCATACAATTCACGAATGAATAAAGAAAATACTAATAATTACACAACGTTATCGAATTAAAGTAATCAGTAATTGAAAAGACATCAATATCACCAGCATAATAACAAGTTACAGGTGTTCGCTGTTCTGAAGTGTTCGCTTTTAGAATGAAACTCATCTTTAAACAAAAGAAGAAAAAAACAGCACAAAGGGGAAAAAAACAGTTTCTTTTCACAAATGCTTTTCAACATATTTGACACCTGATTCTAATTACCGCGAAATGACTGAATACTTTTATTACAAGCATCACATTTAGCAGTTAGGAAAAAAAAATAAGCTTTATCTTTATGTAACATCATAAACATGAACACCACAATTACTACCATACAACATACCAAACGATGAGGGGTTTCACAAACAACCATTCTCCACAGAATGAGCACAAAGGATCAAAAGCTCCAAACAGCACCAAGTCACGCATTTGCTGCCTTATATGTAATTTCTTTTCACTTGAATAAACTTTTTTTTTTTTTTTTTTTTTTTTTTTTTAATAATAACATTTTTTTCCACTCATTTGTAAATCCTCACGTAATGTATTCAAGCATGGAACGAGTCGATTATGTTATTCATTTGAGAAAAAAAAATGAATACAGTCGGGTGATCTGAAAGCTGATTCATTTAAAAACACATGTCATTTAAAATATCAAACGGTAGCATAATGTTTATTGAAGAAAGCAGAAAAAATTAGCACTTTCTAGACACCATCATGATGCAAAAGGATTTGGTTTGGTTTGGTTTATCGCACTACGGTCATTTTGTGCACACTTTAGGCTCATTAGGCCGAAACCTACAGTTTAACATGGATGCCGAACTATTCACGAACACCCATGCCTCCGCTAGGATTTGAATTTGAAGTCCGTGTTACCAAAGGGCCAGAGCTTTAGCTAATTGGCCATTAGGCCGCCTGGTGCAAAATGAAGATTTACGCATGCAATAGAATTTTATAGCAATTATCAATAACAATTTAGAATTTCCAATTTTTGATAAAAACCATTAGCCTACTTCATCGATATATTATAAATACAAGTGCATATGCATGGTAGGATCTTCTTCATTCCCGCAACAGCTCAACGATGGACCGTCTGTCTACTGGTAGATTTCGAGGCAGGATGTGTTTTCTTTTTAAGGGATAGGGTTATCAGCCTTACTCCAGCGTTACAGTCCTATTAGACCGGGTCCTAACTTTTAAAGCGGATTCCGAACCACTACAAACATCCATGGCACTGTCGGGAATCGAATTCGAAACCTGTGGCAACGAGGGCTAGAGCGCTAGGATATGATCAGATATGATCAATAACAAAATTAACACTTAATTCAGTTTTTTTCCAGATCATATCTGCGCGTTGACTACAAAAATCACTTTTGATTTTAGTTTTTTACAATTGTTAATGTTCGTATATTTTTAAAATTACATATACGATTTAATCTCTTATATGAATTGCTTTTTGCAGAATTTTTAAAAATTATGTACTGTCTAGCTTTTTTCCGTTCTCTTGTCATTTCTGAACATAGCAAAATCTTAATGTCTAAAAAATTGCGCTTTTCATTCTTCAAAACGAAAAAATTCATACATTTCCTTGATGTAATTTATGTAATTTAAGAGCAATTAGAGCAACTTTCTCTCAAAATTAACTAACTACCGACTACTTTAAATTGATTCATCTAGTTAATAAATCATGGCTTTTTGGCATATTTACAATAGTTACACACAGTTGTCAATATTTTATTATTAGCTATTTTTAAAATTGATCCTTTTATATATTTAATTCTCCGATATTCTTATACAACAATGCTATTAAGCTATTCAGCAAAAAAGAGGAAAAAATTAATTAAATAAATAATAATTTTTTTTAGTAAATAAAATAAAAAGTTTATTTACTTAATTTGCTAAGACTGTTCTTTACTTGTAAAGAATTTTATTGTTATCACTAGAAGACCCGGCCACGCGTTGCTGTGGCTTTCTTGTATTTCGTTCAATTATTAGATACTATAATTGGTATTGTTAAGGAAGTGATTGGTAAAGAATGATGAAAGGATCAAATTAAGCTTCAACGAATAGAAAATGTTTAATTTTTATTAATTTAATGAATGAGGTTGATAATGTTGATTTTTAAGACTATTTTATAATTATTTTACGTAATTTAATTTTTAATAATCATTACTTTCATTTAACTAAGAACTAAGCGATGAACACTATTTCTTGTTAGTCTGTCTTTCGTCAAAATAAATAAATTCGATGGTTTTCGAACACGTGAGCATGCAACATACAGCTGCCTATGGGAGAAACACGGATTCTGAAGTTAGATTTTTTTGGTGGTCTTTTACTGAAAATGATAATTGAAAAAATACAATACAATTAAAATAAAATCGGGATATAATAAGAAAAGACTTTAAAAAAAATGCACAATGAAATACAAATGCGAACGATCGTTTAAGGTACACGAACACCTTCGAAGGAATTTTTTTGAAATTTTTTATCTTTGTACACATTTTTGGATTGAATGTATCTAACACCTAATGATTTCACATAAAAAAATTTCATTATTATTTTTTTTTAATTTTTATAAGCTAAAATAAGGGTAAAAATGGCCAAAAATTGATACTGTTACAAAACCTGAAATCAAATTAATATTTTTTAAATTTCTAAGTTTATATTTGTTTGTACTGACATTTTACAGTGATTAGACCACTGGTAAATTTATATCTTCATTATTTATTATTTTGTGCTAGTTTAAATGCTGTTGACACAAAATTCTTCCAAAATGTGCATGTAATTCCAAGTTTAACAATTAAAATAAAAAATATTTATGTTGCTATAATCATTCCCTGTAAATATTTATGAAAAACATAAATACAAAGTTTTGTAGCATTTGGATCAAAATTACTTGTGTTATGGTGTTTCACATGAAAACAAAATGCATAAAAATTCATTCTGAGAAAAAGCTAAAAACAACTTTTAATTAAAGATATTACTTTTAAAAATGTTGTAAATATATTAAAATGCCATTGAATTATCAAGTTCATAGTCTTATTTATTAAAAAATATAGTTTTATTTTTCCTTAAATGTTTTCTGAGCTTTGTTTTGAAAAAGTTAAAATTTGCTCGACAAAATTTTTTTTTACAACTTCCTCCTATTTGCAAAGGCTTTTTAATATGAAATGACCTGGATTTAAAATATTTAGCCTTTTTGCAAGTATTTTGATTAAATATATTCAAAACCTTTGAATTTCACATAAAAATATCAACTTTAACTATTTTTTATACAATTTATTCTTTAAAATATGGATAAACATTGCAAAAATGTGATATTGTTGCAAAACTTGATAATTCAAAAATAAATAAAACATGAATAGTTTTTTCCTTTGCAAGTATTTTTATGCTGGGAATATCCTTATGTAGGTAATATACTGTTTTCAAATTTATATCTTAATTATTTATACATTTTTGTATGCTTAAAGTTTGTCGACACAAACTTTTTTTTACAAATTTACAAAAATTCTTAGTTTAAAAACTGAAATAAAAATAATTTATGAATTTAGGTTAATTTCCATGCTATTCCTTTCATACATTTCAAGAAAAATTTTACATTAAGTTTCAAAGCATTTAGAACAGAAATATTAGTATTATGGTGTTTTGAATGAATACAAAATGCATAAAAATTCAAATAAGAAATAATTAAAACCAACTTTTAAATGTAAATAAAAAAAATGTACATACATAAAAATGTTATTGAGCTTTAAATTCTCCTTTATTAATATAAACACTTATTTATTTGTTTTGTTTTCTTTAAATAACGTCCAATTTAAAAGTACCATTTATCAATTTTTCTTCGACAATATTCAAATCACTAAAATTCTTTGTTTTTCAAATAACAAAAGTTAAAAAAAAAAAGTCCTTGATTTTCAACTTGCAACTATTATAATACCTTTTATAAAATTTTAATGTTATCATTATATCAAATAATTGCAGAGTTTACTTCATTTTCACACTTTTCAAAAAATCCTTAAAATTCATCATATTTCTTTAAAATTATATTGTCTATATTATATTATCTTGCAGATCACATTTCATTTTAGAATTCTTAATCAAATAAAACACATGTTGACAAACTTTAAGCATAGAAAAGTTCAATATTTTGATTCACAACTTTTCATTCCATATATTTTATTCCAATTCAAATTCAAATTTAGAAAATGTGTTTTTTCTTCTTCGCAAAAAATGTTTTATTATTTTATGATGAAAAAAATCACAAAACAAATGGAAAAGTTAATGTGCTTTAAATTCTCCTTTATTAATATAAACACTTATTTAGTTGTTTTGTTTTCTTTAAATAACTTCCAACTTAAAAGTACCATTTCTTCGACAATATTTAAATCACTCAAATTTATAACTCAAATTCTTTGTTTTCCAAATAACAAAAGTTTTTAAAATAAAATATCCTTGATTTTCAACTTGCAACTATTATAATACATTTTATAAAATTTTAATGTTATCATTATACATTAGAGTTTACTTCATTTTCACACTTTTCAAAAAATCCTTAAAATTCATCATCTTTCTTTAAAATTATACTGTCTATATTATATTATCTTGTAGATCACATTTTATTTTAGAATTCTTAATCAAATACAACACATGTTGACAAACTTTAAGCATAGAAAAGTTCAATGTTTTGATTCACAACTTTTCATTCCATATATTTTATTCCAATTCAAATTCAAACTTAGAAAATAAAAAAAAATATTGATAATCTAATCAGGTAATACTTATATACATTTGATTTATTTCGCATAGAATAATATAAATTTCATACAATATAATTTTCACAAAATTTAAAGTAGTACATAAAACAATAATATTCAGAGCATGAGAATTTTACGGTTATGTAGTACAGGGATCGAGACACGGCGCCATCTAAAAATAGTCATTATATTGTTCGAAAAATGAAGCTTCGAATTCCTCTAATTGCAGTATTGCAACCCTAAAAAACTTGGCGGAAAATTAGCGAAAATTCAGGGTTGCAAGATTGGCGCCTTCCTCAATGCTAGATTTTAACCGATTTTGCATTTAAATACAAAAAAAATCTGAATAAAAACTATCCTATTTCTCAAGTTGGAACAAAACACACATTTAAAAAAAAAAAAAGTTAAAATCGGATGGTTAGTTTCGGAGTTCATCGCGAACAAACATCGTGACACGGGAATTATATATAATAGATTATCCAATATCACAACTTAAGCATAAATCTGATTGTAATTAATGAATTTTTATTGTTGAGTTTAAAATGCGTTGAGACCGAATAAATCTGTTTATAAAGAAAATTGATGTCAGTATTGATAACAATAAGTTGAGGTTAAATCAGATTCCACTGTACATAAAGACTTTAATCGAAATTGCAGTTAATTCCGATAAGAATAACATTAGAACAACAATTAAAATTTGTATAATTTATTTATATATACTGATTATTGTAATATTGTTCGTCTTATTCGTCAGTCTTGTATTAGAGGTATTGGACAGTTGTAAATTCTCATAAAAACACGATGGAATATGTAATATTTATCATTGTAACTGATTAAATATTTTTAATATAAGACAATACGGTAAATAAAATGTCAAGGAAATACAAGAAGAGTATAATGCCAATAATAGTTTTTATAGATTACCCAAATTATTCAACATTATAAAACTATAAATACCAATACCATAGACTTCTATGAAATTTGATCTATAATTGTATTACACAGCTGAAAAGTTCTTTATTGCAAAGTCGTCTTCAATGCATAATGTTCCCTACAATATATCTTGAAATATTACATTTGACTAATCTATCCTAAAAAGACAGAATTCAATAATATTTGTGCCATTTTTCCCATGTTTAATAGTACTTAAAAAGCTATCCTTAAAATTGCATCTTACTAGCCTTTCCTGAATTATATGTAACTTCATATTCAGTTATATAAGTTAATATTCAAATTATCTATCATATCGTAATTGAAAATCAAGATATTTTTCTTTCTCTTGAACTAAGCTTGAAAATAAATATTCCTATCCTAGTCATCTCATAAGATAATTAAAATTAGGTATAGTTAATTTTACTAAAAAATATCTCTTTATTTATTAGCTGATCTAGTAAGATCGGCAAGATTATAAATTACAGGTGTTTTGTAATCTAAACACGGGACAAAAAGTTTTGTTTATTCATTAGAAATAGTTTAAGTCCCAAAATATATTGAGTTTTCTTTCTAGAACATGCTAGTATAATCATCTCTATGGCAACAGACAGGCAAAGTTATGCCAAAGGAAGTTCTCGACCTAGTACTTTGACGACCTAGTATTTAGGTTGTTTACCTGTCTCTGGATGACATATAAAGTACAATGTAGTAAATGTGGTTGCCCATTTAAAGTTTTCTCTCAAAAAACGTTTTTTAATATAGATGATAATAATAGAGATAATAAAAAAATAAATGCTGAAAATACATAGATGAAAATAATTATGAACATAGATGAATATAATTTTCTGCTGAAGAATGTATAAGGCCATTTATAACTAGAACAATTTTCAATTAAAAATAAAAAATTGCTTTAAAAGTTGGTTGTAGTGCATATCAGTTAATTTTTTTTAAATAAAAATGATTATTCATTCTAGTTCATAAGCAAAACATTTTAAAAACAGAATGAAGTAATATTAGATATATTTTTGTTTTATCATGGATTTTTAAATTATAAAAATTCTTCGTTTATTATTAGAAAGCTACAAATAATAGTCTCTTTTTGTCAATTTGAATAAATGCATTAGTTTTCTAAAATATTTTCCCAAAAAAACTTTCCCTGTATTTAAAAGAAATAAAACAACTCTTCTGAAGTGCAAATAACATTTTGTGCATTAGTTAATAAGCAAAACGTTTTAAAAACAGAATTAAATAATAATAGGTATATTTTTATTTTATTATTGGTTTTTAAGTTATAAAAACTCTTCGTTTTTATTAATGTTAGAAATAGTAGTCTTTTTTTTTATCAATTTAAATAAATACAGTAATTTTCTAAAATATTTTCACAAAAAAAAATTAATTATAAGTCATATAACTCAAAAAGAAATCATGTTTTTGTTTTTAGTACAAATAACTGAATGTAATTAAAGTCGCACTTTTTAATGGAGATCTTTTTTATTACGTAATCTGTATTATCATTTATCAGTTTGAAAATTATGAACCTGATTTACGATTAAAGCAATTGTGTGTACATATAATTACGTCAAGGTACATAAACTCTGGTGTAATTATCTTTTTTTAAAAGAAAGCAACCGTTGGTTTTAATTCCTTAAATCCAAACAATGCATCTCTGATCTTTGTTGTTCAACACTTCATCAAAATGTACATTACGAATTGCGCAACAAAAGAAACTATTATTAAGTTTTTTTCTCTTTGTATGAGTTAGGAATTTTACCTTTTTTTTTTCAGCGAAAGAAACCATAAAATTGATAATTTTGAGGAAGTAACCTTAATTTTTTTTTTATAATTACTTTCTGCTTTTCATAAAAAATTAAGTTCCGTATTGTTGTTTTCCATTTTGTAACTCTAGAGCTCGTCTTGTTTTAAAGGTTTCTCTTGGTTGGAAAAAAAGGTTGGAAAATGGCTTTAATGCAAATCAACAATATTGTCGTTTCCATCCAATAAAATATATTCTTACAAAAGCAATTCATTTTACATGTATTTAACTATAAATAGTTATTCCTGTATCATCGCTTCATTTTCAAAAAAATTCTCTCATAGCAGCACTTGTGTTATATATATATATATATATATATATATATATATATATATATATATATATATATATATTGTTTCATGTTCTTCTAATGCAGCTGGCAGATAGACCGTGATCTTTCGCCATAAGGGCTGCACTGATGTTACTCACTTTGCATTACCCAGGGGGCGCGTGTAACTTGATGGTAAGCCACGGATGCGGAGTAACAATGCCCCCGCAGCGCTCTACGATCCTATTAGGACCGGGACCTATAGCTTAAAGTGGATTCCGAACCACTACCATATTACTAACCTATAACAATATACCTACTAACCCATATTGTGTTTCATTAAATAATAAAAAAGTATGTTTTATAGATTTAGTAAAAACAATATTTCTTAATATAATAAATTGTTTAATGAAATTATAATGAATGAGGAAAATTGTATCATTAAATATGCCTTCTTCATTGGCGCAACAGCCCCATGATGGGCCACAGCCGTCTGTCTAAAAATAAATTTAGAGTCAGGAGATGCTTTCTTTTTTGGGTGTAGGGCTGTCAATCCAACTCTCTATAGTCTTATTAGACCGGGACCTATAGTTTAAAGTGAATTACAAAGAACTACAAACATCCATGAAACCACCTATTTTTTTAAAGTTTTTAATAATATTATTATTTTGAAATATTTAACTCTTAAATAACTATATTTTTAAAGAATGAGATATGAGAAATTTTTATTTCTAACCAAAGGTTTTACAAACTTTTTTCTAAATCATTTGCATTACATATTAATAAAAATTAAATTAAATTAAACTATAATACTTAAGTTAAACGAATTTTAATTTAAGTATTGGAATATATTTAAATAGTACTTTTTCGTCTTCAATGGCGCGACAACCTCATGGTGGGCCTTCTGTCAGACTCCGAAGCAAGAGATATGGTTTTCTTTTTACGGGATAGGGTTGTCAGATCTACGCCTAGTGCTCTATAGTCATATTAGACCCACGGATGTTTGCAGTGGGTCGGAATCACATAGATAATCTTGCTTTGATAAATAAATTGGAGATCAATACCCACTAAATATTCACCATCAACTTCTTAAACCTTGTACAGTACAGGAAATTTGTAAATTTTTTTTCAGAAATTGAAAGGGATGATAGAATACATCGCAATATTTACTAAGGAACTTACGTAAAAAATAGCACAGTTTTTCTTAGCGTCAGAAAATAATAACTTAAAAACATGTCCGACAAGCCCATGTCGTCGCTTCTGACATACTACTGTGCCCAAAAAGTGAGACCAATTATTTTTTTCAAAAACTATTTATTCTTCCAAATTTATTTCATCGCTTTCAAAGTAATCCCCTTCCGGACACAATGCAGTTATGCCAACGTCTTTTCCAATCCTCAATGCATGCTAAAAAGTCATCTGCAGGGATGGCCTTTAAAGCGAGCGGAGATTCACGTTGAATCTCTTCAATCGACTCAAAACGGTGTCCCCGGAATGGTCTTGACGTCCCGGAATGGACAACGATATGAATTTCATTTTTGGCGAAAAAGTCACGAAGAATCAATGCAGTGTGAGCTGGCGCATTCAGTGTTTTCGGTATCAATCGAGATTTGACGCGTTTGAGGCCCAGAATGGAATTGACCTATTCTTTTGAAAATCCAACATCTTCAGCAAGGTATCCAGTCGTAAACTGACGGTTTTCAAGCACCAAATCTTTAATTCTTTGGACGTGAGCTTCGTCGGTTGAGGTTGATGGTCGACCAGAGGGCTCTTCGTCTTCAACGCGTTCTCTGCCTTCTTTGAACTGTTTATATCACTTGTAAACATTTCTTTCCGTTATAGGAAGGCTCACCGAATGCCTTCTGAAACATTCTATACGTTTCCGTAATAAAATGTAATGCAAGTTATTTGCTCAATTAATTCGGGCATTTCAAAAATCGCCAAAAACACTTTCAGCGTCTCCCAAAGACAAGCGTAACTCAAACACTCATGAATATTTTGACGTCAAATTTCACACAAATGTCAAGGACAGTACCAGCAACCTAAAAGAGAAAAAAAACTGAAATCCCTGGGAATTTTAAATTGAAAATTGTTCTTACTTTTTGGACATAGTATTAATACTGTGCATATTGTATAATTGTATATACATCTCATGTTAATTTATTTAAAATTCCGAAGGGGGGGGGGTGAAGAGAAATACCAGTTTGCTTACCAGAGTCATACAAAAACACGAAATGTTCTTCAATATCGGCACATTAAGTAATCTATAGCACATAATTTAATGCTTCAGAGATTACGGTGACAAATGAAATCATTGATTTACGAGACGTCTATAGACTTCGTGGGAATTCTTGTCAAGAGAATCGTTATTGCAGCTGATAAAATAAATATGACACCTGTTACGTTCAGTTGTGGTCGTTTGTTTTGTCATTTGAAAATCAATAACAATTTATCTGATTTTCATTCCTGCCATAAAAGTTTCATGCAGCCTTTTAATATTGATAATCTTACTTTGGTGAATAAATTGGCGATTACCTATATTCAAATTTGTAAGCCTTTCTATATCTTTATAACTTTTGCAAATCCATCGCTGTTTTTATTTTAAATTATTAACAATGATTCTGTGGCATTTTAAATAATTTAATTATATTATTAAATATAATAAATGAATTAGCCTACAATTAAAAGGCTACTTTTAAATTTATATCGCTTTTAATCTTAAAAGTATAATTTTGTCTTACAAAGAATTTTCATCTTAAAAAAAAATGCAATTTTTGAAGCTCAAAGCTTTCAAAACATTTGCTCAAACTTTCTTATTTTTTGTTTAAGTATTATATCAATAAAGTATTAATGCTTTTCCACTGTAGGAAATTTAAGAAATGCGCAACCTGAGTTGAGTTGAATTTTATCTTATGATTTTCTGAAGCATCACTAAATGAAAACACTGTTATGAAAAATATTGTTAAAAATATAAAAATAAAATTTATTAAGGAATCGTACTTTTTAAAAACAAATTACAGCTAATGAAGCAATTATTTTGTAATGGACTACTATTAGACATTGACTACTTATACTACTTTTCTATCTTGTTCAATATTTTTTGCATTTCACTCAAATAAATTTTCACCATTTCGTGATTAATGTATATAGTTTTGTAGCATATTATAACTTTATAATGTACATCACCATCAATTTGTAAAACCATGCAACTAATTACAAAGTCCGAACAAGCAGATTCTTAATTTTCTTTTTAAAAGTAATGAAATTAAAAACTTGTATGTTTTGTAATTTCAAACTATATATATAGATAAACTTGTACGAAAAATTAAGAATTATCACATCAAAAGGCATTCTTCTTTCTTTTTAAAATGATGAAAAAAGTTTTAACTCTTGGGAGAATTTTGTAAAATATCCTTCTTATTTCACATGAAGTGCAAATTTATACATATTTCATAGTTTTCTAAAATATTCTTTATTTACAGACACCCATGAAAATTTTTTTTTAATTGTGTAAAATATTATACTTAAGATGTATTCGAATCTGAGCAATTTATAGAAAAATCTTCCATCGCATCACTGTCTTCTCAATGAATTACATATATTTTTTTTTAAGTTGCTGTGGATGTTGTGTTATATAATAATTTTCTTAAATTTTCAAGCATTATTTAATTGAAATCATAATGTCGCACTACGTAGTGTTATATAGATTTACCTTTTAATATAATTTGTAATATATTTATCTTTGAATTCATAATTTTATTAATGAAATTAATTTTATTATTATAACAGGAGGAAAATTAAATAAAACAAAATTTCAGTACTTTATAATAATTCAAATCCTTTCTGAATATAATTATTTCTTATGAATCAACCAAAAAAAAATTAATAAGAAAAATAAATATGACTAAATATTGATTTTTTAAAAAAACTATATAGTAGTTATTTTATTAACTTATCAATTATTTTTATTTATTTAGCCATACAGATGACGATAGTCTAATTAATCATAATTATTATTTGAGTTGTAATTTTAAAAATTCATTTCTCCAAGTATTAAAATTTTCTTTCAATAAAAACTTATATCTAATAAAAAAGAGATTAAGATATAAACAAAATCAATGTTGGTTTCGTCAGACAAAGTAACAATTTTTATTCCTTGTTCGCAATTGATATGGCAATAGCCTTCGCGTGTAACCTCTCACGTGATCTCTTGTCACATACGGGATCATGATCCCATCACGTGACCTTTCGTCACCCTTCACGCTGTGTGTACATAAACATATGAGTATGTACCCGAAATCCTTTATTTATGTGAATAGTGTACTTGTGGTATATAGTATCCCCTACTATGCGGTTCAGTGATTTTGCCCCCTTATTTTACGCCCACAAATACAACTGTCACGCATTAGCGATTGGCAGATGTTTGTGATTTGGCGATCAAATATTTCGCCAAATTTTAATTTACCGAAATATTAGCTGACTGTAACTTGATATATAATATATAACTGATATAACATGATATATAACTTGTAGCTGACTTTAGCTGACTTATATTAGCTGACTTTAACTTGATCATCCCAAGATTGAAATTTAAAATTTTTTCTGTAATATCGGGCTTGCAATACTATTATTTAGCACATTTTTTTAGATATAAAACTTTTTATAATTATATTAATTTACCATGATTGTTATACAGGACTTCAGATAATTCCATAATTTAGCAAAATACATAAATAAGAAAAATCAAAATACGGTTGTAAGTAAAAAATAGCAAACAGTAAGTTTGTTTTCATTCGATAAATGAATATGTAAATCTCATAAGATTTTAAAAAGAAACTACAAAAAACATAAGAAGTTTAATGCCTTAAAATTATTAAATTGTTAAATATGTAAGCATGCTTTAAGATGGTTAAAAAAACCAATGATTCAAATTAATGATGTTTTATTCATTCTTTAGTTAGTTTAACAATTTGTTTAATAGTCATAAATCAATGTGTGTACTAATTAATAAGACGTGTAGCACAGAGACAGCAGTCTATAAAGAG
Source organism: Caerostris darwini (assembly GCA_021605075.1). Taxonomy (NCBI): domain Eukaryota; kingdom Metazoa; phylum Arthropoda; class Arachnida; order Araneae; family Araneidae; genus Caerostris; species Caerostris darwini. Next base: position 697,702 of record BPLQ01014549.1, read on the forward strand.
TAGAAAGAAAATACTTAAAAGTTAGATTTACAAGGGTAAATGGTAATGTTAATACATGCAAATCCAAATTTATTCTGAGTAAATAGATTAAATAAAAATAAAAACTGCAGTAAATAAAGTTGTCATTGATTTTAACTCCCTGTTCTATTTTGCTATGTTCTGCTTGCGATTTTTTGTTGCATTTGAATTGGAATGTGAAAATCTCATATGATTTTTTGTATGGGTTTTTCCCTTCTCTTTCTCTTTTGATGTTCTCGTTTTCACTTTCTTTTCTTCTCGCAGTTTCACGTCCAGATACAGTTAACAGTGACAATTTAGGTTGTTGGTTTTTAATGTTATCCATTGTTATAACAACTTTAAAATATTATGAAAACAATTTAAATATCGAAAGTAAACAGGCAAATTGATTCCAAAGCTGTAAGAAATAACTGAATTTTATTTTCCAATAACATTCATTAGTCGAATAGGAATGCCAGGAAAAATTCATAAACTCTGAATGCTAAATAGTAATATCTATAAATTTTAATTTGGCTGAGTTTATATAAAAAAAAATTAATTAAAATAATTCGTTATATCATGGTAGATTTGGTTCATTTTGCGACTTATAAAGAAAATTATGAAAGCTGACTTTAATACTACGTAATGTAAAAAAGTGATATTTAAAATACTTTAAAAAGTAGCAACAATATTTGGTATTCCAGAATTGTTTGATAACATTATAATATTTGAAAAATAATAGGTTTATTTCATTAGGCGAAAAATATATTTCAATGTCGCTTATTTATTAGTATAAAATCAAAACAAATTTTAATTTACGTATGCTAATAAAACAAATTTGAATTTACGTATTATTTAGCTTGATGGCCGAGTGACTAGCACTCTGGTGCTCGGCGCCCCAGGTTTCGAGTTCGAGTTCCGGCGGTACCATGGATATTTGTAGTGGTTCATCATGCACTTTAAACAGTAGATCCCGTAATAATACGACTGTTGAGTGTAGGGCCGACAACCGTACCCTGTAGAAAGAAAAATTTCATGTTTCTGAATCAGCCAGTGGGAAGACGACCTTGGCCCATCATGAGGCTGTTGCTTCAATGAAGAAGACCCTACCCACACATATATACTCGTATTTATAATATATCGATGAAGTAGGCTCTGATTCTTATCAAAAATTGGACATTCTTAGTAGTTATTGACAATTGCTATAAGATGATTGTATGGCATGTTTAAATCTTCATTTTGCACCAAGGTATTGTCTAGATAGTGCTAATTTTTTTATGCTTTATTCCATAAATGTTATGCTACCATTTGATATTTTAAATGATATGTGTTTTAAATGAATCCGCCTTCAAATCACTGGACTATATTCATTTTTTTTTTCAAATGAATAACATATTCGACTCATTTCATGATTAAATGCATTACATAAGGATTTTTTACTATTCCACTATTTTAATTTAATTTAATTTCATTTCTATTAATGCAAAAAATTTAGAAAAAAACCCACTTGTTTACAAGCAAAACTTCGTATGTATAATTCTTTAAAAATCTTGCTTTGATTTTAAAATATTTAACTTCTAATTTAAAAAAAATCCTTTAAAAAAATAGCGAATTTCTCCAAATCAGCGATAAACAAAGATATCTGGTTTCGTCCACCAACATATTTTTACATTGTATGAGTAAGCATCATGACGCTTACCATATGTTTCAATTTTTATTGCTGTTGCCGATGGTGTCCACTCGTTAACTAACTTATACGCACGGAATGGCTGGTCGTCGCGCTACCAATTTGAGCGGGTCTGGCATTCGAAACAACCGATGCTTGCAGCCATCAAATTGGACCTGCGAACCGCGTTGATTGACACATGGAAAACATTAATCACATTCACAATTTGGATTCGGTATCTATTGATTAGAATAGGGTATATAAATTTCGTGGCAAGTTGACAAGCATCATAACAGCTGTTTTTGAAACGTCTCGATTCTAATTATTTGCAGAAGGAAAAAATCAATGAAGTGTCATGTAATATGAAGAAATATAATTTTTTTAAATATTGACTTTTATTTTTTTTTAAAAATATATATATATTTATTTAATATTCTGGTCAGACAGATATTTGACTAAATTATATTGAACAAAATTTTGCAAAGAGGAAATAAATTGATTCATATAAAATTAATTTATTGTTTTATTTGTTTTTAATTTATTTTAATTTAATTTAATTCGTTACGTCGTTATTGTTAAATAACAATACCCAACATTTTATAACTTAAATAATTTTTTTTAATTCCAAGTGTTATATTATTTTATTATCAATGCTATTATTGCGTTATTATAATCAAAGCCGTAATTTTAAAATTGGTAAGATGTAGTTCAATTGTTTTACTTAAATTTAACTTATCATCCATAAATTTCAAATACGTGATATATATATTTACCAAACAGAAGCAATTTTAGAAATATATTTAATTACTTTTATTATATTTCAAAACATATAAAGTTGAAAAAATATTCAGAAAACTTTCATAAGAAACTCACTTTTCATAAGAAGTGTGAATTTAAAAAGCGATAACTAAAGAATATTTTATATGTACATTTATATAGAAAATTTATCCTTACTGTGACAGAAGAAAAATCAACTTTTTAAATTCTTTCACTTATAATATTGCATACATATCTTTTGAGATTATACTAAAGGTAATTGCAACTAATTACTCTAGATTGGATTAATGTAAATTTTAATGGTAGGGTTTGGTTTGGTTTGTTGCTCGACTGTCAATTTTTGCACACTTGGGGCTAATTAGACCGAAACCTATAACATAACGTGAATTCCGAACCATTAACAAATCAAATCAACTTGAAGCCTGTGGTAACAATTACCAGAGATCTAGCCAATTGGCCATCAGGCCGTTATTTTAATGGTATGAATAATTGAGAGAATGCTTTAAAATCGTCCGATATTATTCTTAAGTAAAACAGCGCAAAATTATTCTTAAATAAGAATAGAAAATATTTTTGATCATATGCTCAATTAAATACAATGAGTTAATCTCTTATTACGATTTTTGAAAAGCAATTTTGTCAGTCATAACATTAAGACAAAAGTATAAATTTTCCTTCAAAGAACAATAAATTGTTTTAAGAATTCTTCTTACAAAGATATCAATGCGGCCATTTAGAAAAAAGAAACTATGAAAAAAATCAATTCTATTTCTACACACAAAATCTTCATTTAGCCTTTTATTTTATCCAATAAATTTTTCACTCATTCCCTTTTTATTCCATTGAGGAAATACAACATACTGGATGAAGAATGGACTACAATCAAGTTATATACCCGTAAGGTCCACTCATTAAAGCTTCAAGTGCATCAAGTATGAAGCCATAAATTAGCACTTTATTCTACGATAACTCCGCAAACCGAAGCGGCGAAACGGAATAGCATCATTAAAGCCATCGATAAGCCGCACACGTTGGGCTAATTAGACCGGGACTTACCATGGATTCCGAACCACTAACAAGCACCCATGCCACCGCCAGAATACGAACCTGAAGCCTGTTGAACCAAAAGCCAGAGCGCTAGTCAATTGGCCCTCATGCCGTTATTTTAATGGTATGAGTAATTGAGAGAATGCTTTAAAATCCTACAATATTATTCTTAAATAAAACAGCGCAAAATTATTCTTAAATAAGAATAGAAAATATTTTTGATTATATGCTCAAGGTCAATTAAAGATAGGGTAATTCATTATCTGTTGTTACGATTTTTAAAATACAATTTTGTCAGTGATGTAACATTAAAGCAAAAGTATCAATTTTCCTTCAAAGAACAATAAATTGTTTTAAGAATTCTTCTTACAAAGATATCAGTACGGTCATTTAGAAAAAAGAAACTGTGAAAAAAAATCAATTTTATTTCTACACACAAAATATTCATTTAGTGTTTTATATCCAAATGGCACGCAAACTGAAATTCATGTATTCAAATACAGCAACTCATTTTATCAATAGTTGTTGCAAAAACCAAATTTGAATACAAATTAAGCAATCATGTGCAACCGCATATTTGACCTCCAGCTATTAAAAAACAATCGAGCATAAATCTTGCCATAAGCATATTTATCTAAATCTCGCAATAAATAAGGGCAGAAATTTCATCCAATAAATTTTTCACTCATTCCCTTTCTATCAGCATACTAGGAACGGCAGGAAATACAGCATATTGGATAAAGAATGGACTACAATCAAGTTATATACCCGTAAGGTGCACTCATTAAAGCTTCAAGCACATCAAGTATGAAGCCATAAATTAGCACTTTATTCCACGATAACTCCGCAAACCGAAGCGGTGAAACGGAATAGCATCATTAAAAGCCATCGATAAGCCCAGAATAATCAACACAGTCGATAAATTTAGAGCTCTAAACCTGTCCACAAGACTTACTGTCCGGAATGTGCTCTTAATAAAAAAAGGAATAGACTGTAGTACATTAAAAGCGCGTAGGAAGTGGTCAAAGAAAAAAAAAAGAAATGAAAAAAAACTGTTTTTCCATCACCACTATGAACAATCCGACAGCAAATCAAAAGGAAACGATCTCGAGGACCACACCCACAACGAAATTTTCCAGGTAAACCGGAAAAAAATCCCAGATTCGGGAATCGACAGGAAACTCATTAAAAATCAGAAAGTGATTGATTTTTTCGTTTCCAGAATTGCAAGTCGTGGAATAATAGAATAAAATGTGTTAAACTGTTTTTCCATTGTTGTTAATAGATTGCTTTAGAGCATTAATGACCAAAAAATAAAAAAGAAGTTCCTGAATTTCCTGCTACTTGAAAGGTTTTCCTGAACGACAAAGGCATGTGTCGCGAGAAAAGCCACTGATTTTGTATGCGAAACGTGAAAATTTCGATAATGGGTTTCAGATTGGGAAGTCTTTTATTGCTACTTTCAATTGATTTAGTGCCTCTTAAAAACAGTCTCTTTGTGATGTGGAAATTAAGTAGGCATTTAAAAACTTGAAGAAAATATATTCCATTACATATTAATGAGGGGAGGAATCATACAAAGAAGAAATCATTTGGTCAATCAATATCATTTTGGTAAGAGCGAAATCTGGTATTTAGAAGGTTTTTCAGAATTAATAATTTGAACAAGAAGAAAAAATACTAGAATTTTAAATAGATTTTTTCTGATTATATTCTGTTAGTGATGTGTAGATTGCCTATATCCGAGTCTCAATTAATTGATAAACACCCATGTTATTTTTGCTTAAGTGGCTTTTTTTTTAAATATGAGTTATAAAGTTGTATCAGTGTTATTTTAGATTTTATTCAGTAATACATATAAAGCACTGTTTCCCTAGACAAGAACCCTTAGCTCAAATCCTCCTGAAATCCGTTTTCAGGCAAAGTAGTGAAACTTCATACTCTACGTAACATTGATGTGTCACATGATGTGACCCATGTGATTTCTCCATCTCATGAGAAATGTTTTAGTTTCAGCCTGAACTTTAGCTTCCTGCAAGTAGTTATCTACTGTTGTTTTGAGGATGTCGAAATGTAACGGTTTTTGCCCGAAAACGTATCGCGACAAGTTGTTAATAGCTGTGAATTATATTAAAATTGTGTGTTGTGCTCCTGTGATTGTCTTAAATGACATAAGTTAAATAAATATTATACAGTTAAATTACGTCTTCTTGCAAGAACTGCGTCACAATGTAATATCTAGAGACGATGTGGAAATAATTGAGATTCTTTAATCTTCTCTTGATGTAAAAAAGACATTTGAGCTAGGTTTGGTTTGGTTTGGTTTGGTTTATCGCTCTGTCAGTTTATGCACACGTTAGGCTAATTAGACCGGGACCTACAGTTTAACGTGAATTTCGTGGATTTAACAAACAAACATTCATACTATCACCAGGATACGAACCTGAAGTCTATGATACCAACGGCCAGAGGAACTAGCTGATGAAAGTTGGGTGCTATATATAGACATTTCCTTTCGTTCTCGTTCATGTGCGACTCTTATATCCTTCTATTTATTCACTAATGAAACTATGTATTAATTGGTCTTCTATATTTTATATATTTTTTATTTATGGGCAATAGTAAAATGCTGTCGTTTTATGCTATAAATCACGTTTTATGTCGTTCCCTTTGTCCAACAAAATTTTAAGTTAAAAATTTAGTTTTTTTTTAGTCATTCGAATTTCATATATTCAATATGTTTATTTTTTAACTGTTTTATGGTTATATTTGAAATACATAGAAATGTATAAAAATAATTAACTTAATGAAGATTTTATTTTATTTAAATATCAAACTGCATCTAATTTTGATTTTCTAAGATATTTCGTATTTTAGGGATTATAACGTCGGATGAGTACTGTTGATTTACATTACTCATCCCCGACATACAGTCAACAGTTTTCTGTTAAGCTGCTGGCAGATGTCCTTTAATTCAAGTATGTAACGTGGGATATAATAATTAACTTTGGACTAATCATTAAGATATGGAAATAAGAAAGTGTACCCTGAAATTTAAAGACAATCTGTCCAATTTTTAAACAGAAATAAGGTTTAAGCTTATATTCTGAGCTTGTGTAGATGCATAACAATATTAGCTGTTTTACAAGACATTAATGAACCTGTAATTAAATTTGAAAATCTAAATTTGAATATGATAGATTCATATATAATTATTTTATATAAACTCTTGAACGGCATCAAACTTTTGATAGCTGTTTTATAATGTACATCAGTTTCATGTATATTAGTGGCAAACCAAAATTTTATTTTCATACTCTTAATTTGATAATAGCTTAGAACCATAAGAAACAGAAAAACCTATACTTGAATAGTACAAGATAATCATAAACTCAAGAGCAAAAAAAAGAAGATCTAGAGCAGATTTAAAATATTTAACTATACGCAAAACACATCTCAAAATTTTGTAAAATTATAATAAATTTTTATTTATAGAATTTGAGAATCAGATAAATAGTTACACTTACATGACTTTCAAATTTACAATACTCTTAAGAAAAACAATCATTTTAAATTAAAAAAGTATTCAAGAACATGCTTATCTTAACAAAATCAAGCAGGAAACGAAATTGTTTTTTATTAGAAATATTTTCGTCGAACAGAATACATTATTTTTTATACATTTGCCTATATAAGTATTAAAATAAGCTTCATAAATTGATTTTTATAATGCACTAAAAACCTTAAATTATATGATATACTATATAAATTACAAAATCAATTTGTAAGTGAACTACTATATTTGTAAAGAATACATTGAATAAAATGAATGCTATAGAGAGGAATTTATGACAGTTTATGTATAAAACTGCAGATCTAAATGATACAGTTAAAATCAATTTTAAATAAAATGATTATCAAAGAGATAAACTTGCGTAAACTATCCATAGAACTTATATATTTTTTATATATTATTTCCCTATCAATTTCATTGTTTGCCCTGACAAATATCCTTCACACACAAGAAACAGATTTTCTTTACCACACATTTTAATACCTTTCATAAATAAAATTCAATCTACTATTTCCGCAATAACATTTCTAGAACACGTTACTTTCAATATAGCTTTACCATACCATAATTCATACGTACTTAAGAGCTCGTAAACAGAAAAACAAAAGCCTTAATCAAACTAGAAAATTTTTGCTCTTACTATATGCCTATAATTTTCTCTATTACATAATCTCGATTTCACATTCACTATCCAATAAAATGGTTATTTTTATTGCGTTTTATTTCCACAACGAAACAAATTCTTCTTGGGTTACTTTATATGAGGTATTTAAGTGAGTCCTGCCAGCTGAGTTTGATTCTGTCTGTGACCTTAGCACGAGTTATTAAGTCCTTGAAGTTATTACAATTACTCCAACACTTTAATAACTTCAGATGGGGAGGTATTTATGACCTATTTTATGGAAAGATTTTGATCAAGATAAGGAAATCCATTGTCATAAAAACATATGTTAGTTTCATCTGGTACTTTTTATTAGCTCGGCTACCGAAAAACACGAATTTTTTCCATTGATTTTGTTGTATGATTTTTTTTTCTCTTCACCGAAAACTTTATTACGTGCTGATATTTTTTAAATAGTGATATTGTTGCTCAAGGGTGTTTAATAATGCTCAGATTGTAACTACATTCGTATTTAAACTGGTTCAAAAACTAATTTACTATGAAGGACTTTGAAAAAAAAATTCTTCATTAATGGTTTTTTTTGCAATTTTAAGGAATTAAATTCCCTGTATCGTATTTTGATTTTTTTTTAAAAAGTGTTAATTTATATTTCTATCATTTTACAAAAAGTATTAAATTCGTTTAATTACATTCAAAGAGTCAATTATAAAAATAAATTTACAAAACAATAAATGAATTAACAATCATCAATAAAATTGATGGCAAAATTCAAACAAATTGCAAAATTAAATATGAAATTTGGTACTGTATCATTGTTAGTTTTTGTGCAACAAAATACAAAGTCTTCATTTGAAAAAAATTACTGAACTTTAAACATTATTTTCTGTTGTAAAACTTGGCTTATAAACATTTTGAAGACTTCATTTATTGTTGACATTTTTAAATGATTATTAGCTCGGCTACCGAAAACACGAATTTTTCATTCATTTTTTTTTTTTTTTTTTTTTTTCAACGAAAACTTTATTACGTACTGATATTTTTTAAGAAGATTGTAACTACATTCGTATTTAAACTGGTTCAAAAACTAATTTGCTATGAAGGACTTGGTAAAAAAAATGCTTTATTAACGTTGTTTTTGCAATTTTAATAAATTAAATTCCCAGTATGGTATTTTGATTTTTTTAAATGTTAATTCCTATTTTTATTACATTACAAAAAGTATTAAATTTGTTTAATTACATTCAAAGAATAAATATCATTACGAAAATAAATTTACAAAATACACAAATTCATTAACAATCATCAATATAACTTAATAATTGCAAAATTCCAACGAATTGCAAAATGCATTACGAAAATTGGTATTGTATCATTGTCAGTTTTGATGCAACAAAATACAAAGTTTCCGTTTGAAAAATTACTGAACTTTAAACATTTTCTATTGTGAAACTTAACGTATAAACATTTTGAAGACTTCATTTACCGTTGACATATATAAATGATATATCTTCATTTCCAACAAATGTAGATCTCATAAACATGGCATCGTTTGTTATCAGAAAAATTAAACCGTAAGAAAACGATTAACTATTTCTTTTCCTGTCAAAAGTCTGCAAAAGTTATGCAATGGTAATAATTTCAATTACAACTACTGATTTATGACATTTTAATTCATAAATGTAAAAGTTATTTTCTTTCCTATGTGCCTTATTGAAACATATAGTTTGTTGCATTTTTAAATCTACTAATTGAGTCTTCTAACTTTGAGAAAGGAGTTCATATTATAGTCTACTCACGACTTTCTCCACCTTTTTACTATTTGTCAACAGCCTGATTTGGAGTTTTGACAGAAAATATAAAGTTTTCATTAGTTTTAAGGTAGCAATTCATTACCAAATGAATGTTCTTTGTAAATAACTACGTGTAATATGTAATTACTTACAATGTTACTTGTACTTTGTAAATTTATACTGTAATTTTGTTTTTCTGTATACATTAATATATTGAATATGTTGTTTTCAGGATTTATCATTTTGGTAAAAATACCCATATATCAACAATTCGTTTGAGATCAAGAATATATCCCAAAAACAAACCATGAAATGTATAAATAATTTAAAGATGAAGACATCTTATTGACTTTCAATGTACTGCAACTCGAATTATGTTTGCAAAATAAATTATTTTTGACATGCATTTATCAATCGATATGGGTACATCCAAAATTGCAAAGTTAATAACAAAATAAATGCAGTACTTTTTAATTTACATTATTAATGAGTGCGATTTATGGTGTTAATTATTAACGATTTGCAAACAGCAATGAATAAATTCGTTATATATGGAATGTAAATATTTCAATTTCGCATCGTAGGAACAACATTGGATTTAAACAACAATTTTACAACTAAACAAACATAAAAAATGTACAATAGAATAAATACTTGTGAGGCAAATGCTCTCTGCCCGAAAAAAAAATGATGTATGCAATGGTCTATATTAAAGAAAGTTTAATGAACTAGGTTATTTTAAGGCAATATATCAGTTGCTGTTTTTCGGAACTGCACGTTTTTACGATTTCTTACATAAAAATAGACCAATAAAGATTAAGGAAAAAAAATCAGAAATATCTAAATTGCTCTTCAAAAGCAACGCCTGCACAAAAAAAAATAAATTGCACGTTACTCATTGTATGGGTTAATAAATTAGGTGTCTTAGGAAATTCTCGAGTTGTAAATGAAAGGGCACAATATAAAAACCACACGCATACCGACATCTTCACAGAACTGAAACAGCAATTCAATTATAAGAACTGTAATCCTTTTATTGTAGAAGTCGTGATGGCAGCCCACCGAATTTGTTTTAGTAGGAAGTAATCAACGAAACTCTTCTCAACAAATCTTGCTATTCCAATGGTAGATCGCAGAACATCCGAATACATCCCTTACAAAAAAAATCGAATCTCTTTTCTCCGAGTCACTTATCAGAAGAATTGTCACTGATAAGAGGACTGACTCGTCACGATTCCTTATGACTCGTGTTATCAGTTGCTTAAATCATCTCATTAGAAAAACCCAAGTTGTTCATCTCCAGTGAGAAGCAACAAAAAAGAACTGCCTATTTCCTTATAAAGAAACAAATCTTTTCTTTTTGACAAGAAAGACTCATTAAGGTTAAGTTTTAAATAGAACGGCGGTGATTAACACTTTCGCTGAAACACAAAGTGAAATCTAGCCTTCTAATTTTAAGATAACCATGCTTGGAGTGCACTAAATCATGTAATATACCATTTAAAGTGGTTTAAATTACACAATTGGAAGTAGACTTTTATAAATTGCATTTTTAGAAATGAGCCCATTCTTATACGAGAAGTGATGACTTTTTCGATGCCCATAAATAAAGGTAAAGTGCGGTTGTGAGAACTATACAATAGCTTTCGATTTCTATGATTGCTTGCAATTATTTTTCTCTTAACTTTTGAATATTTTAATGCATCAGCTTGTATTCAAAACTAAAATAGCATTAAAACAAATATATGAATATTGCTATTCATTCTTAGCATCAATTTTATCCTCCTTCACAATTTAGATTATTAGGGCTTCAAGTTGATAGGAATTTAAAATAAGAGCGTATTTTTGACTTTAATTTTTTTTCTTAAATAAGAAAAATTATCTTCGATTTTCTCCTCGTCAATTATTTGATAAACTTCATTATTTGAAATTCTAAAAATCGGAATATTTGCAAAATTATAATGATTACATCCATATATATTGCTTCCATACATAGCTTATTTAATATATCTGGCCAACCACTATAAAAATTGTATTGGGTTCTCAAAATTTATCAAGGTACGCAACACATCTGAAACTTTTCACTTCACAGAAATCATACCTTATGTACTAAAGCCTCTAAACTAAAGCGATGAACGAATTTTAGCTTTAAAATCCATCATATGTAAGAAGCAAATATGTTCTTATAAATTTATATTTTTTTTCTATCTGATTAAAAGCAATATTTTAATTTTCCTGGAATATTAAAAATTACATTAAATAAAATTTGTTGTTTCTTAACCCACTTGGTAGACAGTAACATCTAGACCAAGTCCAAGAACCTATGTGGTCTCTTTGAAGGTTTGGTTTGTCGCTCTACGGTCATCTTGTGCGCACGAGGGCTAAACAGACAAGGACCTCTCGTTGAAGAAGGGAAAGCGTGGGACAGCGTCTGTTGTGATGGAGCCCCCGTAGAGGTAGAGGTACGGGATAGGGTTTTCATATTAGCTCTACAGTCATATTAGACTGGGACCTACTGCTTAAAGTGGTTTCCGAACCACAACAAAAAATACATGTCACCGCCATACATACATACATTATAGCGCTAGGCTATAAGGTCCCTTAACACAAATTTAGATTCCATTACTTACAGCTTTGCAGAAAACTTAATCTTCAGAAAGCATTAAATAAAATTCGTTACTTTTGTTTATCTCGATCATTAAAAATAATTTAATCAAGTTTCATAAAGTAAATTCTACAGAGATCTAACAGCTATAACAGAATTTTTTTTTTTAAATTCGAATTAAACAATTTTTTTTTCATTTTTTTAGCTAACTGTTTATAAATTTAAAAAAAGATCAACTAACTTAACTAACTTAACTTTTAATGCTTATAAAACTACTAATTTTATAAATAACAATTTATATTTTATAAGAGACTTTCGCTAACTAACACTAACTGCTGTAAAGCGAATGGTACCTTTTTTAAACTTCATACTATGGGAAAGAATCACTATTGAATAATGTTATGAATTATTATTTTCGTCCTTATTTAACAAATGTAATTTTTTTCTTTTGGTTGCACCTGCAGGAAAAACTTATCGGTTTCGGTTACTGTCTTTCTTTTACAAAATCATTGCTTATTTTTTTTTTAAAGTTATATTACATAACCATTACAACAACAGGCCTTTAAAATAATACAGTACTATTCGGACAAACTAAATCAATCTCAACAGCAATCAGAACGGGAAACTCATTCAAAGTAATGCCAAACCGTGTTAATGCAATTCCCGTTTCATTATTATGAAGAGAGATGGACAGGCCTGGTTTCATCAATCCTTACGGAAGGAACGAAGGCAACTATCAACCTTCTTAATGCATAGCTCATGGGCCTCACACTTAGAAGGTGGGCATTAATAACATGGTGTTGGGAATTGGTAGCTCAAGGGGTACGGCATACATTTCGCTTGCGAACAATCCGCCGACCCTTTCATTAACATGCAGCTTGTGATGACTTCCAATGACTTGCCTCTTTAAATGGAAGGTGGGGACTCTGTGTCTTGCAGGGTTTTTACGCCGTCACCTCTAGGTGAAATAATCATTGTTTGCACTGTCCGCCTTCTAAGCAGATATTGTTAATTTTGTATTTAGGCTTATTTTTATTCATTTTGTGTCCTGCCTCCAGCTGCAAAGAGATTCAGAGTGTGAACTTTTTTTTCCTCTTTATCAAATCAGTTATCCCTTTTTGAAGATAGCTGTCAAACAAAGAAGGGAGAAATGTCTGTCGATGTCTTTCATGGCATCGAATTTGAAAAGTATTCGGTTTATATTTTTTTCTATCAGCGAGAAATTATTGCAGACCAAAGTATGTTTAATAAAACGAAGCAATAATCAGCAGATTATTTTCAAAGGGTATCTTTCTTTGTACTTTTTAATTTTTTTCTTTGGTATTAAAACAATGCGAATAGGGTGGTGAAAAATCCCTTTTTTTCACCTGAAGTATAACTTAAAAGAAGTAACAAAATTTAAAGAATTATCACTTAAAGGCAATCACAAAAATACTCATTTTCGTTTTAAAAATATTTGAGAAATAACCTTATTTTACAAATATTACAAAAGTGTTAAAATCCGTATATTCATGTATATTATAACATTTATACTTCTTTAAAGTTCTCTCCCTAAATTATGATTATGCTTAAATATTCAATTTATTCGATAATTTTAATGAGCACACTTTATCACATTATACAAAATTATCTATTTCTATATATTTTTATGCAAAAAATTATTTTAATATTTAGTTTATTCTTTAAAAAAGATTTTTCAGGAAAAAAAACAGGGCTGCCTAACAAGTGAAGTTTCATGTAACTACATATATTTCTTTACATGAAAAAGTTTAGTACTGAATGTTTCATTTAAATATATATAAAAAATATAATTTATTTCATTTTAAATATATTTTCTTTGCTTTACCAGCATATGCAATAAATTAAATACGTTTTTTAAGTAAAATCTGTTTTTTAATGAAAATTTTCGTATAGAAATAAAAAAAAGGCTTTAAAACAAAATGAACAAAATACTTAAAACCAGCATTAATTTATAGATATATATTTAAATAACAAAAAAAAAAAATTAAACAAGATTGGTGGAAAAAGTTATGATATATTGTAGTATTAATGGATTACATTGCATTTTACTGCTATAGATTACATTTCTAAACTTATATGGATAAATATTGTTAAATCTTTATTGTAAAGCAAGATTCACCAAATTGTTTCCCACAAATCAATGATAGATTTACCAAAGACTAAACACGTTCTACCGATATCTTCTTGCCAATAAACATTCCCTACCGCATGAAAATTTTCCCTAAAAGACGTGCCGCTTTTGCGCATCTGGTATGGGACACATGTTCCTGCCCCGAAGGCCATCTTCTAGCTGACTGGGATAGAGCTTTCATCAATCAGGTCGTCTGTGCCATCGACCACAGCTCACATAAAAGCCAAATAACCAGCGAAAATTGCATTTAATTACAATGAATTGATACTTCATAAGAGAATTGAGCACTTGAATAGGAACAGTTAGCCTATATTTAAGAGTCCGCGCTACAATACCTTCTCTGGTTTTGCTATTGGATGATTAATGATTCCCCCGGCGCTCCCCTCTCTATTTGGAGACACGCACAAAGGAAAAGCATTTGTATATGGTTTGTGGTTCTTTTCGTGTTAAGTCTTCGTCCAAGAGATCCTGCTTACGAAATGAGGCTGCTTTTGAGGCACTTAGTGGAAACAATCTATTAATCATCGGAGTTTTCGAAGCAGTTCAAATTCATCCTCTCGGCTGAAAAATTAACTTCGGTGTGAAATGAATATATAATGCTATTAAATTCAACATGGTGTAAAGAATCATTTATAAAAACGTCAATATTCTGCCTCGTAATTGTACACTGTTTCACCCACATCAACGGCTTCAGGTGTCGGTGGGATAATTTAATAACACAGCAACATGCCTCTTGCAAAATGATAGCATGATGTTCAGAGAAAGGTATACTTGGTGTCTTAGAGAACCTGCTTCAAAATATTTTACATAAGCGAAATTCTCTTAAATAATATTCAAAATCCAAACATAAAAAGAATTTTTCACATTTCATTAACGTTTACTTTCCTAACTTATAACTCAACGAAATATTTAAATAATTCTAATTAACAAGAACACATTATCCTAAACTTACATAAAGCAAATATAAAAAAACATGAAAATTTATATGATTGAAATGATCCCGACCATGACAAATTGCTAAATTAACAATTTAAATTTTATTTTAAACATAAAGATAATATATAAGATATATTTAAAATACTGAATACTTTTCATAAGAGTAAAAAAAATAAATAATTAGTTTACATCTTAAGAGATCTCCTGATATTCGCTTTTAAAATCTCTACTTATTTATTAACTGAAAGCTACTTTTTATTGGCAAACATATTTCTTATAATAGAATCGAAATGTCTTGGTGAATACAGTGTAAGATTTCGGCATGGTTTGATTTGTCGCTCTACGGTCCTTTTTTGTACACTTTAGGCTAATTAGACAGGGAACTACAATTTAAATTGGATTACGAATCGCTAACAAACATCCATATCACTACCAGAATTCGAATCTGAAGCCTTTGATACCAATGGCCAGAGCGCTAGCCAATTGGCCAACAGACCGCTTAGGTTTTGGGATGGAAAGAATAGTTCGAAGTTACAAATGAAGGTTATATGAGAATACATTGATTACACTGTAATTCAACCAAGATAATTCTGCATTTGCTACAAACTGGCGTTCTAAGCTGTAGAACTACATCAAGTCAAAGGGCTAATAATCAACAAATATTTCGAACGATTATAATTATAAAAATGGCAAGATAAAATTCTGTTATAATAAGAAAATAATTTACATTTTTATTTCATAATTTAAATAAAATGAATTGCAGAAACTACTTGTAATTATAATTTACTATTATTCATTAGTCAAATTGTGTCTTACGGAAATGATTTTCTTCCAATATATGAATTTATGTTTCATAATAATAAATATAAGGAAAAAAATAAATAGTTTCAGGAAAAAATTTTAAAATCATTTAGAATAAATTTAATTTTGTTTAAAATACAAGGTTAGCTAGTTCTGAAAAATTCTCCAAAATGAAAGTTCTTTTTTTTTTTTTTTTCGATTCTTCATGTTTACGAAATATGACACATTTCATTTTTTTTTTCTTTCTTAAATGCGTACTGAAATCAGTTGATGGTTAACCCAAATGATGAAATTTACAGATCCATTTAAGCAGCTGAAATTTGTCAACACGATTTAACAATAAAAAAAACAAATTTACTTTATAGATAAATTAATTTAATCGTGTAAAAATATAACACGCGACTGATTGCATGTACCTATTTATAATTTACTTTATGAAACAAGTATCTTATAAAGACTTAATTACCTAGTTAATATTCATAAAACTATCAAATAAAGATTAAAAATGACCCAATTAATGCACCCTAGATCAATTATTCTGATTTTTTTTTCTCTTATCTCAACTAATTGTGAAGGAATGCAACTAGATGTGTTCCAATTGCGATAATTTTCCCTAGAAGAAATTTCTACTACTTAAAGATCATTTAACAAAAACAATAAATTGTTAATAGCTTTCAAGATAAATAATAAAAAAGTAAATAAACATGAAATTTATTATGAAATATGAAAGGATATTTAAATTATCAATTAATAAATAAAAATAATCCCTTTTTTTAAATAATTATTTAATTCCATTAGTATTGCACAATTCACCAACATGATACTTTTCATAATTTCCATGATATATTCATGATGAGGATTTTCTTAAAATCTTTTCCGTATAGATATATTCGTATAGAATAGAATTTATATTTATATACAGTATATATCCGTTTATAATCATTTCCGTATATACACTTAATCCTTTAAGCCCGAGAACGTACGATCGTGAGAGGCCTAACCCGCACGTTCGTGCTACTGCCCCCTCCCCCATAAGGCATGGAGGAGGGCATAGATTATTTTAATTATTTTTTTTTTTTAGTATCATTAAAATCAGTATCTACTAAAAATTTTAAAAAAAAAGCAAAATTTAAATATAAAAAAATTTCAGGTCTTAAAGGGTTAAAATGTTGATATCATTAGTACAATACTCTGTTATGAAGTTATAAGACAAGTTGAGCAAGTTAATTAAGAAAGTGTTGTCCGATTTCATTTATTGAATTTTTAAATATTAATAATACAAAATTTTAAGAAGGTTAGATGTTCTGTTTTAATTTATGAATAACGGGTGCTGTTACATCGTTTATTATGCAAACCGAAAGTGATAACATCTATTAAGCAAAAACATTTTGGTTGCTATCTTTACACTATTTAAATTAGTAATGAAAATTTAACATGAATTTCATAGACAGTACAATGAATCCACTGACTGTTCATTGTGTTTGTAAGTAATATGTTTCCGAAGAGAAAATATTTTTGAAAATTTTTTTCAGATAACAAATCAAGTAGTTACGAATGGCATACTGAAACGTGTTTGGCAAGTTATTACATTGACCTTGGCATTAAATGAGTAACTAACAAAAAGTAAATCAAACTTTGGACTTTTCATTATAATTCTAGTACTGATCATCTTTATAATATATTAATTTTTATATATTTAATAAAATGAAATCCATATAATTAACTTTAAGACAGAACTTAATTTTTTTTCATCTCTGGCAGTTTTTCTTTATATTTTGTTGCAGCACTAGAATCACAAATTCTATTGAACCTTCAAAAATCAGAGTAGTGACAAATTAAGTGCAATTAACCCAAGACTGCCATCGTTTCAAAAAAAAAAAAATATTGTTTGTTGTTTTCCAAGGTCTTTTCCATCCTTTCCCCTTAAAGCAACAGTATTTCATTAACGAAGCAAGCAGGCACAAATGAATACCTTCATTATTTCTCAGTCTCTCAACAATAACAAATTTTTTTTTACCGCGATTAATTTAAAAACATGCCACCATCAGCAACTCTTGAATTCATGTAAGTTCATTTTTCTAACAAATATATCGTTTCGCTGCCACTTGCACTGCTTCCAATTTCCTCCTTGTCTTAGCCATCCTCAATTTGCAACACAGGGCACGTACCGGCTTCCTACATGGCTCCTTACGTGCCCTGTATGATTTATGCGTTTTTAAATAAACCCATGTTTCAGGCGGTCCGGCCATCGAAAGACAAAATTATTCAATTTATCGCACAGTGGGGAACCGACTGTTGATAGGTTTTGGCGGGCGATATCAGCAGGAAACCCTGCATCAGTACGAGAAACTTGCAACAATTGCAACAATCAGGTCCATCAGTGTAAGAGTAATCAAGCCAAAATAAAGCCAATCTCAGAAGTAGTATCGATCAAGTGATTCTAGCCTTAATTAGCTCGTGGAACATGAGTTATTGGCGGTTTTTTTATCTTTGATCTCTGAACAAATTGTTTGTATTGTTGAGGTAAAAATTAGTCAGCTGTTATAATATCCTTGCAGCCTATTAATTCAATGATATAAATGAATTTTAGAATGATGTATATCTGCCTAGCATAACTTAAAGATAGATTATGTACATATTTAAATAGTGCTGAAAATGCAAGGTGTATTTGATTTCATATTAACTTTATATTAATCATAATCCATCGGTTTCCGTTATTAAGATATATTAATGACTAAATCGATGTTAAAATGATAATTTAAAATATTAATGAACATAAAAATCAAAATATAATTGCTTTATATGAAATTGGAAAGAAATTACATTTTATCAAAGTAATTTACAGTTCGTTCATCTTTATATTATTTTATTAGTTTAAAATTACAACTACAGCCAATTTTTCAACATATTCAACTGTAAATGAAATTTAAGAAAATGAAAAATATTCTGTGTGTATACATATATATATATATATATGTATATATATATATTAAAAAATTATAATAATTTTTCTTAAATACTTATTTAAAAGAATTAATATTGAATATTTAAAAGCTATGAAGAAATATCAAATACGTACTCGCATACAGTTTGTTAGTTTGGTGCAAAATTCCTTATATAAATTTCCCTATTAATATCAAAAATTTGAAGGAAAAAATTGTAAAAAATACTTTATTTTATAAATTATCTGCAAAAATTGTCCCCAATGTAAAGTTTAAAGATTATGTAGATAAATTTATTATTTTATTTATCGAATATAATATCCAAACAGAGTTCATTAATATATTTTTACCTTAATTTATGCCGTGGGCATTTAAATGGAGGAAAATATCTCCACAAGTTTAAAATATGTTATATACATAAAACAAATAAACAATTTCCAAATTATTGTAATCCAGAAAAAATAATTTTAATCTGGGTTACATTGCTCCTACTTAGTTTTCCTACATCATTTTTTATATATTTTTGTTTTTCCTTCTTCCATTAGAAAAGAACATTTACCTTAATTGTTGTTGTTGTTGTTAATTAATTAAATTACCTGTTGTTGTTACTTAATTAAAAAATAAATAATATTTCATAAATATGCGTTTAATACACAATATACTTTTACAAATTGCATTTAAGATGGAATTAGAGCAATTATCGATTTACAATGATTTAATAAACATTATAAATTCCCTTCAAAGAAAATAGAAAATAAAGAAGCTAAAGTGAAATATCTTATTGAATCTATGCAATGCAGGTGCATATTATAGTATGAGCTGCATTAAAATAAAAAAATAAATCAGAAACAAATGATTCCACATGGATCTATTAGTATGCTAGTATTGTTTTACCATTGTCTGTAGTAAAATCATAATAATGTAGTAGGGATTGTCTTACGTGACTCTATCGCACACATAGTTAGTTACCAACCATCCGTATGTTAATATTTTTCGAACTTGACCCAAGTCATCTTTAAACCTTCAACTAATCATCATTTATGCAAGTGCTTGAAAGATTGCCCGTCACATGAAATTTCTGCTGCTTTATATTGCTTTCTGGGCTCGATACAATTTCTACATCATTGAATAACTTCGATTAATGAAAAGTGATAAATGACCTCGAAACCACACGCGGTGGCCCATCATTACTCATTGAGAAAAACTGAGCTTCATTTGTGGTCAAATGCTCTGCGAAGACGACTATGACAATTAATTATAGACAATAAATGATACCAATTTTTAATCAAAAAAAGATTATCCTTTCAGTTCTTTCGTCTATAATCTGAACTATGCACCTAAATTTATTGCTTTGGTGTTTGATTGAATAATTTAATTGAATATGCAAATGCACTGCAGCAAGATGATTTATTAAAAAAAATTAATTTTGAACCAAGACTATGTTTATAGATTGATCCACTGGTTGGAAACGTATCACTGGGAGAAATGCAATTAATCATATTTGCAACCATGTGCAATCGAAATGACATGAAAAAGTAGAAAATAATTGATATAAAAAAAATAACAAGGATAAATCCAATTGTTTTTCTCTGGACCTCTATATTTTTCTCTTCCGTGTAATTAAAAGAGCCAAGAAATAATTTTAATTAAGTTTAATTAATTAAAACTGTAGTATTTGATAAGGAAGTTAGATGTTTAAAATTACTTTTTCAAGAATCAACAACTTTCTTTAAATCTTAAAATATACATTGTAGAAAAAAATAAAATGAGGAATAAATTAAATTTACAAAACCTATAGCAAAAACTTTATATAGAATAATAATTATTGTATGTCGAGAAAATACAATAATTAATAATAATTATTATGTGTGAACATGATGTTGTCCTGGTTAGGGGTCCGTGACGTTAACCGAAAATGAGGGCCAAACAAATTAAACTCCATTGCAAATTTTGGCGGAAAATGGTACTTTAGGCCCCTTAACTCTTGAAATGCTTCATGACGTTCGTCTTCAGGAATTTTCTGGAGAATTTGGATTTTACTTGAAGTGTTTTGTAGTATGGTTTTGAATCCCTTTTCAAGTTTTAGGTTGTGATTTTAAACATTTGTATTTTCAATTATAATTATTTATTATTATTATTATTATTATTATTATTATCATCAATTTATTAGAAAAAAGACGTGCATTCGTTCATTTTGTAATTTTTTTAATATAAAACTATATTAAAAAAATGTATGAATGAAAAAATTGAAACATATTAATAGATTATATTAATCCTGCGGGGTGCAACAGTACCTCCACGTCGTGCACCCTGGAAACGTTAACTAGGCAGCTAAAAGATCTATCAGCATGTAGCATCGCGCCAAGAGTGATCACCTTCGTGAGACTTCTTGTAGGCTGTGTCTTACAGTGGAATGCGGGCGGCCTGTCCCAGTCTAAGAAAGTTGAGATTCAACATTCCCTTGCCAGCCACGATGTTGAGGCTTGCAGTGGTCTATGACGGTTTGGAGAGCCATCTGTCCCATATTGGCATTTTTTGATAACCCCAATTGCCCGCTCTGTAGAAAAGACGACATCTTGGACGAACATCTTATAACAGGATGCCCGGACTTGTATGCGGTCTCCGAAGTGAAAAGATATTGGAGTGATAGAATTTTGCTGACGAGATATTAACTTTTTTTCTCTTATTGTTTTCTTTTTTCTTGTGTGTGTTTTGCACTGTTTTGACCTCGTAAGAGTTGTCATTTTCTCTTGCCATCGGAAATAAAAAAAAAAAAAAAAAAACATTAATCAAGCTTTTTATAAGTTTTGAGAATCCATGATTCACACTTTAAACTAAACTATTTAAAATGTAGTGTGAATTAGTGCATTTCAATTAACAAGCTTTATAATAATATTACTCAACAATATTTATTTAATAATAAAATACAAATATTATTTTTACTATTAAATGAAATTCAACAAACAAATATAATTGAGATTAAGCAGATAAAAATCATCGAAAATTACCATCAATTGAAGATTCGAGTTTTATCAAAAAAAATATATATATCAAAGAATCTTTAAATTATTTTTAAGAACTCGTTTATATACTTGCACTTACATGCAAATTTTACTAAAAACAAGTGTATTTTAATGCAACATAAAATTTAAAAAGAAAGACATTTAATACATAATTTGTAGATAACAAATTGCAACAATATAATCTATCAAATTATATTATTGTGACTATAGGAGCATTGATTTTTTTTCTAGTAAAAATTTAAGAATTTTGTTATGGTTCCTTTTGAAAGATTGAAAATCTAAAAATTAAATATTCCCCACTGATAAATTTGGATTCTAAAGAAGCCAGTCAGTTAAAAGGAAAGACGAATGTCTTCAGATTATCTGCGAGTTTTCCTAGGTATTAATATGACATTATTGGCATCACAAATATAACATTCGTATATGAATTATTTCGCAAAACATTGAAGATTTTGATCATGAACTGGAATGATTTCTGTGGGGATAATTTAATATTTATATACTTGTATTAGGAACTAATTAAGCTAATAAATGCATATTTTCGAGTTTGTTACATCAAAGCATCTTTTCACTATTGCATTGATTACCATTTAAAATTCAAAGAAAAATCGTAGATTTATATCACAGCAATCGTTCATCTTTATATTATTTACAAAACAATGCTTTAATATATTTTCTGAAAATGACAGTAAATACACCATAGGATTTAAATACCAGGAAAACTGAATATTAACTTTATATAAAATAAACACAATTAGGATGTATAATAAAGACTTCATAAAAACTATTAAAAGTAGCTGAAAAACACTTGTTTATTGGCAAATAAATTCCTGTTCTCAAAAATCTGTTATACTCGTAGTAAGATATTAACTTAAATTGCGTGGCAAATAGTTATGATATTTAATTATAAATAGTACAATAGAAAAATCAAGTGATGCTCAACTCCTCTTACTGAGAATTTTATTATATAAAAAAATTATGAAATCCTGTATATGTTATTTAATTTTCTGAATATATAAAAAAAATTGAAATTTTGAATGAGAAATTTATATTCTTGATATTCTTGCATATTCCAACATTTTGAAATCAATTTTTGTTTGATTCAATAAAAAAAACACTTCAAACATTTTGAGTTTTGCATTCAAATTTTGCATTTCAAAATTAAGATTTCTGTTAATGTAGCATTGTACTAAAATATAGAATTTAAATAATTAAATGAGTAATGGAAATAATATTATAAATCAACACGAAAAATACTTATTTCATTAAAATTTGTTTTAAGTCCAATGTATAACAACGAGTTATTTTAGAAGTTATTGTTATACAATAAATTTCTTTTCTAGAAAATACAATCTATAATCGAAAATACAATCAATTTCATTTTAGAAAAGTTTTTTTTATAATTATATATCTTATAAAAAAATTATGCAAATTTTTCCAAATTCCTTTTTATAATTCATTGGCAATATCAGATCACATAAAAACAACACCTTTGGATGTTGATAAGATAGTTCTTCATTTACATTACAAGAGATTAAAAAAAGAGAGGTTTTGCTGTTACTATATATTACCTCTTCATAATAATGATAACGAAAGCCTTGACTACCAAACAGCAAAAAGAGTCAGAAACTAAAAAAGGGGAAATTACTGATCTATCTGCTAATATTTGCCTAAATTTGCTTTTGAATGTCAAGCTGCTTTTTTGCTTCTGGTAGATAGATTATTATCTTGATAAACCAAGGCACTATTATCTTATGAACAAACATCCAGAAAAATGCAAGTGGCAACACTAATAGCCTCCAACCTTTTTTTGAAGTTCATGAGTTGGGTTGGTTCCATTGTCTCCATTTTTTTCGCCTGTCAAATCAGAGAAGATACCCTTCTTTATCTCTCTCCGAAACCAGTCTGTGGAATAAGCATTAATAAAATACTCCAAAAAGGACTTATCACTCATCCAAGGTCATTTGGCCACAACAGCAGAATTAGTAATCAGATTTAAATTAAAAATCTACATGAAATTGAGGTGTGTTTATTATTCATAAAAAGAAGCAAACAATTGTCTATAATTTTAAGGATTATGAGTATTTGCATGCTTGTTATTAAATGCTGTTGATTTCCAAGGATAGTGTTTACACATCATAATTGTATGGCTTCACTCAAATGACACTTTTAAACGATGGTGCAAAACAAACTCGATAATTAATTGAATCATTTTTGAGGGACAATTCGTTTTTTCCCAGTGATTCAAAACTCAATTCTTCAGAAAAGATAAAAGAAAATATAATAGTTATTTTATTAATTATAAAATATAATTGATGAATGAGTAATAGTAATATTTATGTAATCCCTTCCAATTACGACCTTGTCATATACCTTTTGTAGTATATCAGAGAAATTTAACGGCTGCAAATTAATAATAGTGTTTTGGTCCATAATTTGAATGCAATTACATTGCTTTCATTTATAAGTTTCTCAGAAACATAACTTAAAAAAGCATGATTTGTAGTTAATGATCATGAAAAGACTTATTACAAGCATTTATTTTTTTAAATTATCTTAATCTATACTTTAAACTTAATTATCACAAAATTTGTGTATTTCAAATGCGTTTATCAAAAGCTTATTGTCATGAATTATAAAATTTCAATTCTTAACTAAAAACTATTTTTTAAAAAAAATCAAAAATATTTTAATTATTTTATGCAATATATTATTCATACTCATAATAATAACATAACCAGCCGAGATACTATTTTAAATTACGAAATAGATATTTAGATGTTAAGAGTTTTACAAATAAAAAAAATCAAACAATACTTTTATTGATCCTTCTAGAACATTTTTCCTATGCAACTTTTTTTAAAGTTAATTTGAAATGAAACATAAAAAATATAATTAGTTTATATAAAATAATTATTATTTAAAATTTTATGTTTATAAGAAAATTTAATAATAAAATGTTCAAATAGGATTTATAAGGAAGTTTATCAAGTCATTAAAAGTATTTATTATTTTAACCAATTGCGAAATTCGTAGGTGACTTTTAATGATGCTTTTAATAAATTTTCAAGGGGAAAAAAACTCAGAATTTTTTTGAAAAATTTCATTATATTTAAGAGATCAACGTATAGAAAAACCCTTTCCAAACCTCTTAAGATTTAATAACCTAAAAAGAAGTTACTGTTTATCTATTAGTATTACACCACACTTATTTTGTGCATATTTTAGATTAATTAGACCGGAACTTACAGTTTATTAGAGAGTTTTTGCATAACGTATTTTGGACGTCCGTTAGCTTTTTCTCCCTAGCGCGCATGCTCATAGAAAACATTATTACAGATGCGCATGCGCAATTTCCTATGAGCATGCGCGCTAGGGAGAAAAAGCTAACGGACGCCCAAAATAGGGCATGCAAAAACTCTCTAGTATAACGTAGATTCCGAACCACTTACAAGCATCCATGCTACCGCTAGGATTCGAACCTGAAACTTGTGGTACCAAAGACCAGAGAGCTAGCCAATTGGCCATGAGGCTGCTGGAGGTCCGGCGGTGTTATCGATATTTTTAGTGGTTCGGAAATAAACCTTAAACCGTAGTTCCTGGTATAATATAACTGTAGAACGTTGGACGTAAGGCTAACAACCCTACACTGTAAAAAGAAAACAACTCATGTCTCAAAATCTGCCAGTGGGCAGACGGTCTTCTCCCACCATAGGACTACTGCCCCAAGAAGAAGAATTTCTTGTACTTAAATTTTAAAGAATTTTTTTTTTTTTTTTGTTTTTGACAATTAAAAATGTTATATAAAATATTGATTTATATCACTTTAGTGTCAACATTAATTTCGAAAATATTTTACTCGCTAATTTTTGGAGCCTTTTATTTAAATATCCAATTTTTCTTAAACCTGAAATGAATCATTATAATCTACGAGTACTACTACTAACATCACACCACACCACTGCGCCTAGAGCTGAGATGTCCTTAAACAGTTTGGGAATGATGTGGGTGAAATTGAATGGACCCACGATGGAGGCGGGAAAATTTTAGCAAAGTTCATTTTTGGTGGTACAAAAATTGAACAATGAGACAAATTTTTACAAAAGAAAATATCAAAAGAAAAGAAAATGTAAAAAGATTAAAAGATTAAATTTAGAAAAGGGAGGGAAATATGTAATACAAGAATATTTTTAAAAAATTGAAAAATACATAAGGCAAATTAATGGAAAATTTTAAAAACAATGCAATACGATAAGCACAACATTGGAGAATATATAAATCAGAGAGCGGAAGTAATATTCAGCAAAGCAATTAAAGTGTATTGAAAGAATAATTAGAATAGGAGTAACCGCTAATAAATCATTGGACAGCACAAGCAGATGCTGCAAAATTATGAACAATGGAATTATAAATGGCAGGCAGATATTACATCTGAGAAGAGATAATAAACACAGTAAGTAGCTAAATAACTGGTTTTCATATAAAAAAAATATTAAGGAATGTACAAATTAAAAATTGACATGCATACGGAATAAAATACCAAATTGTTTCAAAATTAGTTTACCTTAAATAAAGTTACTGTTTATCCATTAAAATGTATATATTCTCAAAATATAACTACTTAATTATTACTCTTTGTATTAGGATAGTTTCAAGTTAGGACTATATCCAGGCTGATGAGAATTCAGTGATATAAAAATTTGACTCTTTTCGGTTGTCTTCATCTATATAATTTGATTAAAAAACTTAAATAATTAAGTTGATAATATTTGAGAGAAATATTAGCTTTTACTTTTTTTTTCTTATACAGCTGGCAGTACAACACATTATCTTTATGCCATAAGCATGGGCTGCAGCGTTGTTACTCATTTTGCGCTAACCAGCGTACACGTGTAGCTTGAACATATACTGCGGAAGCTAGTAACACTACCCCCACAACACTCTACGATCCTGTTAGACCGTGACCTACGGTTTGAAGTGGATTCCGAACCACTACAAACATTCATGGCACCGCCGGGCCTCGAAAACGAAACCTGTGGTACCGAGGGCCTCAGCGCTAGCCACTCGGCCAAATCAAAGAACATGTAATAATATTTCTGTGTTACAAATATATCAACTATGCAATATTACTTTTTTGACTTAATGTAAAAAGATAAAAATAATAATATCTTTATTATTATTAAAAGATATTCCCTAATAAATTAAAAGTTAAAATTAAATTATTTTCTCACATATTAAAAACAAAACAAATTATAACCAGGAAATTCACAAACTTAATAGATTATAAACCAGCAATTAAATGCTAATTACATTTTTTAATAAGACTTCACCGTCAAATCATCCAATGCCCTTTTTCTTATAGAAAAACTTACTAGGTTTCCATCTTACATAAAGTACTTTATATTTTCGACGAGTATGCGAATAAATAAATCAAAGCAATTGATATTTAATTTCTTGAAAATCTCGAAGAAATAAAAAAACTAACAAAGCGTTCCTCATCAAAAACAACTTTTTAATCACTCGCAGTTTAATCAGAAAAAATTATAATTGCGATTACCACTGAACATCATTAATCCTTATTATGCTGTTATGAATAATACGTTCTCAAAACAAAAGTTAAGAGCTGTTTCATCTAATGAATGCATAAAATGTAGGAATACAAAATACCTCGAACACTTTAATATTTCATAAAAATAAACAAAATTTTTAATAATTAAGTTGATCTACTTAATTTATAATAAGAAGCATTAAATTTTTTCTTAATTTCGGAAATAAATGTAAGCAGTTTATATATTTAAAGTAAGTGTTTTATCTTAAAACTATCTTTAATATCTAGTTATAATATTTATAATGAATTCTTTATTCTACAGAAACTTATAATTACATTTTCCATTAAACGAAAACCTGATATCTTTACATGCATTTTAATTATACTAATTTTCATCCCGTTTATATATTGAAATCTCATTGCAAGTTGTATATGAGGAAGAATAATGTCTGTATTAAATATGTATATTTTATGAATAGGTTTCATTATTAGACTTTAATTATCTGCTGTGTCGTGTCAATATGGATGTCAATGTATTTTTTGTATTGAGATAAATTTGTTTATAATTATTATGTAATTCATGTATAATGATTGTATAGTATTTTATATGTGTCTCTTGGAAGGTTGTTTGTGATGGTTACTAGCCCTTACCGGATGCGAATCCTATTTGTTCAAAGGGATGACCAGTTGAAGCCAGGTCTTTTGCAGCAACTGACACTGAAAGTGACATCCCTGTGTAGTGTTTTAATTGGCGAGGCATGGTCAAGAACGACAGTTTATTAAGACAACTAAGACTTCATTATCTGTTCTCGAGTATTTATTGATGGGTTGTCTTTGCCGAACGAAAACCGATTCCATTGGCGGCGGATATGTTGATAAACACGTGGTTTGGGAAAACTGTATAAAAAAAGGCCTGTCGCCTCTACATCATGATTAAGTGTCGGCAATCACCCAAACCAATGAAAAGGCCTATAGGCCCAGAGGCGTATTTTATTAGAAGGTCCAGCGAATAATGAGTAAAGGAGCGTATGGTTGTAAATACCATTTCCTTTCTGGAATATCTGGAAAGTACCTTTGAACAAATCGGATTCGCATCCGGTAAGGGCTAGTGACCATCCCGTACATCCTTCCAAAAGACACACATAAAATATCCTATCATTACACATGAGTTATCTAATAATTATAAAAAAAATTTACATTAATACTGAATAATATATTGACATTCATATTGACACTACATCATTTCATTGCTGAACTCAAAATTGATCTGCTTTATTTTAATTTGTATTGTTAAATTTAATGTTCTCTTAGGATTAAAATGATTGATATTGCCCTAGTAGAAATAAGAATTCTAGAATAGAACTTTTTGGACTAGTCTTTTAGTTCATCACAAAATTAGAAAGTAAGGGAAAATTTTGGTTGCTCTTGATCTTATACTTTCTTCCTCTGGTGACTGTTTCGTTTAAGGCAGCTTTTCTATAAATTTATTTCCTTTATTGAACTATTTGATTGCTTCACTTTGTTGCAGTCTCAATTTTTTTAGAGATCTAAAATTACAAAAACTTTTAATTTTATTACTTTGATATTAGCTCTCTCGATTCTTTTTATATTGAATGGAGGCTGTATCTTGTAGTTTTCTAGAGCTAATATTAAATATAACACTATTGTTTTCCTAATATAAACCGATATTTTATGTATTACATAGAGTTTCAGTATCAAATATTAGGATATACTCAGAAAAACTCCCGAAATATAACAATATTTATTATTAAACTAAATATTCTTGTATTATCGATTTGTTTTAAAAAGTTCTTTTTGCAATTGAGAAAACTAAATTGAGCAATCAGCGTGTAATCGAGATTCAAGAAAAAATTTATCTTTGAAATTGCAGTGCATGAAAATATATAGAATATTCCCTGAACTTCAAAATGAATATTTTAAATTTTAGATGATAATTATAATATAAGTTCATCTCCTTCATTGACGAAACATCCCCGTGGTGGGCAAAGCCGTCTGCCTGCTGGCAGATTTCGAGACATGAGATGCTTTCTTGCTATGGGGTAGTGGTGTCAGCCCTAAGTCTAACGCTGTACAATCTTGTTAGACCGGGCCCTACGGCTAAAAGTGGATTTATACGAATCACTATAAGCATCCAGGACACCGCTGGGCTTCAAACCCGAAACCTTTGCTACGGAGCGCTAGTTACACGGCCATTTTAAGTACTTCGTATTCATTCGTATGCAATGAAAATTCGTACGTACATGAAAATCTATAGAACACTCACTGAACTTCGTAATATCTTATTAAAGATAAAAAGATTATGAAGAAAGAAATATACAAACGTAAAAAAATTCAGGTAAGTTGGAGGTATTTTTTAAAGTATATATTAAGTAAAGTTACTTTCTTGAAATGTGGGCATTTTTTTACAACTTTACACAAAGCAGAATATGTTTTATTATATACACAATCATAAAAATAATTGTAAGCCAAAATTACAGAAACTCTGATGTGTTCAGTGGACAAAAAGATTTACTGAGAAATAAAACAATATAGCAAACCCAATAGGCTAATTTCACAGTCATCTGTTGAAAACACTCTGATGAAATGTATTTTATCATAAATTTTAAACATTTTGTATTTTTTTTTTTTTTTACTTAGCCATTCATGCAAAACAATACGCCTATAAAAATTACGTAACATAATGAATTACTATTTAAATTTCTTTAATAAAATTTTGTTGTATAGAACTCACACTTTTAAGTCTGGCAAGCGTTTCTATGAGACATGAAACGATAAAGGTTTGCCGCAATTTTTTTTCATCTTTACATTGTTGACCATTCCGTCAATCTCACACGTGATCCATTATCTCGAAACAAAACAACAATAAAAACTTGAGGTAAAAGAATCCAAGCAGAAAAATAATGCAACAAAGCCTTAACCCACGAAAAATCTCTCTCTGCCGATATAATTAAATGAATCGGGCCTGCGCATTATACTTTTCAGGATGCATCAAGTTGGGGAAAGGACGAAGGAAAACCCACTTCCTTGAGAGTATCGCCTTTAAGCCTTCGTGTGTACATCAAAATAATACAGAACACTCATTGAACTTCAAAAAGGATATCTTACATTTTAGATGATTGTTGTAATATAGATTCATCTCCTTCTTCAACAGCCCCATGGTGGGCCAAGGCTGGCAGGAGATGCTTTCTTTTTACGGAGTAGACGTGTCACCCCTACGCTGTACAGTCATATTAGACAGGGATCTACGGCTTAAAGTGGATTCTAAACTACTACAAACACCCATGGCATCGGCGGGACTCGAATCTGAAACCAGTGGCCAAGCCCCATAATATAGTCTAAAGATAGATTATGTAGAAAGAAATCTCATACCTGAGTAAAAATTCAGATAAGTGGGGGGTAATTTTTTAAGGGAAATATTAAGTAAAGTATAATTTTATTCTTGAAATGAGGAGCATTTTACACAAAGCAGATTTCCAAATATTTCTTTAATGTTTTATTATATACAAAACCATTAAAAAAAGCGTGCAATAATTGTAAATCAAAACTACAGAACGTCTGAAGTATTGTGGACAAAACGATTCACTGCGAAAAAAACAATATAGCAAACCTGATAGGCTAATTTAACAGCCATCTGTTGAAAATACTATGCTAAAATGTATTTTATCATAACTTTTAAACATTTTGTATCTTTTTTTATCTTAATACTTCAAATAGCACGCAAAGCAATACGCCTTTAAAGATTACGTAATATAATGAATTACTATTTAAATTTCTTTAATAAAATTTCGTATTGAACGCACACTTTTAAGTCTGACAAGCGTTTCTATGAGACATGAAACGATAAAGGTTCGCAGCAATTTTTTTTCATCTTTACATTGTTGACCATTCCGTCAATCTCACACGTGATCCATTATCTCGAAACAAAACAACAATAAAAACTTGAGGTAAAAGAATCCAAGCAGAAAAATAATGCAACAAAGCCTTAACCCACGAAAAATCTCTCTCTGCCGATATAATTAAATGAATCGGGCCTGCGCATTATACTTTTCAGGATACATCAAGTTGGTGAAAGGACGAAGGAAAACCCACTTCCTTGAGAGTATCGCCTTTAAAGATTTAGGGGAGTGTAATGCATAGATAAAAAAAAATAGGTAAGAAAGAAATTATATTGAAGCATGCGATCTTGACCTTTTCATAAGGGGGTTACATTCCCATTTAACTTTCAACCTCTGACGGCTCCATTACTCTACAGCTGTCACTGACGCCAAATATGAAGGATTTGGGCTTTATCAAGAGCTGAAGCCAGCAGGAAAAGGATTTGGGAGACCAACTTAGAACCCTTTTTTATTTTACTTCTTTCTCATGGCAAAATCATAGATTTTATTATCTCGTGATGTCTCATTAAATCTTGAGGTTTGTTTTCATGATATGATTTTGAATTGAAGCCTTCTGGCAGATTTCATAAAAAAAAAGTGTTTACATTTATACAGAAAATCGTGCAGATCTTGAAGGAATTAGAGGAAGTTTACTATAGCTACTGAAGCCTACGTCATGAAATGTAATGAATTATTGGCCTGGATTTTTCAAAATCGACTATTGTTCGTAATTATATTATAGTGAATAAGCATTTGATATTGAATCAAAGCATTTGATAGTGACTTCCGCAATTATATTTAGGCTAACAATACACCTTGTATTAAATTAATTATGACTCTATCAAATCTTTTTTTCAATATTTATTTGTTTGCTTTTTGATATTAAAATATCGGAAAATAATTAGTTTAAATCTGCCAAACCTCAATTGGTTCAAGATCTGTTACGTAGCTTCAAAATTTATTATTCCCCTTGAAAGTCACTGACGCCAAATATGAAGGCTTTGGGCTTTATGAAGAGCTGTAGCAGCAGGAAAAGGATTTGGGAGACCAACTCAGAACCCTTTTTTTTATTTTCTTCTTTCTCATAGCAAAATCATAGATTTTATTATCTCGTGATATCTCATTAAATCTTGAGGTTTGTTTTCATGAAAAAGAGCTATGATATGATATGATATCGAATGACTGGGCAGCCTTCTGGCAGATTTCATAAAAAAAAGTGTTTACATTTATACAGAAAATCGTGCAGATCTTGAAGGAATTAGAGGAAGTTTACTATAGCTACTGAAAAGCCTGCGTCATGAAATGTAATGAATTATTGGCCTGGATTTTCTAAAATCGACTATTGTTGGTAATTGTATTATAGTAATTAATAAGCATTTAAAAGGAAACTCCGCATTTGATATTGAATAAAAGCATTTGATGGTGACTTTCGAAATTATATTTATAATAACAACACCCCTTTTATTAAATTAATTAGGACTCTGTCAAATCTTTGTTTGTTTTGTGATACTAATTTATTAGATAATAATTAGTTTAAATCTGCTAAACCCCAATTGGTTCAAGATCTGTAACGTAGTTTTAAAGTTTATTATTCCCCGTGAAAGTTGTTCATTCATAACATGCAATGTTTTTTTTTAAATTTAAATAATTAAATCATCAATAAGTTCAGTTTTAATTTTAAACTATAGTATATATTTAAATATTTTTTTTTTTTTTCAAAAAAAAATTCCATGTTTTATTTTAAAAACCATTAGTTTTTCTTATACATCAGTGTTAGTGTTCTTATATATGTATTGCACGAACAATTCGACGACAGGTAGAATAGGGAAGTAATAAGTTTCAGAAGGTTGTTGTTGTTATTTCTTATCCCACTTGGTCGACAGCAACACCTAGACCAAGTCCATGAACCAGTGTGTTCTGATGGAAAAAGGGAAGGGTGGAGGCAACTTCTATTGCGATGGAGCACCCGTTTGGCTTGACTCCATGTCGCTGAATAAGGAGGGCAGTGCTTTTAGGGGAGACTGTCTCACCTTTGTGTATCGTACGGGAGAAAACCCGGAAAAACTCCCACCACGTAGTCCGACTAACGAGGGGTCTGATATCCGAGTGGCTAAAGCTCGGTACCACAAGTTTCGAGTTCGAATTCCGGCGATGCCATGTATGTTTTTAGTGGTTCGGAATCCACTTTAAGCCTTAGGTATTGGTCTCATATGTCCGTAGAGCCCAATCAGACTTCTCACCCACATCTTTCCCAAACTGTAAAGGGGCAACTCAGCTATAGGCACAGTGGTGTGGTATAATAGTAGTAGTAGTAGTAGTAGTCCAACTAACGAAGCAAGATGCTGAACATCACAAACACCATCGAGTCTTATCATTTTTTGAAGCAGTGTATACAACAAAACCGCCAGCGGATTGAACCTCAGCCCTAATGCTCATCAGTGGCGCGTCTTGCCAATGAGCCACGAGTCAGGCCTTCTGAAGGACTTTCAGAAGGAACTGCTTCTCATTTGCATATCTAGTGGAAGAAAATGGAAAGCTCTCGTCGTCACGATACCTAAATATGTAGACACGAGACATTTACATCTTCACAATCACCCTGGCATGCCCTCATTTTGGAAAGTAGTGAATTTATTTTATGCTGTAAGCGGATACGAGCCTATACTCTTCGACACATGTGTGAGTAGACCATAAATCAGGCTAGCTTTAACATTAAAACAAAATTAGAGAAGGAAAATCGACATAAATCATTTCTCAAAAAGAAATAAACAACTAAGATTGTAAAAAAGCAAGTGAAGCAATTGAATAATGCATATTTAATACGATTACAAAACATTTTTTTTTGCATGTGTTTTTTTTTTTATTTTTTGGCATACCGCACTAATATCATAATCAGTCATTGAGAATGAACAGGTACCTATTCAAATTCATGAACCACTGCCGACCTATTCTGTATTCAACGTCGCGAACATTATGTAGAACACAGATTACACAACCGAGTCTGTCTGTCAGATAAGAAGATCGATATTGTCACTTAGAGATGAATCAATTTAATTGATATTCGTTTGCTACTTTCGACGCTTGTCAACCAATTAAACCCTGCATACTCATAATGATTATAAATCAATTCTCAATAAAGCAAAGGTAGGAAGGAAAAAAAATGGCTCAACTATAGGAAAAAATGGACTAGATATTATTACGAATTATAATTCATAATTTGGTATGTGTATAGAATTTTAAACAAAAAATAAGTATTTTAATAGTTTTTAATTGCAAAGGAAATTTTATTGTTTTTTTTTTTTTTTTTTACAATTATATAACAGATACAAATCAAATAAATAGAAAATGATTTGCAAATTAATTACTAATAGAATTCCTATGAAAAATATAGCAAGCTCACAGCGTGATAGAAAAGCTGGCTACCTCTTATGACATGTAA
Source organism: Caerostris darwini (assembly GCA_021605075.1). Lineage (NCBI taxonomy): Eukaryota > Metazoa > Arthropoda > Arachnida > Araneae > Araneidae > Caerostris > Caerostris darwini. The sequence goes on from BPLQ01014549.1 coordinate 732,514, forward strand.
CTTTGTTCTTTTATGTCTTTATATTCATAAGATTCCAGATAGATTTCATTATATTTTTTTCTCAAATAATAGAGAGTTTTTGCATAACGTTTTTTTATCGTCCGATATTTTCTTCCTAGCGCGCATGCTCATAAGAAACATTGTACCTATTGCGCATGCTAATCTGCAATACTTCACTACTGAGCTATTCCTATGAGCATGCGCGCTAGGAAGAAAAAATATCGGACGATAAACAAACGTTATGCAAAAACTCTCTAATAACTGTCTCGTGCGACTTTATAAATTTCAAAAAATCTTGCAGCCAATATTTTCAAATAACTCGACATTCATTATCGCCAAGATAGCCAACTTGGAGATATATATAATGTTTCGCTATGAATAGTCATTTAACGTAATTTTACATATTAAAGCCCATTAAATAAAAAATTAAACATTCTGAATAGAAAACAATTATAGAAGCTAATTAAATAAAATACGCAATTATTTACATTTACAAATGATTTTCATAATATCATTTGGTATTTAATTAATTATCAGAAATGAGATTATTAAATTGTTCTTACTCCTTAATGCTGCTTTTTTCACATATTTAGATTTTCTTTTCCTATTCTTTTTTTACTGCCTATTTTAAATACGATAAATTAATGCTGATTTGTAAGAAATATTTCACAAGCTCCTTTTCTGGTCTCTCCATTAAATATAGTGTCCCAACAGTTTAAGAAATACAGTTTCTTACACAATTTTATTAATTCGTTTACTTTTTGACTCATCCCTTTAAGAACCCCTCATTTTTCATTTGATGTCTTTATTCTGTAAAATTAGACCAAATGCGCTACTATGGCTGTTCTTAGCAAAAAACTATTCATATATGTATCCAAGTTGACGATCTTGGTTGATAATGATTGTCGAATTATTTGGAAATATTGGCTGCAAGATTACTCAAAATTTATAAAGACGCACGAGATGGTTATTATTTGTGGAAAAAAATACGTAGCGAAAAGTTTTAATCTATCCAGAATCTTACGAAGAGAAAGATATAAAAGGACAAAGTTGCATATCATAAGAGGTAGGCAGCTTTACTCTCAAGAGGTTGACATGTGCCAAATGCACCGTTATGAGCGTTCACAGCCAAAAATTATATTTATATGTACAGCCAGGTTGGCGATCTTGGCGATAATAATTAGCGAGTAACTGAGAAATATTGACTGAAAGAAATTCTCAATCTAATACAAAAACTGTCTACTGTATTTATTACAGAAAAAAAATCAATATTAAATATTTTTATTTAATAAACAAAATTACTTAAAAGAAAAAAAATCATTCAATTGCACATTAAGTCTGAAATGATAGAAGATTTTAGATTTTTTTCTTGTAATTCTTGATCGATTTACATGATTGATTGCATTTAAATTAGTTTATGTAAACAATAATTATTTAATAAACAATTTATAAGGCCACCATTTCTTTACTTTAAAAAAAATTTTAAATGAAAATTTTCACAGCTCTTTATTTGAAAAAAAAAAATTATATTTCCACTCAGCATTTGTAAATTTAATACAAGGTCATTTTGAAATGTCACATTTTCAAGTATAAAAATACTCGGAAAATTGCGGTTAAATTCATTTTATGACTGTTGTCATTTTGCCAAATAGTTCGCAAATCACAGAATTATAGGACTATGCTACGAATTAATAATTATAAATAATTATTTTCCAGAAAAAACTGAAATTTACGACTATTTTTATAACACCATTATTAAAATATTGTGTACCAATCGTAATTATGGTCTAGCTAGAATAAATTTCAAAACATATTGAATGCGGTTAGAAATATTTCATTAACACATGTAAGCCTGATTTTTTTATATGAACTAATATTTTTAATAAGCTGAAAATAAAAGAACTATTAATTAAATTTTCAGAATTTGAAATTATTTTTTTTAACATAATCGTCCTCCAAAATATAAACAACTCAAACAAATATCCTTTACAATTTAATTGCATGTTTACCACAACATTTTTTTAATGTATAATTTTTAAAAAATTACATACTTTTTACATTCAGAGCTAACGGATGAAATTTTTATTAGTATTAATCAAATAAATAATAAATATTTTATTTTATTTATTATATTTTCAATAAAAGCTGAATAACAATTTTAAGAAATATGCATGCACTGGCCGTTTTTCATTGCTAGTCTTCTACCAACTTAAAGGGAAGTAACACGTAATAAAATTAAATTAAATAATAAAATTAAATAATTCAGTAAAATATACTGAATAATTTTATTTTGTTGAATATCGGTGGGCCTTGTGTCTCAACTACGTATATCATGAACAAACCACCAACGAGTAAGAATAAAAATGCATAGTTGTCTAACCTTCTCAACTTTAGAGAAAAATGATTTTCTAAAGAAGGAGTGATTAACATTTTGTGGTCCAGACTAGTATCTGCTATTTTGCATTCTGTTTAAGATTGGTGGGACTCGTATTCCTCTCATGCATGCCACAAACAACTGCAGACGGTGGATGTAGGTAGGACGTTGCCTTTCATTGGGACTTTTAGGGGTAATTTTTCCGCTTTTCAGTATCATACGAGAGAAAATCCAGAAAGCACTTTTCTGACTGTTACAGGCATTATCGCAATCACCATAAGTCATTTCTTTTTTGAAAACAGTCACTATACTGGATACCACCAGCGGATTCAACCCCGAGTCCTTCTACACTCCTATCTGTCTACATTACCCCTAGGTCATGAATCGGGCTTTAGAAAGAATTGCTAAGTACTTTATTAGTTTGTTCATGATAAAGCCAACTGAACAGCAACTTTAAAAAATTCAGCTTTATTAATTCTTTATATATAGAACTAAATCAACATAAGAAGTCAATTTAAATCATTTTTATTTTTCATAGAAACAATCAACGTTTTTTGAAACGTCTAAAACGTAAAAAAATAAGCCTAAATGTAAATAAAAATATATCCGTAAATTTTCCGTGTGTTCAAATATCTTGTTGCAAGAATAAACAAAATATTACAATCATTAAAATTTCAACATATGTGGTCCATAGAACTTAATGAATATGAAAGAAAATAAATTTATGGAATAAAGAAGGAGGATCTGCTGATCTACATACGTTATAAATTATTTTAAAAATTAGTATCTAAAATACCACGAAAAAAAATACGAAATCTCAAAACATATTATGAAAAGTTTGAATTTTCATTAAGAAAAATCTCAACCTAAAAACATATTAAATTTTTGAATAAAAACTTCTCTAGATAAATTTTCATGTATAATTTCTTCTTTCCCTAACGTTGTATTCAACCTACACTGAAGGAAACAGACTAATTCTCTTTTTGTAATTGAATATATGTTCTATAATGCTTTTGAAAATTATATGTATTAATTTTTTTCTCGATTGATTTGGATATCAGTGAGTATTACAAAAAATTTAATACCATTTTATTTTTAATTTAAAATGAAATCATTAATATCTAAAAAGAAGAAATTCAATATTTTCCCCCTCAATTGTTTATTATTTTGATATTAATTTAATGTTGAAAATCCACAAGAACGCAGCACTCTACATGAAAAAAAATTTTTTTTCATTTACTGTACAAAATGATTTGTTGAAAAAATGCACACAAAAAAGCATTTAAATTAAAAGTTTGACCTTATAGATAATTATCATTTTATATAATTCAAAATTCCGGATGCGAGAACAATTTACTTCCGGACATACTAAAATTATTTTCAATCCTATATGCCAAAAATTAAAAGTTAACAGAAAAAAATTAAATGCGTTTCCAATTCTGACGAAATCGCATTTTTAAAACATAATAAATTTTGATAAACTAGTTAAAAATAATTTTAAATTTTAAATTTTTTAATGAATATAATCCCAATTTAAGTCAGTCATTTGATATTTCCTTGAAACTTAACTAAAAAAATTTGATGATGAAAAAATCAAACAGGATATCCTTTATATAGCTTTTTTCCCCATTAAAAATATGAGTAATGAACTTTTTTTCATGTATAAAGCAAAATATTTCTATTTCTATTGCAACTTAAAATCGCTTTTTCAAATGCCTAATAGATTTTTTTTTATCATTTTTTATACTGAGGAAGTTCAAGTTTGCTAATTTGGCAGGGCAATTAAATAAATGCATGCATAGTGGGGCAAAAAAATTTATATTTAACAAAGTCAACGCAATGATATGCAAAAACTTAATATATTTTTCATATGTTTATATTGCCATTTAAAATATAAAATACTGAATACACTTTTCATATATAAATACTTCAAAATATTCATATATATATATATACGTCAACATATTTCTATTTCTGTGCAACTTAAAATCGATTTTTTCAAATGCCTAACAGATGTTTTGCTCATTTCTTACAGTGTGGCAGTTCAAATTTGCTAATTTAGCGAAGCAATTAAATAAATGCATATACAATAGAGTAAAACAAATTTCATATTGATTTGATATAAAATTCAATTTGATTTCAAAATAAATTTCAATTTGATATAAAATACTGAATAGATTTTTCATATGTAAATACTTCAAAATATTCATATAATATATATATATATATATATATATATATATATATATATATATATATATATATTCAAAATATTCATATAATATATATATATACTTCAAAATATTTCTATTTCTGTGAAACTTAAAATCGCTTTTTCAAATGTATAATATATTTTTGCTCATTACAGAGAGGCAGTTCAAATTTGATCATTTAGCGGGGCAATTAAATAGATGCATATACAGTGGAAGAAAAAAAATTCATATTTAACAAGAGTCAACGCAATGGTATGCAAAAACTTAATATATTTTTCATATGCTTATATTCCCATTTAAAATATAAATATAAAATACTGAATAAACTTTTGATTAGAAGATTTCTAAACTACTTGCTGCATTGGCATAAATAAAAAGAGGAAGTTACCGAAAAATAGCATAACTAGCCACAGACAAATCCTTACCTTGCATTTCCGATAGGACATTTATTTTTCAATCTCATCTAAGTGTCACCTCCGTCACTTAGATAGCATTTATCAATATGGGTTAATAGAATTCTGTCATGATTATTAATTAATCTTCATTTTAAGTCCTTCCTCGTTCTTTTCCCTTTTCCTCTTGTTGATCAAGAAAAATGTATCGAAAATACTCGACTTCCTTCTCCATTGACTTCTTACAAGTATCATTTGTTACGCAGTATCCAGTTATTAACTGGTTATTTTTTTTTTTTATTATTGTCAAATTGCAGATTAGCAACTGCTGCTATCCGTCTATCAATCCCATCATAATTCTCAGCATGGTAGGGTGTATCTTTACAAGCATCTCTTACACGTCCATTACATCTCAAACACACACTTGATTTCCGTTTTACATAAAAGGAAGGGTATTAAAATGTGAAGCAGTTGAAGATAACCCTATCGCAGTTTGGGGTCGACCCTTATTTGTTATTTAAATGGCCTTTAGGGTTCCTTTCAAACCCACAAGGGTTCTAATTTGAAGACTTGTTATAACTACATTGAATAAAAGTGTTTTAAAAATAAATTTTAAACGTGGGAATTTAACCCTATTCATTTGAAACACCATTATCATAAGAATTGGAGACACTAAATATATGCAACGTAAAATTTGTACTAGTTGTTTTTTCCCACTGATTCTTAATATTTACTAGTATTCATTATTGATATTTGTAAATCTTAAATCATTCACCAATGGATTGTAACCATGTTTAAGTAATTTTTAAAAACAAAAAAAATTACAAAATTAAAAACTGATGAGATTATTAATATGATAAAGATTATTAATATGATAAATTATATCTTTCTATTAAGGCTATTGAGAAAAGTTTATCTCTGTCACATTAAATTTCAGTTTTTCTCAAAAATTATGCAAATTTGTGTTATAAATTCCTTAAAAAAAAGCTCTAAAGGAGGCTAAAGGGACATGTTTTAAATTCTTTAACATTACTTAAATAAAACATACACATTAATAGAAAATGTTAACTTAGGGCCATTTTTACTTTTCTTTTTTGCAATACAGTTTATAACTAACTCCCCGGCACAGTCCATGTTGGACCATGGCCTGCCTAACAATACGACTCCAAAGTCGTCTAACTTGAGTTTTGGTTTATCAAATATTAATTCAGTAATTAAATTTAATTAATTCATTTTAGTTTTTTTTTAGATTTAAGTTGCATATATCTACCAATAGATGGCACCAGATAAATTTTAAAAAATGAATGAAAATTACTTATAAAGGACTTTCTGCAATATAATGAAAAAAAAAAGTAGGAATTGAATTTAAAAAATTATTTTTTATATTACTTGTTCTAGTAGATTTTCAATTGTGTATTAAAGACTTTAGTTAAAAATGACATTAATTTTTATGTTTTTCAACTTAATCTTTAGCACACCAAAAAAAATCTGTGTTTGAACGGAAAATAAAATTATTAAAGATCTTTTCAAAGATTTGTACTGTTGCCAATCATAAAAATTTCAAATCGTTTTCTGCATGTTGAGAAAACACAGAAATAAATTTGAGTTTATTTTGATCTAAATCCACATTAACGCACTTTAGATTTAACCCCTTTACTTATACACCCCTTTGGTCCTATCTTATTTTTATATTTTCACCTTATTCTTTAGCACAGCAAGAAAAAAAAACCTTGTTTGGGGGGAAAAAATAAAATTATTAAAGAACTTTTACAAACATTTGTATTTGTACCAAATATAAAAATTTCAGATCTCTTTCTGCATGTTGGAAAAATATAACTTATTTTGATCTAAATCCACATTAACACACTTTGGATTTAACCCCTTTACTTATACACCCCTTTGGTTCTATCCGACCGACAATGGCCAGTTTTTCGGCATTGTTACAACGCCAAAGTAATATACTCGAAAAACCTGGTTCAGATACACACTTGACAACTCTTAGTAATGAGTTTTCGAAGCTGATATATTTATACAAAACTCTTCGGCTAACAAGACTTGAATGTTAACTAACATTCACCGAAAAAAAAAAATAAATAAATAAATAAAAGCTGCTCAAAAATGAAAAGAGCAAATTACAGAACCCGGCTATCAATATGTAGGCGAAGTCTCACAGGTGTAAATACTTTCTACTTTTTGAATAATGGCTATGATTTCGTAGTTAAGGCATTAATCTAAGAAACTGAATTCGATTTTACTCTTTACTCTTCTATAACTTGAAGTTGCAAGGGCCTATTTAAATTATAAATCATTCGCGGTTTTTAGGTTTTATTTCTGATTCATAATTGCCTATAATACGAAGGATTTGATAAAAAAAAAAAGGACAAAATAAGAGTTATCTTTTGTCGTACTGGGAGAATAGTTCATCAAATGGCAATGTTGCACGTGATGTCTGAGCCAACAAGTAAACAAGTGGTAAGACATTACTTTAAGCTAGACGAGACAGACAATGCAATAAAACCAAATACAAAAAGGTATAGTTGTTTTCCAACTTTATCTATGATACTTAGATTTTTTTCAGACTTGATTACGACATTTGCATTAATGTTAGCATTTATAACTAAATGATATTTAAATAACCAACTTGTCTTGTTTATGAAGAAATTTACAAAAAAACAGTCTGATTAAGGAAGAAATGTATTGCTGAAATGTCAGTTTTAACACGCAAGAAAAAAAAAATTCACATGTGAAAGATGGTAACAGGATTAATTGTGATGGACCCAAGGATGTAACAATTATTTATTACATTTTAAATTACATAGGGATAAATATCAAAAAATATTAATTACAAAATAAAAAGAAAATATGACATTCAGAAGGACAGTTCTTGGCCACTACTGAGGAAGTTCAGTCAGCATACAGAGGGCGTTGCTGATGCACTGCATTAAGTGTTGCCAGATATACGAAAGATCGATTTGTCTCTCTACGGTCATCTTGTGCACACGAAGGCTAAATAGACCGGGACCTATAGTTTAAAGTGGATTCCGAACCGCTAACAAACATCCATGCCACCGTCAGGACTCGAATCTGGAGCCTGTAGTACCCAAGGCCAGAGCGCCAACCAATTGGCCATCAGGCCACGATATACGAAAAGATCGGTTACAATTTCCGCATCTGGCTCCCTCGGCATCCCTGCAAAGCGCCAAAAAGAAAGGACATCACAGCTCATATAGTAGCAATTTTACTTTTTGGCTTTTTAGATGTCTGGGCAAGCGGGGTCTGGGGCATGTCTGGGCATCTTTGAAGAATACTGAAGCTCTTGATCTGGGTGAGACCCCACAGTACGTTTTGGTGACCGGCTTCTCTTTCTGAGTGAACTGATAAAACTTCACTGTCTCTGAAGAGTGCCAGTGCAAAAGTGTGATGGGTCACACTATTGGGTTTGTTGGTTTGTCAAGGCTACCAATGATATAGGATATGGGCGATTTTACGATTAGGATCAAGTATGGGGATTTCTCTTCGGCAAGAACTTTAGAGTCTTTTTGTACCGCATAACTCAGAAATACTTCTTCTATTAGGGTTATAGCATAATTACGTGCAGTGGCGTGAGAAATAGGAAAAAACTCATTTCGTAGCACAATCTTTTATAATGATCATTTATTACTTGCCTGTTTCATTCTTGGATAATGGCCCAAACAAGTCTACTGAGATGGTTTCAAACCGCTTTGAATAGACAGGATTCACAGCAAACCAGCAGGTTTTTGTTTTATAAGCCTTATAGTGAGTATGCTCATAACATTTTTTTTACATATAGATATATTTCTTCATGTTAGTCCAATATTAACTTCTAGTTATTCTTCGGAATACGCCCTCTTCTCCATTATGTGTATCTATAGGGATTATTATGGTGGATGCACGTGCAAGAGTCGAGATGATCAATTGAATTTCTTCCTAGTGAGATTCTAGTATTTCTTGATTCATGACAAATCTCTTTCTGCCCATTTGGCATAATCTTCAGTTTTTTGGAGTTGATTCAATAATTTTCTCACATTTCCATCTTTAAATTGGGATTCTGGAAGTCCTTTGAAGTTCTTGCTGGCATATCAGCTACAACCATCTTTGTAACTACCAAAAGCGTCACAAATGGAAAACTCTTCTTCATATACAGGGTGAGAGAGCATGATGTCGGCTTTACCAGGTATATACGAGTATTGTACTTTCAGGTTGAAAAACTGTAATTCAAGCGACCATCTTGAAAGTCATCCGGTTGGCAACTTGAGATTGCAAAGCCAGTTTATATGTTGTTGGTCGAATACCACAGTTATTTTTATTCCGTACACATAACTACGAAATTTCTTCAGAACCCAAATCACTGCCGGGTCTTCTTTGTCGTAGAATAGTTGCGCTCTGCTGGAGTTGAGCAATCGGCTTGCTTACTCGAAAGGGTGTTCCTCTGACCCTTCTTCTTGAAGTAAAATGGAACCGAGAGTGTAATTATTTGCATCGGTTAGTAAAATATATGACTTAGTGTCATTACCTTGTTTTAACGTTGGAGATGTTACGAGACAATTTTTAAAAATTTCAAATGACTTTTAGTGACCGCATCCCCACTCCCACTCAGCGTTTTTCTTGATATTAGAGAGTTTTTGCATACCGTACGTCAGTTACCGTAGTACGTCCGTTAGCTTTTTCTTCCTAGCTCGCATGCTCACAGGAAACTGAGCATGCGCGCTAGGGAGAAAAAGGCTAACGGACGTCCTACGGTAACTAACGTTCGGTATGCAAAAACTCTCTGTCATTCAGTGGTCTTAATTTTTCTGTGAAGTTCGGTATGCATCTGCCAAGACTTGAACAGACTGAAGGAATAACTGAACCTCTAATGTTTTTTGAAGGGATTTTCTGGATGAAAGATACTTTATCTAGATCAAAATCATTACCTTGTTGGGTGATCCAAAATCCTAAATACTTAACACAACTAGATACGAAGTGACATATTTATCTGTTTGCTTAAAATTTGAATAACAATAACCTTTCGAATACAGTTTAGATATCTGAGAAATGATTCTCGAATGATTTCGACAATATCATAACGTCGTCGAAGTAGGTTAAGGTTAGGATATCTTCAAGACTATTTCAAAAATGGTCTATTAATCTTTTTAAGATTGAGGAGGCCTTTCTCAGAGCAAATGGCATGCGCAAAAACTTGTTAGTTCTAAAGCGGTTACACGCAGCCTTTATTTTAAAAATTGGAAAAGAAAAGTCGGTCTGAAAATGTAATACAGAAATAAACATATCTGATTAGAAAAAAATTCTAATGAAAAATATCTTTTGGTATGGCTTTGTTTAAAAATATATAATCTATTCTTCTTTTAATGAAGCTTAATTTGAAATCTAAATCAAAATCTTTTTTTGTAAAATGCTATGTAGATAATATTTACAAAAAATTGTGTAAAATTGAAATGGAAAAAAATTTGGAATTGTCCATTACTTCAAAATATAAAAAAATATATATTACATATATCGATACATTTTCTGTATGTTCTTATATAATAATATTTCTTTGTATAAACAATTCTAAAAAGTACACACGAAAAATATATTTTACATACATAAAATTTGAAAAAAAATGGGTAATACAGCAATTGTTCAAATATTGGAAAATTACTTTATGTGAAAGAATTTATATAGGAATGGGATGTTTTTCAATATAAAACAAATTATAAAATTTATTATAAAATTATTACTATAGTCCTATATATGGTATATGTAATTATTATAATAGTCTTTAATTTCTTTAGAGAGGATTTTTTAAATTATTAGAATATATTCCATATCAACTACAACTTATAAAAATAATTAATAAATAACAAAAAATATTCATTAATGTGGAGATTGATAAATAACTAAAATTTTAGGAAGACTTCAATACATTTAAGGCATATCAATTCTTTATATTTTCATTAACACAGTGAGTTTAGCTTGCACATTTTTTACTTTAATAAATGTTTTTTGAACTCCATTTTTTACTATCAGGGTCAAACGTTGCAGTATTTATAAAACAATGTTATTATGTAGAATAAGTTTATTTTGACCATTGATTAGTTTGGTTTGTCGCTCTACTGTCATTTTGTGCATACTTTGGGCTAATTAAACCGAGACCTACAGTTTAACGTGGATTTCTAACCACTAACAAACATGAATGCCCCAACTTTGATTGCCCGGTTCGTACCTCAGGCTTGTAGTACCAAAGGCCAATTAGCCATCATGCCGCTATTTTTACCGTTGAAGTAATTTGAGGTTAACAATTTTTGAACAGATGATTTTTTTTTTTTTTTTTTTTTTTTTTTTTTTTTTTTTTGATAAAAATATATATGTTAATGTCTGTGAATAGATTAAATGGTGTTTGAATAAATTAAATGTAATGACTGAAGAAACTATTTGCCAAATATTAAAAGACAAAACTATTGCTTTCTAGTGCTACCAAATATTTTATTTGGTGAATCATTAACAATGCATTAGCATGCTTGCGCGTCAGATGGTCAATTAATATTATGCAAGTATATAAATGCAGAAATCTATCCTCCTCCAACCTGTTCCAATCTAGTAGCCATTGACCCAGCTTGTAACTAACTTCCACCCTCCGTTGTGTGTAGGCGTGTGTATAATTAATAGATGGCATTTAACAAATTGCCTTATTCTCTTACGCTCTCTTCTTTGTAGCCGCTTTCTTAGATTGCTTTTTGCATTGTACGTGATTAGTGATCGCTTTGTTCTGACTGACAAATTACTCAGCAAATCGGGCATTTTTTTATATACGTATTCTTGCAGGGCAACAAAATGGGAAGCATGTTCTTGTAGCTAATTACTTCAAAAGCTTTATAACTCGGTTGATTTTTTTTTAAGCTCCTAGCTGTCCGATGAACATATTGCCCGACCACACCCTCACCATACTGGATGGTAGAAGTTTATCCGATTAAAACAAAACAAGACCTCTTAGGACGTAAAATTAACTCCATCAGAACAATATCTCAGTAGATGCTGGGTAATTCTCGTTAGCTTTCTAAGTATCGGGGAGGGGTCAGGACTGTCAGAAATTTCTTAATAGCCTCGCGTTATCCAACTTGCACGCGTTATATATTTTATGATTACATGTGTCGGATCAAATTAAAGACTATCAAAAAATTGGTATTAAAAAGAAGGAGATTGTTAGAAAGCGTAAAAGGGTAATGCGCCAGGAACAACATTTGATTGGATTAAAGACAGCTTCCCAACCTATCAGGTTTTCCATTAAATACACCTTGAAAGGAATCTCGTTAACATTATATCATAGATGAGATCCTTCACAAATTGAACTTCAAATATAGTTTTATTTTTGTTGTTTTTGTGTTTGTAATTCTTGTAGAGTGCTATGGTAAATTATTTTTGCGACACGGTTCATTTGCTCATGTACATCATGAGTCTATAAATCCGATTAGGTACTGACAGTGTTATCAGTGTGACTAAGATTTATTATAAATAATTTATATTAGATTTTTTTTTTTTGTGTGTGTGTATACCTGAAATATTTTTTTCTTTTTATTTCATGAGAAAAACTTTATTTTCTTCTTCAGGCAAATTTTATTCTGTTGTTCTTATCACAAAAGATTAAAACTATAGTGCATATATTAGTAGAAAAAGATTTGCTGCATTTAAATCTTATCTAGACTAAAATAACAATGAGTGTTATTAAAGTGATAATATTTAATATATTGATTAAATACATCTACAGTGAATTAAAACGAGTAACTAGAACATCCAAATTCAACTTTGTAAACTTTTTACATCATTTTTGCACACATACAATTACATCGATGAGCATTAACATTTGAAATATTAACATTGCACAGTCGAGATTTTTTTACTGAGTATAGTTATCAATAGCATGAATTACAATGGGTGCATTATTACAACTTAAAAGTATTACAAATTTACAAAAAGAATTATATTAATCTTCTATATAAGGCAAACGAGTAAAAGTCATTAACATATATATATATATATAGGCTTGGAATAAAATCCACATTTAGGCAACTTGTATGGAAACCATTGTATACTGCATCTACATGTCAATTTTGTTAAATAGATTGATATAATATTTTATACATTCAAATACAAACAAACGTGAAAATCTGTAATGTAACTTTCATATTTGAAGAAACAGCATAATCCCAACATAAATCGTGATATTGTGAATATATCCTTTCTAATCTCTCCTTTCATTTCTAACACAAAACATTTTTATTCATACTTAACTTATTGTTTTGGAATATACATTTACATTTCAAACTTATGCAACATAAATCTAACACATGACAATTTAAGATTCGTTTAATACTTTAGTATAATTTTCAAAATCTATAAGATTCTCTTACAAATCTATATATCATCATTATAAGCGAAAAATAAATCGTTTAGAAAAAAATAAAACGTAAACCCCATTTATTTCAGTTTATGAAAGGTTTACTTCATTTTTCTTAACTTAAATATACAGTTAGTACTGTACCCAACCTTATTTTTCTATTTATTCAGTTTATTTTCAACAATAATTTATGTATTCTTTTAGTTCTAGGTATTATAGCTTCAAAAGAATAAATTGTATGATCCTGATCACTTTATGGTAAATTGAAAACACCATAATGCAAGAGGTAATAAATCTGCATATAATCATCATGTATTTAAAGTAATCAATTGAATACTTTCCTCACAATTTGAGCAGCGATTTATTAAGATACTGGGGTTTTCCCTGCATGTAAGTATAGTGGTTAATGCAGATCTATTGGCTCTGTTCTTTCTACTTTTTTGCAACATAGTGGCTTTTGGCCATTCGTTTCAATTTTGTGATGAAATATTGAGTCAATTTACCTTTCACGATACAAAAAAGGGTGAAATAATATACAATTTAATATTTCAAATGCAATATTTTTTTTCAAAATTTATTACAGATAGAGTATATAGGTCTTTAATAACTTCATATGCATAAAAATCTCAGAAAATTATCATTTTTAAGTAACAAAATCCTTGAGGGAATACAAATAAATTACTCGTTAAATATTCAAATTCATTAAATATTCAGATTTCAGATTCATTATTTTTTCAAAATAAATTTTTAATAAATTAAAATATCTAATTGTTGGCACTTGTGATAACTACTAAGAGTTGATTATGATGAAATATTGAGTCAGTTTACCTTTCACAATGCGAAACAAAAAGAAAATAATATACAATTTTATATTTCAAATGTAATGATTTTTCACAATTTATAAGTGTTTGAGTACATAAATCTTTAATAATTACATATGCATAAAAATCTCAGAAAAAGTACTGCATTAAATATTCAAATTCATTAAATATTCAGATTTCAGATCCATTATTTTTTCAAAATAAATTTTAATAAATTAAAATATTTAATTGCTGGCAATCGTAATAATTACTAAGAGTTAGTTATGATGAAATATTAAGACAATTTACTTTTCACGATACGAAACAAAAAGAAAATAATATACAATTTTATATTTCAAATGCAAAAATTTTACAAAATTTATTAGAGATTGAATGATAGGTCTTTAATAAGTTCATATGCATAAAAATCTCAGAAAAATATTATTTTTAAATAATAAAAAACTCTTCAGAGAATATAAATAAAGTACTACATTAAGTATTCAGATTCATTATATTTTTCAAAATAAATTTTTTTTAAATTAAAATATCTAATTGTTAGCAAATGTAATAATTTCTAAGAGTTTTTTTTAAACATTTTATAAATAATTAGGAAATTAAAATTAATACCATAAATAAATATTTCTACGCTTTCAATTTTTTCATTAATTTGCTTTCTCAAAGCATTAAGGTTTAAATCGTCTTTAAATAGAACGAGAATTTAATTTTTTTTTTTTTTTAATGTATTTTTGTGTCCTTTAATTTCATTAAATTTAAAGCATCTTTAAAAACAAATGCATAATCAAAATACAAATTTAATTCAAAATTTTATGCTAATTTTAATTCAAGACATTAATTTTTTTAAATAATATATTAAAGATAAATATAAATATTTTCGATTTTAAGTAATTACATTTTGAAAAATAAACATGAATAATTTTATACTATTTTAAACCTCCAAAAAAATTTAGAAAATTCTTTTAGAATAATAAATTTACATCGTGACAAAAAACTAATTAAAAACCTTAAAATAATTATTCTGTGAAAGCATCAAATTAAAATTACTTAAATCTTTACTAAGAACATTAAAAGATAAAATATAATTAAATCTTTATACTTATCTTCTTATATATTTGCTACAGATTTTTATTCTTTTTTTAATGATAAATATACTAGTTTTTCTGTATATTAATGGTAGTAGCAGTGTTACACTCTTAAATAAATTTATATATAATTCGTTAAGGTAAAACGGAATTAAAGAATATATAATTATATATTATAATTCAGAAATATTTTCAACATATTTTTCAATGTTATTGCAATCAATCAATTTCATATCTTTTTGCAATTAGAGCCAACTAATCAATCTTATAATCATGTAAAATTTCATCACATATATTTCCACATTAATAATTCATTAGAAAATAACATACGCCTTATCGCATTTTCAGTAAAAATACTGAAGTTACTTGATGGGTGCATATATCAGATTTTATATTAGATATAACTTTATTATATTTGTTATAGATCTTATAATTTATACAGCAGCATAATATATGAAACGCCTTGATTCAAAAAAAAAAAAAAAAAAAAAAACTTCCGAACCAAACTCAAACTTCAAAATTCCGAACAAAGTTATTTCATCTTGTCTTGCCAGTTATGTGTTATCTATGAAAATTGACAATATTTACTAACTTATAAAAAAAAAAACTTGATAGTGTGATTTTTGGAGAGAGATTTTTTGCAGAACTTTATTTCTGTTTTTTTTATACGTATTCAATATGTTTATTTAAAAATATATATCATGAATTATTTCCTTTCTCCTTTATATTCATATTGTTTAATATACGTTTCATGCCATTTAGTATACAATATTACGTACATCCTTATTGCTTCAAAAACAAACTCACATAATTCTCCTACAAAGCATTAAATGAAATTCATCTTTACATCAACTTGCTTTTAAGAAACTTGAACCTGGATTTGATTTTCCAATTTATAAAGGTTTTTTTAGCGCAATTCAGTAATCATTTAAACAATTTTACTCATTAAATAAGCCTTAAAATATTTTGTTTTGCAATACAAAAAATGTTACTTCTAACGATAGCAATAATTCATCTTCCAAGGTTAATAAATGTAAAACATTTAAAGAAGCAAAAATAAGCCTTTTTTGTGAAGTTGCTCTGTTATCATTTTGTTCAGATTAGTGTTGGCAATGTATAAAAGTACAGAATCATTAAAATTAATTAATACAACACAAAAAAATCATCCTATAAAATAAATTTCATATTAAGCTACAGTCTATTTTTTTTTTCTTATTTTAAAACTTTAAAGCAAATAAAAACTGAAAAGAAATAAATTTAAAGAAATTTCTGTTTAAATGGCATTCTTTTTAAATTTAAAGGCATAAAAATTTGAACATCATATACAGATAAAGTTTTTCGTAAGAATTTTTCATAAGTTTCTTTTAAGAATTTTTATCAATTATTTTATTCAGATACAAGTATCGAATAAACTCGAAAGGTTTAATCTATTAAAATTTTTTTTTATTTTAATTCCTATGAACATGCCATGTTTTTAAACAAATATAATTATTACTATTTTTTTGTTTATATGACATTCTTTTTAAATAAAATTATATTCATGATTTTCATTAAAATTTTGCCAATTCTATTACCTACCATAAATTGAATTAAAATTAAAATTTGTTATGAACTTTATTCGTTATTTTATACAAATTTTAAAATGTCACATCTAATACATCATTACGATTAATTAAAAATCGTAATCATAATTTACAATCAAATTCTTTTATTTCAAATGGCTTTAAATCATAATATAGAGATTTGAAGATTTGTTTCTGAAAATTTTTTGGAATAAAATTTCTTACGTTGTCATATTTACAACTAGCTTGTAGTTGGCTTTCTTATTTAAAAAACATTTTTTTTTTCCGACCTGAAATTAAACTAATAATTTTTTTTAATTATACATTCATTAAGTCTCATGAAATCGATATGTTTCATTTTATCTTTTATATTCTAAAATTTTAGCTATTAAAATCAGCTAATATTAGTACTAGATATTAAAGAGATTTTATTCGAAACATTTATTTTTTAATTTTCAAATCGGGAAATTCCACTTTCCGACTTTTGTCCCTCTTAAACTATGTGAATACATCGATTATTATGTAATTGATATAAAAATGTGTTAATTTTTTTCTGAATTTATTATTCTTTTACATATTTAAAATATATACATTCACAATATCCACATTATTCAATAGAAATCAATATTTTTTTCCTGTTCCCTTATTTTGCAAGCATGTAGTATAATCTAATAAAATTGTATTAATAATCCAACTTAGAATGATTTTATACCCTACTAAGAAAAAAAAATTAAGGGGCACTAAATTTATTAATACATAATACGTATAAGTTGCGCATAGGATTAACTGGTCAAAATATATAAATATTATTTATTATTATATAATATTTATTTATTAAATATTAAAATATAGGATTAACTGGTCGATATATTATTATTATTATATTTAAGTACGTAAGAAAGTACGTTCAGTTTTTACCGTGTACTTTGGTGAAAACCAAACTTACTTTCTTGCAACTCAATAATACGGGAAGTTCTCATAAAAAAAACTGAATTTGAAAAATAAATTAAATAATATAAGAAAATTACAAAAATTAACAAGAATTTAATAAATATTTTTATATGAAGTATGTATTATGTTGTCAAAAGTGCTTGGTAGGGAATAATACAAGAACTTTTGACGAAGGTCCATATTTTTTTAATGTGGACCTCCTGATATGCTTCTTCTGTTATTAACCACAACATAAGGATTAAAAAGGGGGAGGAAACTTTAACCAATCTCTTCAGAATTACTATCCTTAATCTTTGCTTACAATGTTTTCAGCCAGTTGACATGCATATTCACCCTATCAACATATTTGAATTTTACAAAACCCAATTCCTCTGAAACAATTGAGAAGCATGGCCAGTTCAGACCAACATGGCATACTTTAAATTTAAATAAAAACCAGTGAAGGTCATGACCTCTTCTTGTTAATCAAGAACAAAGTCAAATTCTGAATGCCCTTTTATCAGAATGGAGACGTTAAAAATGAAATTTTGACAATCTCAACATCAAAACTTAAACAAGATATATTTAATTTATGAATGACTTGATACAATAAAAATATGCAAATGAAAATTTTCAATTTCATATGGCTAACCGCTCTGCCCCTCCCACAAACCGCCTTATGCCCTGCTTTATGCACACACACACACACACACACACAAAATAAAAATTGAAGCATAGTTAATCAATTCATCAACCCGAAAACAAAACTCCCTGTCAACGAGCATTGACTCACCAATTCCTCCCCGAATGTAGGTGAAGGAAATTTCATCACCTTCCGCACCAAATGCAAAAGGAAACCACAGCAATTAAAAATCAAAAAACCTTCCGAAAAACCTCATCTATTTTGTATCAAGTGTCTCGATTCCACACCTGTTCGATATAACAACCTACATTAGAAGGAAAACAAAAGATTTTTTTTTCCCAACAAAATGGAACGAACGGAAGATTTATTACCCCTCCTTCCCCCCTCTATCTGTCTCTCATTTGCATATACGTTAACTACTGGCCAGAAGCCGACGATATTGCAGAAAAATCAAACCCCCTCCAATAGGATTTCGATTGTCCAATGGCCTGCGATTGGCGCGCTGCAGGAACCAATCCTTTGCTGCATGGTGACGTCAGGATTTAAAATTTTTTTTTTGTTATTGGGTTTAATAAAATGAGGGGGGAGGAATGTTTAAATGTGTAAAAGAGGTCGCCAGAGGAGAAAATGCTTTTTTCCAGTGACCAGGTCACGTACCGATTGTGACCTCCTTTTCTGGTGACCTAAAAATTGCTGTTTTTAATATTACTTAACGTTGGTTACCAGTTTGCGTGATCGAAATGGTAGGAACTGTTGTTTATTTGCCTGCTTATCTTCTTGCTTTTGTTAATTTCCAGATCAGTTCTTTTATAACCCGGAGACAAAAAAATTTTCTGATGAATACTGTATAATTTATAACGATCTGTTTAAAAATTGCTCTGGATTGCGTCCTGAAAAGTTAACGGTTAAAGAAAAGTATGACAGGAGGAAAGGATTGGATCATTTATTAGGCACTTTTTGAAGTTATAGTTTGTATTATGTTTAATTGGGATTTATTTACTACAATGCGATTATTAGTATAAATAGTATTTTGCATCGAAAACCATTTAATAAACATTGTTGCAAATATCAAGCCTTTTGACCGAAAAGCATTCGCCACTAGTATCTCTGAGTTAAATTCGATCGTTACCCAAAGTGCACTCATAAGCTAAGAAGGACACCTATATTGTATCGATATGGTGCCACCACAGTGTGCCACGATAGGGGCCTGGTATACAGCCTGGATGGATCTGCATCATTTACACATTCCTCTTCAAGCTTTCCAGCTTATAGATTTGTAGTGACCATCCATTCGACAAGGACTCAGTTTCGATTGGCAAGATTTCAAAAGAGGCTATAGCTCCAAAGAACAGCATATCCATTAGGTTTCGTTCTAAGGCCTATCAAATTTTACAAATGAATGGATAACTGGATATTTACAAAAGAATACGTTGACAGAAAAAAAGATTAATAAACAATCGAAAATCATACTTAGAAGATTAAATTAATTATATGAATTTATATACCATAAAGTATTATATGTTTTATGATCCCATAATAGTATAAAACAATTTGGTTTGATATAGATGTTGGTGGTTTGATATAGATGTTGGTGGTTTGATGTAGAAGTGGATGCAGAAGTGGTGATACCACATTTTTTAAAACTAAGTTCAAGCTACACTAGTCAATGTCATTAAACACAAAACTGAAATTACTTCAGTATTATCAAATTATCTCTTTCTAAATTGTTGAATATAAACAATTTATTCAAATGGTAATATTGTAAAGTAATTAGTAACAACTTTTTCTAACGTTTTTTCTTAAAAGCTTAAAAAATCCGTATACAAATTTAAGAATTTTCAAAACTACCCTTTCATTTTCAAAATTTTAAGAATTCCAAGATTTAATTCACTATTCTGATACACACAGATATGTTGAATTCCAATATTTTAACGATTATTTATTCAATAGTAAATATCATTTAAAAAGTTAAGTATTTTTTTTTTTCTTTTCATATAGAGTTTTAAAAAAGTTTCTGGTGTGAGATTAAATATTGTTTAAAATAAAATAGAAAAATTTTGAAAATAAATTGCTGCATAAAGAGATTTTTTTTTCTAATTATGAAAACAATTTGAAAAAATCTATCAATTTCACAAAGTACTTTTCTGAGAATTATATAATTAATTTTGTTTTAATATTTGATATATTCTTAAACAATTTATTTTAACTTCCTACAAAATAATTCCTAGTGCATTCAAAATATCTGAAATTCAGTCTTACTTAAATAAAAAAATTTTATAAAAATATTTTAGGAAGAACTAATTTTTAAAAAAATTTAAAAAATTGATTCTTTTAGTTTTTTAAAATTTTATTTAATTTTGAAGTCGTTTAATGAATTTAAACTTTTTTAAATACTTATCTGAAAATTATGCTCATATTAAATTAAAATATTTACATTAATAATATGGTGAAAAAATATTATCTTGAATAATTATAAGTTGTTATAGCTTGAATAATTATAAGCTGTTTAAAATGCACCAACACATTTGCAAAATATTAATCTGTCCTCATCTTTTGTTAGAAAAAGAGAAACTTTGAAATGGAAAAGAGTTTTTCCGATTACTCATGTATACGTGAACAAATTTACATAAAATTATATTTAAAAAAAAAAGCGTTTCCGTGTTTCAGTCATTTCTATGTTTTATGACTCACGTGAAATTACACAATTACCTTTTTGAGAGAAATTAGTCTCCATTTGTATTCAACAAAGTAACAAGCGCCCATTTGATCCTTTTATTGTTTGTAATTTATTTATTCAATTTGGGCAAATATATTGTTAATATATATTACTATATTTCTTCAGCTTTAAGCAGTATACTATATTTCACATTTTCTCTGATTCATAATGATTGTGCAATCATATATCCATAGTAACTTAAACTATTTTACTCAAAGTTTTCACTCAAATTGGCAGGTTTTAATGTTATCATAGTAAATTAATAGTTATTATTAATAATTGGGATAGTAGACTAACTATTACTAATAATCTTAATTGTTACATAAATTTGGATAGCAGACAACAAGATTAATACAACACAGGATGCAAGACTAAAAGCTATATCATGGTATATGTAATCAAATACGTAACAAGTAATATAAAAAAAAAATTAAAGTCAATTCCTACTTTTTTTTTCATTATATATATAAAGTCCTTTATAAAGAATTTTCATTCCTTTTTTTAAGTTAAAAAATTCTCTCTCACATACACACTTTCCATCTATTTCACTAATTTAATCACATGTTTCATTTTCCATTTTATTCCCTCCTTGACTCAGACTAGAACCCAGAATGAAAAAAGAATCTAAAAAAGACATTTTTTTCCAGCGATCTACACGCTTCGCCACTAACGGTATTTATTCCTAAATTTATATCCTGCTAAATATCTTATATAAGAGAAATTTCTTTCTTCCCTATGAAACTAAAATTAATTGATTAAATTTAATTAATGAATTAATATTTGGAAAAACTGTATTAACATCAAATGTCATCCACTACAAGTTTAAAAAAATGTATTTGAACTTGAGAGGATGAATAAAAAATATTTTACTAACGATTGAAAATTTGCACAACATATATAAATATATATAGGGAGAGTGTGAATTAATAGTAAGAATTGAAAAAAGGTTTTTGTATTAATCACTTTATCTGCAGTCTCAAATTGTGATAGCAAATTATCTTATATCAAAGCCTCAGAGTTTTAAAACTTTTTATTTTAAATTTACAACTCCATTTGCAACTTTCAGTAAATGCATTTAAAAAAAAAATTATTGAATGTATATTTAAAAGAAATACAGTGTCATGATCTTTTAATGTTTCATTTTCAGCTGCTTTGTGTCTTATAATAAATATGTTCAAATGAATTAAAATTTTTAAATTACAAAAAAATTTTAAGAAAATGATTAAAATTCATAAGATTTGTTACTTTGAATAAAAATATCATTTTAAATTAAGGAATTAATATATTGGAAAATATTGGGGTGGGGGTCTAAAATATTTCAGCTTGGAATTTAAGTTAATTAAAACAAAAATACTAATGATGATACGCAGACATTTTAACTGGCTCATAAATAAGTCAATTATCGAATAACAGATGCGCATATATCTTTGTAGTTGACAATATTTAAATCAGTATTTTGTACAGATAGTAATGATGCAGATGTAGATTAAGTTAAGTTATTAATATTAGGTTATATTATATATATATATAGGCTTATCTCATCAATAACTATTATTTTTATGTCTAATTTACATTCTCCATCAACGATCGAATGTAAATATGAGTGAAATAAAAATTACAATCAATAAAAGATGCCTATACCTTTTTTTTTCGTTTTCTTACTAAGAATTAATGAAATAAATTTTTTCAAATAGCAAGATGAAAATATACTGTATATCTTAAAGTATTTTAGTCTTTTAATGATGAAAAAATAAAAAAAATTTTAATAATTTTTAAATGTGATTTTCATTTTATCACAATTCTATATGAATTTAATAAAAATTAAATTAAAAAAAGATTTATTAACTGATGTAAATAAGAAGTACATTTTTATACCAACAGTGAAGTTTTCAATTGGACTATTAATTAATAATAATTATGTATTTACATTTATTTTCTACAATTATAGCAATCTTATCTCGTTTAAGTGTCATTTGGAATTAAATATTTATTAATGTTTTTACTCGTGTAATATCAAAGTCTGTACTTTAAACTAGATATGTTAATTCTTTGTTAAAATCTGGTTACGATAAGATTTTATGGTACTTAGTATTAACGATACCTTGGCGACAGACTTGGCGGTTTTTAAGTGGCGCCAATCTAACAGCTGCAGATTTGGCGGTTTTTAAGTGGCGCCAATCTAACAGCTACAGATTTGGCGGTTTTTAAGTGGCGCCAATCTAACAGCTGCAGATTTGCTGAGTTTTGACGCCATTTTGTATTGCTACGAAAATGCGTATTTGGGATTTGCCAGAAACAGAACAAGATGCAATTTTATTTTTTCAGGAGCGAAATATTTTACCAAAACAACGGAAATGTCCCAATTCCCATGACATGAAACTTTATTTTGATAAACGTAAGTTTTGGAAATGCAATTTCAGTCAGTGTGCTTATCGTTTGCGACTTAGCGAATTGAAAGCGTTTTGATTTTAAATGAAGTGTTTTATATATTTTATTATTTGGAACAAAAATTTTAAGTGTAGATTGGCGCCACTTAAAAACCGCCAAATCTGTAGCTGCGGTTGGCGCGTGTGCTCTTCATTGGCGCAACTGTCGCCAAGGTATCATTAATACGTAAGTACCGATTTTATTTTAAATAATATTTTGCGATGTTTTTTTTTTTTTCCAGGATGTTAAAATGTCCTTAAAATTAGTACTATAGTTAATCAAACCTTCAATCTCATGCTCCAATCATCCATTATGGAAAGTCATCTATTCAATGTGAAAAATAATCTTTATAAACATGTTCTTGGATTTAATAGGTGCATAGGTATAAAATATATTCCAATCCTGGTAAAACGAATGTTTTAGCAAAAAGCATTCATTAGGAAGAATTATGCTTTATAATATAGGTTAGAAATGTATTAAAACTTTTAATTATGTAAAAAATTGCAATTTACAAATAAATCGCATCAAAAAGATCTATTTACATTTTGCACATATACTATGTTCTGCTAATCTACAAAATTCAAAAAAAAAAAATTTGGGAAATTCGTTAAGTGAATTTAGCACAATTCAGATGAGACATTAAATAATATTTTTTAATATTTATAAAAAGTATTTTTAATTTTAAGGCTTAAAATTAAAAAATAATAAGGGCCTTTAACTTAAATAATGGCGAGTTTTTGTATAACGTTTTTTTTATCATCCGATATTTTTTTTTCTTCCTAGCGCGCATGCTCATAGGAATAGCTCAGTAGTGCAGTATTACAGATACGCATGCGCAATAGGCACAATGTTTCCTATGAGCATGCGCTCTAGGAAGAAAAATATCGGATGATAAAAAAACGTTATGCAAAAACTAATATTTAAAATATAAGCCTGTAAATACAAATACAGGCTTTTTAATACTTTTTCATGTTCAAATTTTTTGCGCAACCTTGATCATAAATTGGGAAAAACATTTAAATAAATTTCGCTAAAGTAGTTACTTATAAAATACTAATATTTGAACTATTTATTAAAAAAGAATTATTTTGTGAAAATGACATTTTTATGCAATTAATTTCTGGTTAACATAAACAGGAATGATGATTGAATTTATTATTTACTCTCAGAAAAACATTCACATTATTTCTAAATCTACTTATACAATTCCTTCATTAGTGCTATTTATGTTGCATAAATCTGAAAAAAAGGAATCTAATAAAATTACACATCTATTCTCGACTTAATCAATTCAATTTTTTTCTTTAAAGCGTTTTTTCAAATACTGCTTCGTAACATAGATAAATTTGCTAATTTAAGCTGTATTCTTAACTAATTTATTACAATGAAAAATAATCAATTTTGAAATGCTATTCTTTGTTTCCTTTAAGAGACATTGTTTAAAAAAAATAGAATACAATGAAGTGCGAAACCAAAGATTAATACCAAATGATTTTTTTAATTGGTACAAAAAATTTTAGACCATAATTTTATTTATGAATTTAACCAAAAATGTTTCAGTGTATTTCTGTGACATTCTTTCTCTATGTTGTATTTTCAACGTTATGAGAACAAAATATATCTATATTGTTTAAAAAATTGTTCAGTTTTACTCAGAAACTCGCATTTTACTCACATTAAGATGCATACAAAAAAACGCATTGAAAAATATTTAACTTAATAGTCTAATTCAATTCCAGGTTACACCCCTTTTTTTTTGTGCCAAATTTTTAAAATGTACGAACGAACATTTTGGGAGCCATCGCATACTGAAATGTTACTTCTAAACATTTACAGAGTCATTGAATATGAAATGAAATGCATATCTTCAAAATAGTTTAAATATTTAAAAAACGTTAACATGTTTTTAAATCAAATAAGAGCAATTTAATAAATTAAATGTCAAAAATATGCATCATTTAAGCAATATTGCTTTGCTATTTTTCCGTTAAACCAATAGGAAGAAGTGCTACTCTCTCCGGATTCTGAACAATCTATCATCCTTTTAAATGCTAAATTCAATCTATTTGAATAACTCTATCCATCTCTTTTGTGTTCGTTCTACAAAATATCGGAAAATGTGGATCATTTTTTAACGTCAGAAATACGAAGCTCAAAAGGAAAAAAAACATGTAAAGTACTTTCGAATACAAGGTTCATTTCATAGACATTGAAAGTGGTTGATATGAAACTGAAATAATAACAAATTTCTTACGAAAAGAACTTCATCTCAAAAGCAATAAATAATTTTAGTTTTCATTCGAGAACAATTCTAATTAAGATTCTTTATTGTATTTCTGCTATTTCACAAACGTGATCAAGTAGGTTTTTTGTTGTTCATTTTTCATTCTTTTTTTTTTATTTCAATTAGCTTTTTTGTTTTTAATTAATTATTTATTATCATGTTTTTGATATTAATATATATTGAACAGTTTAAGTAGATATAAGTGTAAAAAAAACTTTGCAAATTCTTAAGCATTATTTTAGACAATCTATGAAACAAGAAAATTGGTCAAAGAGTGTATTTTTTTAATGACTAAGAAAGCAATTGAATAAATCTCAAAGTCAAATTAAATTAAATACTTTGTAATTTATACAGACGCAGGAAACAAAGATCCTACATTTAAAATTCTCTAATTTTTCATAATTTACATAAGAAATTATATTCTTATATCTGCAATACAGATATCTTCAATTCCTTTTCGTTAACAATTGTTTGAATTACTTGAAATTTACATAATTATTTAACTATCGTACTTGAAAGTTTTTACTCAATTAGAGAAATATAAAATACATAAAAAAAATTTAGAAAATGAAGATTTCCATCGAACCGATGAACTTGTTCCAGAAACTCTAACAGAATATTGAATATTTTGTCAATGTAAATTTAATGTTACAATCTATATTTGTTACACTGAAGTAATATTCATTATTGTTCCTATTAGAAAACGTCTACTCTCGTTAAAAGTAATCTCTATTTACTTCCGACAAGCTGAAAGTAAAAAGGAAAAAAAGAAGTATGCTTCGATAATGTTCATAATTAATCACATCGCAGCCAATTTGTCGTAAGGGTATGTTTCGAAGCTGTAGGAACCTCTTATACTGCGAGGATCATAAATAACCAACGACATTACATTCTCGCGTGCTCGTAAGAACAGAGAACCCTGCAGCTTTAGGATGTTGGGCATTTATTTAGTACAGGAAGAATATTTGAAGATGTAGTTGGTAGGGAAATTTTTTTCCCTTGATTTCCTTGGTTATACCAGAAAGATGTTATACAATCTTTGTTACCAGCAAAAACCACTACATGCACTACACAACATAATATAATCATAACATATTTACGGCATAATTTTTAATTAAACTATGTCCTACTGCGGTATGAAATATTGCTCTATTCCTTAATAAAACTTAATTTCAATGAAATACTGCTCTATCCATAAATAAAAACATATCTGAATTGGATTTTTTTAATAATATCTTAATTTTTTCTTAACTCAACCAGATTAAATATTTTAAAAACACAGAAAAACTTTTTTTTTGAAAAGGCAGTAATCAAAAAGTAGCAAAAATGTTACCTCACAAAAGTCTTCGTACACTTAGAATCTTAGTATTCTATCCCATTAATACTTGATTGCAGATTATCCTGCATCATCCACAGCAGTTTTAAAATGCCAGGACATGGGATTCGCTAGTTCTTTTTGTAATTTGTGCATCAATTTTACTACTAAATCACTAAAACTAAAAACAATAAAGTCACTTTATCGTATTCTAACCTCCAGTTTTTCTCCGAATGTGTTCCAATGGGTTTAAATCCGGATATTGGGGTGGCGTTTGCATAATTTATGGGTAAATATAGAGACATCAAAAGTAAATATTGACAGCCGTGTGATCAAAAAAGCTTCATCAAAAAAAAAGTAGTGCCAATATCCAAGATTTGGGTTGATTATTTAAATATTTTAAGAACAATTTTAAATTAAGAACATGATTCATCATGCCATCCCTATACTCCAAATTACCTAGTCCAGATGACACCACACAAGAATAATCCACCCCCATGCTTTATTATTACAATTAGGTTTTGAGGGTTGATTTCCTCATTCTTTCTTCTAAATAAAAATTATGCTTCCACTGGAAACAAAAATGTTAAATTTTGTTTCATCTGCAATAAGGCAGGATTTCAACATTTTTCGGGTTTTATTTATCATTGATTTTATGAAAGAAAAATTAAGATTGCTATTTTTCGCTCTTACGAATAGAGCAGAAACACTCATCGAAAGTTTCGGGTGAAAATGATGCAATTTTCTGTAGAAATTTTTACAGCACTCCAACGTGGATTTTTCACAAATTCTTTAACTAAAAATGAATGATCACATTGAGTTAACTTTATCTGTCGACAATTTCTTACCTTATTTTTGATCCGATTTTCTTTTTTGTAACGTTTTATCGCATACTGCACCGTAGAATGAGAAAAAATTAAAAATTTAGTGGTACTTAAAAATGATTTCACCCAACTATAATGAAATATAATCAATTTTGGAATGCTAGTTGTTTTTGTCTTTAAAACTACGAGTCATTTTTAAATAATAAATATAATATGACTGCGTAAGCAAGTAGAGTTTAAATCAAAAATTTTAAAAAAAGCTTCATACCATAATTTTATTTATGGATGTTGTTTATAATGAATAATTTATAAATGTTGTTATAAATGTTTCGATGTTCACTCTCTGCTTCCTTGCATTTTTTAAAGGAAGTTAGTCTCCATTTTTTTTAATTGTTCCATTTTATTCAGAATTACATGAAGATGATACGAAAAAAATATTGGACTTGATACTCGAATTCAGATTACAATGCTTTTTCAACAGATTTTGAGTTAAGCAAGTAGAGTTTAAATCAAAAATTTAAAAAAAAGCTTCATACCATAATTTTATTTATGGATGTTGTTTATAATGAATAATTTATAAATGTTGTTATAAATGTTTCGATGTTCACTCTCTGCTTCCTTGCATTTTTTAAAGGAAGTTAGTCTCCATTTTTTTAATCGTTCCATTTTATTCAGAATTACATGAAGATGATACGAAAAAAATATTGGACTTGATACTGAATTCAGATTACAATGCTTTTTCAACAGATTTTGAGTTAAGCAAGTAGAGTTTAAATCAAAAATTTAAAAAAAGCTTCATACAATAATTTTATTTATGGATGTTGTTTATAATGAATAATTTATAAATGTTGTTATAAATGTTTCGATGTTCACTCTCTGCTTCCTTGCATTTTTTAAAGGAAGTTAGTCTCCATTTTATTCAGAATTACATGAAGATGATACGAAAAAAATATTGGACTTGATACTCGAATTCAGATTACAATGCTTTTTCAACAGATTTTGAGTTAAGCAAGTAGAGTTTAAATCAAAAATTTAAAAAAAAGCTTCATACCATAATTTTATTTATGGATGTTGTTTATAATGAATAATTTATAAATGTTGTTATAAATGTTTCGATGTTCACTCTCTGCTTCCTTGCATTTTTTAAAGGAAGTTAGTCTCCATTTTATTCAGAATTACATGAAGATGATACGAAAAAATATTGGACTTGATACTGAATTCAGATTACAATGCTTTTCAACAGATTTTGAGTTAAGCAAGTAGAGTTTAAATCAAAATTTAAAAAAAGCTTCATACCATAATTTTATTTATGGATGTTGTTTATAATGAATAATTTATAAATGTTGTTATAAATGTTTCGATGTTCACTCTCTGCTTCCTTGCATTTTTTAAAGGAAGTTAGTCTCCATTTTATTCAGAATTACATGAAGATGATACGAAAAAAATATTGGACTTGATACTGAATTCAGATTACAATGCTTTTTCAACAGATTTTGAGTTAAGCAAGTAGAGTTTAAATCAAAAATTTAAAAAAAAGCTTCATACCATAATTTTATTTATGGATGTTGTTTATAATGAATAATTTATAAATGTTGTTATAAATGTTTCGATGTTCACTCTCTGCTTCCTTGCATTTTTTAAAGGAAGTTAGTCTCCATTTTATTCAGAATTACATGAAGATGATACGAAAAAAAAATATTGGACTTGATACTGAATTCAGATTACAATGCTTTTTCAACAGATTTTGAGTTAAGCAAGTAGAGTTTAAATCAAAAATTTAAAAAAAGCTTCATACCATAATTTTATTTATGGATGTTGTTTATAATGAATAATTTATAAATGTTGTTATAAATGTTTCGATGTTCACTCTCTGCTTCCTTGCATTTTTAAAGGAAGTTAGTCTCCATTTTATTCAGAATTACATGAAGATGATACGAAAAAAATATTGGACTTGATACTGAATTCAGATTACAATGCTTTTTCAACAGATTTTGAGTTAAGCAAGTAGAGTTTAAATCAAAAATTTAAAAAAGCTTCATACCATAATTTTATTTATGGATGTTGTTTATAATGAATAATTTATAAATGTTGTTATAAATGTTTCGATGTTCACTCTCTGCTTCCTTGCATTTTTAAAGGAAGTTAGTCTCCATTTTATTCAGAATTACATGAAGATGATACGAAAAAAATATTGGACTTGATACTGAATTCAGATTACAATGCTTTTTCAACAGATTTTGAGTTAAGCAAGTAGAGTTTAAATCAAAAATTTAAAAAAAAAAGCTTCATACCATAATTTTATTTATGGATGTTGTTTATAATGAATAATTTATAAATGTTGTTATAAATGTTTCGATGTTCACTCTCTGCTTCCTTGCATTTTTTAAAGGAAGTTAGTCTCCATTTTATTCAGAATTACATGAAGATGATACGAAAAAATATTGGACTTGATACTGAATTCAGATTACAATGCTTTTTCAACAGATTTTGAGTTAAGCAAGTAGAGTTTAAATCAAAAATTTAAAAAAAAAAAAGCTTCATACCATAATTTTATTTATGGATGTTGTTTATAATGAATAATTTATAAATGTTGTTATAAATGTTTCGATGTTCACTCTCTGCTTCCTTGCATTTTTTAAAGGAAGTTAGTCTCCATTTTATTCAGAATTACATGAAGATGATACGAAAAAAATATTGGACTTGATACTCGAATTCAGATTACAATGCTTTTTCAACAGATTTTGAAATTGCATGAATATTTTTGGGTGCCACTATTTAACAGTTGTATATAAAATACGACTATAAAACTCAAAATAAACTGCAAAAATTAAGTCAAGATTTAAAAAATAATTATTATTATCATAACTTTATATACAAGAAACATTTAACAAAATTTTTAAAAATGCTTAAGGGCAAGTTCGTTTTGAATAAGAAAACTTCGAAATTTTGAAGCCTGAATATTAATTAAGGCTTTTAAACATAAAATAAATTTTTTCTCTTTTTTTTCAACTTCGAATAGAAAAAGAAAGAATGTTCCATGACCAGTTAAAAATTTTATAACTTCATAATTTTAGAAAAAAAATTATTATTTATCTGTACATAATAAAAGATAAACCATATATATAATTTAGTTTGGGAAACTTTACAAGAATTTAAATATAATTCATTTTAAAGAAATATTATTGATGCATTGGCTTTCAAAATAAGATTTATAAAAAATCTTATGAAGCTTTCATAACTAATCAATATTTCTTTTCTTTTTTTTTTACTTCAAAAAATTCCAGATTAATACATTTGGTATTCATAAATGTTATCAAATTATGAAAAAAATTTTTTAATTCTTGAGGTTATTTGACGAAGGAAAATATGTTTTAAACTCTATTTAGTGATAAGAATATCCTTGTTCTCCTTAGTTGAGATTCACCGCAAGATATTTAAATAATTATTCATTATAAATGCATTTGGTTCATTGATAAAAGTACCCATAACCATTAAACCAATAAAATACCAATTTAAGTTACTAAATGGTAGTGTATGCCACATTCCAGCAGGTCACTTAACTATAATGATGGAAAAACGATTATTTATCAGATACACCGATTAGAGATTATTGCCATTTGCATAAGTCAAGGCAGAATGTACCCTATTTTACAAAATATTTTATTATTTTTGTTAAACAAAGTCTATATTTTTATACTAATGTACGCTTAATAATATCAGTTACGAAAATATATGTAAAATTATCAAAATCACAATGGCTGATTTAGAAATTGAATTAGGAATTTCTTTTTTAGAAGATTTATCTAATAAAACTTTCAAAACTTTCTTCAATACTTTATTTTTACTAAACGTTCTGATTATTTGTCAATAAGATTTCTAATATGTAAACTTCTTACCTTGAATATGAATATAAAATCGTCTTTGTCATCAAAATTTTCTTCACAGACGTTACAGTTCATTGTCAGACTTTACAGCTCAGACGTTACCAGTTCATTGTCTTCTTGTATATAGACAACTTTTCTCGAGAAATATTATTACATCAATGCAAAATTGTTCTTTAAAAATGTGTTATCGTTTCTATCAGGATAGAAGGAAATTCAGATTTTTTTTTAAATAATCCATGAAGAGGAAAGTTATGATCATCCATAATTTCTATATTACAGTTTAGTTCACAAAGTACCAATTGAAAAAATAAATTTGTATCGTATAATTTGCATAGTTTGCTTCAACAGAGTTCACAGTATATCAGTCCAAGATTAAAATTGTACATTAGATTTTCTCGAAAAATAAATAAATAATAAAACTATTTAGGATATCTAAAATTTCAACTTAAACTTACAACCTGATTTATGGAATTCTGAAATTTTACCGCATTAGAACATGAGTTGCCATTCGCAAGAAGATAAGTTTTTCCCAACTAGATTCGAATCTCAGATGGAGCAGGTTTGGTTTGTTTTGTCGCTCTACGGTCATCTTGTGCACACGAGAGCTAAACAGACTGGATCCTACAATTTAAAGTGGATTCCGAACCACTAACAAACATCCCTGCCACTGCCAGTATTCGAACCTGAAGCCACCTGGCTTGATACCTGTGGTATCAAAGTCCAGAGCGCTAGCCACTTGGCTACCGAGCCGCCAGATAAAGCAGTATATCGGTAATATCGGACAATTTTTTATTTATATATAGAAAATTTAATTAAATTAATTTCCTATCGATCTATCGGTTTCCGAAGATGCAAGAAAAAAATGCAATGTTATTTCTTCTTCTTCAATTGTAGTCCAAATGACACGGTTCAATGACGCGGGTGGACCAAAGCCGTCTACCTACTGACAGATACCGAAACATAAGATGTCAGTCCTACGCACAACTCTCCACAGTCATATTAGACCGGGACTTACGGAGACACTGTTTTAGAAAAAGAGAAGTCTCGATGGTGTTTGTGATGTTCAGCATCTTGCCTCGTTAGTCGGACTATTACTATCACACCATACAACATCACTGAGCCTAGAGCTGAGTTACCCTTTTACAATTTGGGAATGATGTGGGTGAGAAGAAGTCTGATTGGGTTCTGTGACACTTTACGATCATATGAGACCGGGCCTACTGTTTAAAGTGAATTCCGAACCCTACAAACATCCATGGCACCACTGGAACTCGAATCCGAAATATGTGGCACCGAACGTCAGATCTCTAGCTATTCTGCTATCAGGTCCCCACAATGTTATTCATATACCATTTAAATTAAGTGAATTATATATGCGATCATGAAGAATGGTAGTAATAAGGAAATGTTGCTCAAGTCGTGGCTCAGACTAACGTGCGCAGACAGCATGCAGAAGATCTCGGGTTTGAATCCGTTGGTGGTGTAAGCTGCGGTCACTTCTTTCATAAGGGATAGCGCTTATTACAACATTGGAATAAGCGCATCTCGTATCAATAATCAGTTTGATTGGTGCACGTTTTCTTTCATTTGACAAGCAAATGCGGGACAATTACTCCTAAAGCTCCTAACTCCCTTCATTGTCCGCCGGTGAATTGTTCATGGCATATACAAGTGAGGCCCAACGATGTACCTCAATAATAATAAGGCAATTTTTCAGAAATTGAAAAAAAATAACATTTAATTAACGAATAAATAAGCCATCGTCACTTTACGTTATGTGGAATTATGCAAAACCTGAAAATTACTCTGCAAATGACCTCTTTAACTATGAGATCACCTTTCGCTGGGCGAAAGCTATTATCGCTTGCCCAGCTTAATAGGCTCGACAAGTAAGTCTAGCTGGGAATGACAGTATGATCGGCTATTGATTAATTGCTGGCTACGCGATCAGCTCAGGTAGTGTATTATTTTAAATACGTCGCTCGCACATGTGACAGCAAGGTAGCAATTATGAGGAAATTGCTGCGATTTTCTCACAGGGGACAGACGAGTTAAAAGGCAGATTGAGATTTATTAGTCCATATTTAAGTCTAGATAAGGCTCATGGTGAAGAATCTGCCGCATACTTTCTGCTTATATGGACTTCAAAGACCCTAAAATTGCTTGTAGACGTCGCACAACTGGTCATATTTGGTCGTAATGAGTTACTTATACTATAGTTCGAATACTTTTTATTCACAGAGTGATTGTATCTTTAAAAGTTTTGTGGTTTCCGATAATGGTAGGTAAGGGAGCGTAATAAAAAACGTGTTCAGGCCTACTCGTTTTGTGAAAGAATGCATGTAAATTTTTTTTTGAGTGTTTGATACTTAACTTACTTTTTTCCCCTTTAATTCGTTAGACATTTTATGGAGATAAATGTTTTAGGAAATACAAATGATTTCCATCATACATGCGTACAGCAAAATTATATGTGTTCTTGTCCAATTTTGAAATGTTCTTATTTTCATGAAATTAGTCTAAGAACATATCGCTATTTTCGAATACCGAGCACTTCGACCTTAGTTAATTCCCTCTAAAACAGCACAGATATAGAAAATCAGTGTTAGTACGAAATGGAAAGAAATACATACCACTAAGGGCAGCGGAGAGGGCAGCTGCACTTAATATACCATTATTATACCATTGCAATTTTGAATGGGGGCATCTGAGGGTCTCAAACATAATAGCTTCATCTCGACATAGCTTTCGATTCGATTCGATTCGATTCAGAATTTCCTGTCGAGTTTCTACCAAGTATTTTTGCTTCGAAAGTCCAACGCGCTATTCTTTAACTTAAGGATAATTCCAAATTTAATCTGTGACCTGGTGGCCAATTACAATAAATAATGAGTTTAAGTTTTAATAATTAAAATTTTAATTTACGATATATCAATGTAATTATTAGATGAGAAGTTTCACAAGAGCTATTAAAATAGTTTTTTTCTTTCAAAGCAGTGCAGCTTTGTATAACGTATGTCTGACTAACACCCCTAACAAGTAATCAATTCGTCCGTTTCCACCTTTAAATAGGATATTGAACTATGCATTCACATTATACATTAACATAACCAAGACAAAAATTAAAAAACATATGTCTGCATACTATATTAAGTAGCACTAGTTATTCTGTCCTGGTCCTGCCTGCTTTAACCCTCTAGACAATTAAATCAGGATTGGATCGTTTCTATAGCTTTACAAGCAAATATAATGCCTATTTCCTATTGTGGTCGTGTACTTATTTCAATTTATTATTATATATTTTAAATTGTAACCTCGTGCAAATTAGAAACAAGAGTTTATATTATACTTTATAGAAACAGTTATTATTCTTTCAGCTTAACAAAAAGCGAATCAAGAACAAGGACTTGACATATGGTGTGCAGTTCATCAAATCAAAGTACTAAAACTAGCCAATAAATCAAAAGAGCTTCAAGCGCAATGCGCATAGATGTTCAACTATCACAACTATCGTGTTAAGATTCAAGGCTAAGCCATTTGATTAGGCTTATAATAACATACATTTATGCACTATAAATTCATCCATATTGTGTTTACTTGCATAACTCTATACCATGCTGTGTGTCTGGTTGTCTACCACACCCAAAGTGAATTGTTCTTTTAAAATTTTATTGTCTTATTTTAGATCTGAACTGCATGCAATAAATTTTAATTTTATTTCATAAATGTGGCTGTGACTATAATATGTAATATGTAAATTTGCAAATGGCCAGTCTAGTGGATGGGTTGCTATATGAATGAAACACAAGTTACATAAATTTTGAATGGGACAAAATTTGAGATCTTGGTTTATAATGAAGAATATATAACAAAAATTATTTAATTTTTTTGGTACAGAATGTTTTATAAAAAAAAAACACTGTTTTGAAAATTACTTCTACTTGCTTTTACCTCATTTATATATAAAAAGTAGAAAGAATTTTTTTAAAAAATCTTAAAAAACGACTCGATATTGGAGATAATTTACTCTATTTATAGTTGTTTTTATCGTTTACTTATGCCATTTTCTGATAATTTCGGAAAAATAATATAAATATAAATATATTCATAATTATTGTTATAAAAAATAAATCAATAACAAGATCAGGCAGACTAATTTACACTCGATGTTTCATTGTTTGACTTTTTCTTTTATTATAAAAAAAGTATTTATTACTATATTAGGAAAATATTATTATGCGTATATTAATCACAAAATAGTTTTGAATGTAACATTTAAATACTCATCTTGAAGTTATACTGATTATTTTTATTTCCATTACCAGAAGATAAAAAATATTCCGTGTTTCTTTTCAATAATTTCAATAGATTAGAGGCTATATTTTTTAATCAAAAAGTCTTAATCTAAATTTTCAATCAAAATTTTCAAATCAAATTTTTTGTTGAGAATCATTAGATATATTTAATCGTGGTAAAAAGATAGATATATTTAATCGTTATAAAATCCTCTTTTAGGGGTAAACTTCATTACGTAAAAAACAATGAATATTAACAGTTTCAGAAATGATGTAAATAATGTTACATCATGAGATTCGTTCATTTTCTTTGAATTCGTTCATTATTAGGTATTTCGTATTAAAATATTGTTTGATATTACATGATGATATTCTACATTCAGATGATTATATTACTTTAAAATCGAAATGTTATTTAACAACGTAAAGAAATCTTGAAATTCATTCTCGATTGTAACAATGCAATACACTGAAGTGACAAAAATCATGGGATAGCAATATGCAAATTTTCAAATGGAAGTAGCATCGCGTAGAACAGGTATAAATGCTCAGTGCTTTCGCAGAGCTTTCATTTCTGTTCAAGTTATTCATGTGAAGAGGTTTTGACGTGACGATGACCGCACGACGGAAATTAACAGACTTTGAACGCGGAATGTTAGTTGGAGCTAGACGCATGGGTCATGCCATTTCGGAAATCGTTAGGGAATTCAACATTCCCAGATCCACTGTGTCAAGAGTGTGCAGAGAGTATGAAATTTCAGGCATAACATCCCACCATGGACAGAGCAGTGGTCGACCGCCTGCACTTAACGACCGAGACCGGCGACGTCTGCAAAGAGTCGTAAATTCTAACACACAAGCAACACTGCTTCAAATAACCGCAGAAATCAATGTGGGACGTACAAGGGACTTGTCTGTTAGAACTGTGCGGAGAAATTTGGCTTTCTTGGGCTATTCCAGCAGAAGATCTACTCGAGTGCCTTTACTGACAGAACGACATCGCTTGCAGCGACTCTCGTGGGCACGTGAGAATATCGGTTGGTCTCTAGATGAATGGAAAACCGTGGCCTGGTCCGATGAGTCACGATTTCAGTTGGTAAGAGCTGATGGTAGGGTTCGAGTGTGGCGTAGACCCCACGAAGCCATGGACCCAAACTGTCAGCAAGGCACTGTTCAAGCTGGTGGTGGCTCCGTAATGGTGTGGGCTGTTTTTTCATGGCATGGACTTGGTCCTCTGGAGCGACTGGACCGAACATTGACTGGAAATGCTTATGTTCAGCTACTTGGAGATCACTTGCAGCCATTCATGGACTTCATGTACCCAAACAACGATGGGATTTTTATGGATGACAATGCGCCATGTCACCGGGCAACAACTGTTCGCGATTGGTTTGAAGAACATTCTGGACAATTCCAACGAATGATCTGGCCACCTAGATCGCCCGACATAAATCCCATCGAGCATTTATGGGACATCATCGAGAGGTCTGTTCGTGCCCAAAATCCTGCACCATCAACGCTTTCACAATTATGGACGTCTATCGAGACAGCATGGCTCAATATTCCTGCAGAAGACTTCCAACGACTTGTTGAGTCCACGCCACGTCGAGTTGCTGCACTTCGCCAGGCGAAAGGAGGGCCGACACGATACTAAGAGGTATCCCATGACTTTTGTCACTTCAGTGTATGTTTATAATTTAAAAACAGCGCATAAAAGACATTGTATAAAGACGTATGAATGATATAAAGCGTTCAAATAAAGCCGAGATGTGGTAACAGATTTAATTCGTTCTGGTCTACATTCAATTCGTACTACCGAACGAAAACATCGACAAAATCAAAACGTTCATGATAAGTCTCAGAGAGTTGGTTGAAGAGGTAAAACTTTTTAAGTCAACTTTTAAGTCCGTTTTTAACATTATGGCAGATATTTTGGGCATGAAAGCCTCATGACTGGTTCCGAGAAAATACAATTTTTCCAAAAAAGAGTAATGAAAGCAGAACGCTGATTAAGTTTGGTTAGGTTTGTCGCTCTACGATAATTTTTTTGCACACTTTGGGTTAATTAGACCTACAGTTTAACAGGGAATCCAAACCACTAACAAACATCCAGGCCACAGACTGAATTCAAACCTGAAACCTGGGGTACCAAATCCCAAAGCACTAGCTAATTGGCTATCAGGCTGCATCAAAATGCTGAAGACATGATTTCCGGATCTTCTACGAAATCCACCTTCACAAAATGCATAATCACTGATGGCGACCGATCAAGCACCGTATTTACCTGATAGGACACCATGTGACTTTTTCATTTCTAAAATTGAAATTACTTCTTTAAGATGAGCTTTTTGACTTAATTGAGGATCCAAAAGAAAATTCGCTAAAGGAACTGAAGACCATACATAATAATCATCAGCTTCATAATAAGAAAATAATCAACTTACAAAAGCTGTATAGAGGATTGGATCAAGCGCTGTCCCGCTTCTATTGCACTCGATAGGGCTTACTTTGAAAGTGACAAAATAAATTTATTTTGGTATGTATTATTTGAGGCCTAATGACTGAGTGACTAGCGCTCTGGCGCTCGATGCCACAGCTCACGGGTTAGTGTTTCGGAATCCATTTTAAACCATAGGTCCCAGTCTAATATACCTGCAGAGCGTTGGTCGTAGGTTTGACAACTCTACCCAGTAAAAATAAAACAAACATGTAAAAAAATTAAACAAAACTGGTAAAACACTGGTAAAAATTAAACAAAACACGTCTCGAAATAATCAAGTAGGCAGACTGCCTTGGCCCACCATGGGGATGTTGTGCCAATGATGATTATGTGTTTTATTTAACAATTCCTTTTTACATAGAAATTATATAATAATTCTAAAATCTTCATTAGTTAAGTCACGTAAGAAGTTGTTACAAAACAAACCATTTCATTCTGCAATTATCCAGAGTTATATTAGTTGTTTCAATTTTTTTCTTAATTAAAAATTAAAAAGCACTTAAATTCCAAGTATTTGAA
The DNA here is from genome assembly GCA_021605075.1 of Caerostris darwini. Taxonomy (NCBI): domain Eukaryota; kingdom Metazoa; phylum Arthropoda; class Arachnida; order Araneae; family Araneidae; genus Caerostris; species Caerostris darwini. Next base: position 771,687 of record BPLQ01014549.1, read on the forward strand.
ATATTTGAATCAGAGTTTCAAAAAAAAGTGACATCTTTTCTGTGAATTAAAAAAAATAACAGCAATATCTGATTAAAACATGAACTTGTTCACTTTGAATAAAAAAAAAGAAAAGAAAATCGATCTGTGAAACAATTTTTGACAAGAAAAAAAAATGAACGATAAGGCCTTGAAAATAAAAAATAATGTGCAATCCAAAAAACTCATTCTTCATTTTATTGACGCGCATTAAAAAAAAAATTTCTATTCTATTATTCTGAATAGCTAATATTATCTGAAGACGGCTATAATTTCAAAGAATAAGTTACGCAAAAAAAAAAAAAAAATAATATTGTTTTAAGTGGCTACTGTGTTTCTGAAATCGTATAAAAATGGAAGCAAAATAAATGCAAATAGCTGCCACCTTGTGGCAAAAAAAGCCAACCATTATCTTTCAACGGATGTTCTTTTAGGATGATTGATATTGATGCATTCGATTTCTAGAAATCAAAATACAATGAAAGAAAAACAAAGTAAAAAATTAATCCATCTTACCACAATACAGGAGGAATAAAAATAACTTTGAAGTTCTAAAAAAAAATACGTGTAAACTTTGTGTGTGTTCCTTTGTGAATAATAAAAATAATTGTCTGAAAATTTAGAAAGAAAAGGCGAAATTGACGCTACGCCATTTTGTTTTGTTAGGAAGATGGTTTTCCGAATTTCTTCTGCTATTTACGTTTAACAAGAAAAATAATTGTTCTTAATATGTAAATGACCGTTTCTTAACTGACTGGCATCACGTGTGACGAGATGTAACCCTGTAATTTGATACATAATCGTCGACAGCCATTTTTTGTTCCTCAGTTAATTACGAAAACGGCTGAAGAATAAAAAAAAAATTAATCACTGGATTGGAAGATAGGTACATAGTCGTATTCGCACGAGGGGTTTCTGGACTTTTTTTTTTTCTAATTCAATTCTTTCTCCGTAATTGCTGAATGAGCTTTGGAATAATTCAGATCTGCAATAATAGAATTTCGATTGCAATTCATGTAATTGCATTAGCGAATTTGGCCCGAAGGCTAGGCAAAAGTGCTTGTAAGACATCCTGAACAGGAAACACTTGAGAAAGATAAGTCATTAAACCACGTTTTATAATTGTGGCTTTTTAAGGCAACAAAAAAAATTCTTGTTTACTCTCAGTTCATCTGCTTTTTAGCTGGTTAACAAAAATTGAATATTTCACCTTTATCCTTTATAACTGGTTGACTTTAAATATTTCATCATTCGCATTTTTTATGATATAGTATTAACTTATTGTTCCTTAGAAAGGATTCATAAAGTTTCAAATTAGAACTGGTATATTTTTTATAATAATAACATATATATATTTTTTTAGAATTTAATGGCTTGAAATGTTTTTTATAAAACTTTTATTTAAAACAAAACTATATTTACTTTTTCTTATTACAAAAAAATTGTATGATAAGTAAACAATATCTTAGAAATTCATATATTTTACAAAATTCAGATATATATATAGATATACAGATAGATAGATAAATTAAAATATAGATTCATTTACTTTATTTTAACTCCTTTTATGAAAACAATTTTTGCTCGCTATCTTATATGGTCATTAATGAACTAAAAGCGTACTTTAAAACAAAGTGGAAATCTTGTTTACTCTCAGTTCATCTACTTTTCGACTGGTTAACGCAAGTCAAATATTTCATCATTTGCATTTTAATGATATAATATTAACTTACTGTTCCTTAGAAATGATTCATAGAGTTTCAAATTAGAACTGTTTAATATAATTTTTTGAGCTGAAACTTTTTTATTAAACTTTTATTTAAAAAAAACAAGTCTTTTTTTTTCTTATTCAAATTTTGCAAGAAAAGAAAATAACATTGTACGTAAATAATGCCTTTGAATTCCATATATTTTACAAAATTCAGATAAATAGATTCGTTTGCTTTATTCTAACCTCATTTATGAAAATAGTTTTTGCTCATTATCTTATATGGCCATTTATGAAATCAAAGCGAACTTTAAAACAAAGTGGAAATCTTGATTACTCTCGGTCCATCTACTTTTGCCTGGTTAACAATCAATTATTTCATCATTTGCATTTTAATGATTACTGCCCCTTAGAAATGATTCATAGATTAGAATAATTTATTAGTAAAATTTTTTGAACAAAAATGCTTTTTATTAAACTTTTTTTAAAATAAAACTATATTTACTTTTCCGTGTACAAATTTTACAAAAAGAATAGTGATGTACGTAAAAAATATCTTCGTAATTCATATATTTTACATAATTCAGATATATAGATTCGTTTGCTTTATTCTAACTCCTTTTATAAAAACTGTTTTTGCTCACTGTCTTATATGGCCATTTATGAATTCAAAGCGCACTTTAAAACAAAGCGGAAATCTTGTTTACCCTCAGTTCATTTACTTTTCGGCTCGTTAGCATAAGTCGAATATTTCATCATTTGCATTTTAATGATGTAGTAGTAACTTACTGTTCCTTAGAAATGATTCATAGAGTTTCAAATTAGAACTGTTTTAATATATTTTTTTGAGCTGAAATGTTTTTTATTAAACTTTTATTTTAAAAAAAGGTATATTTAATTTTTTTATTCAAATTTTACGAAATAAGATTTTACGTAACGTTATTCGAAATTCAGATATTTTACAAAATTCAGATAGATAGATTCGTTTTCTTTATTCTAACTTTCGTTACTTTCGTCTAACTTTCGTTTTCTTTATTTGACTTCATTTTCTTTATTCTTTTGTGAAAATTATTTTTGCTCACTATCTTACATGGACATTTAGGAATTCAAAGTGTACTTTAAAAGAGAGTTGGAAATCCTATTTACTCTCAATTCATCTACTTTTCGGCTGGTTAACGCAAGCCAAATATTTCCTCATTTTCATTTTAATGATATAGTGTTAACTTACTGTTCCTTAGAAATGATTCATAGAGTTTCAAATTAAAACTGGTTTAGTATACTTTTTTGAATTGAAACGTTTTTTATTAAAATTTTATTTAAAAAAAAAAAACTTTATTTACTTTTTGTTATTACAAAAATAGTATGGCACATAAACAATATCTTCGAAATTCAGATATTTTCGAAAATTCAGATATCTATAGATTAGATACATAATAAATTAGATATATATATATAGATAGAGAATTTAAAATTTGGATTCATTTATTTTATTCTAACACCTTTTATGAAAACAGTTTTTGCTCATTATCATTTATGAATTCAAAGTGTACTTTAAAATCGAGATGAAATCTTGTTTACTCTCAGTTCCTCTACTTTTTGACTGATTAATATAAGTAAATACCACGTTGGAACTATTTTAGTATAGTTTTTTTAACTTAAACGCCTTTATTAAACTATTATTAAAAAAAACTATGTTTACTTTTTTTTTATTACAAAAAATAGTATGGTACGTAAACAATATCTTCGAAATTCATATCCATTAAACTGTAGGTCCCTGTCTAATTAGCCTAAAATAGGCTCAAAATGACTGTAGAGCGGCAAACCAAACCAATCGAAATTCATATATTTTACAAAATTCAAATATCTATAGATTAGATACATAGATAAATTAAATATAGATTCATTTGCTATATTCTAATTCATTTTATGAAAGCAGTTTTTGTTCAAATTGTCATTTATGAATTCAAGGCGTACTTTAAAACAGAATGGAAAATTTTTTAAAAATAAATCACTATCATTATTAATTAAAGGTTATTTCAGATTCGCATTTTCAAATTTTATTTTTTATCTCAATTTACTTCAACAATATTCCTTTTTTTAAAGTATTTAAAACATAACAAAAGCTGCTTTAGATGAATTTTTAATGAAAATTGTTTTTTAATCAGATTAAGATTTCGTACAAGTAAAGCGATTTAAGATGATTTCTATAGATAAAAATAAGCGCCTCCGTAGATAAGAAAGTAATTATTTTAACCACGCAAATTTTTAATTAGTTATAAGCATCGTGTTTTATTTTATTTGTTGTTCTGTTGTCTATAGTTTCCCATATTGAATATCTTTTTTTAATGTTCTTGTGCATCAAACGCATGGAATATAAAAAATTGCTGAAATTAAGATAATAATCAGGTTAATAAGTATCAATTTTTAAAAAAAAAAATTGCTTGTCTCTAAAGCACTGTTTTCCAAAATCACGTAGATGAAGTGGAAGATAAATCTATCACTAAAAACATTATTAATGCTTTTAATTAAAAGGATGGCTTTAATAGGTCACGATATTGCCAAGAGAAAGATGATTATTGGAAACAATTAACAGTTCAACGAGTTCCACGCTATGGGGACCTTTCGAAAATATTTCTGGAATTTATCGAGCACTTTTGACCCAAAAGTGGTAAACAGCTTCTGCAGCAACTAATGAAGTATAAATTGCTATCTTCTTCAGCTTTGTTTGTCGTGCAAAAATCGTACACTTTAATTAAAGCAAATTAAAAATGTCGGCATGGTTGGAAACGTTCTAAGAATATATTTATTGTGAGGTTCAAAATATATAAATGTTATTTAAATTATTAACTAGACTGCAATTGACTAGACATGAGAAATTAGGAATAAAACTTAATGCTGATTAACCGTTCATGAAAGTAACATAGAATTAACACAAATGCATATGAAAGCATAATTATAAAATAAACCAATGCATATGAAAGCATAATTATAAAATAAACCAATGCATATGAAAGCATAATTATAAAATAAACAAAATGCATATCTTAGATGTACATAAAATCTATAGCAGAAAAAACACGAAACAATTTTAGTTAATAAAATTCAGAGAAAAAAATTAAGGAACTTGGAAGTCTATACTATAAAATTCTAAATTTTAAAAAAAAGTTAATAAAGTTAAAAAATTGAAGTTAATAAATTTCAGAGAAAGAATTAAGGAACTTAAAAGTCTGTACTGTAAAATTCTTTCTTCGTCATTGGCGCAGCAACCCCATGGTGGGCAAAGGCCGCCTCTTAATGGCAGATTTCGAGACAGGAGATGTTTTTCTTTTTATAGAGTAGAGCTGTCAGCTTTACGCCTAGCACATTGGACTGAGTCCTACTGTTTAAAGTAAATTCCGAACCACTATACACATGCTTGGCTCCGCCGAAACTCGAACTCGAAGCATGTTGCACCGAACGCCAGACCGCTAGTCACTCGGCCATCAGGCTCCATGCTTTAAAGTTAGTTGATGAAATTTACATTGAACATTACATTATATTAGCTTTTGATTCAAGATTAACAATGTCCTGAAATGATTATGAGTTCATTTTTTTCTTCATAAATTATATGAAAAAAAATTTTTCGTTGGTGGATTTCATGTTTCACTTACGTAGATCATGAACAGTCCCGAATGGGAGACGAGAAGAGAGCATTTCCTTTTGGCAGAACTTTTAGAGTAACTGCTCTGCATTTGCGTCTGAAAACTTTTGAACTGAAACTTTTTACCTTTACTTAATCAATGCGATACGCATTATAGGCATTGTTACAATCGTTACTGAGTTTCCACGTTTCTGAAAACAGTTACTGCAACTGAAACCTCCGGTGGAATCAGCCCTGCTACACGCTAGCTGTGCATGTTATCTCTGATTCAAGATTCGGGTATTGTATAAACATGAGAATGAATTTTTCTTACACATCCATTACATGTGTGTCAACATTATCTCTCACACATTATCTCATTGAAAGTTTTCTTACTGACTTGACTAGCTTATATTTATGTTACACGTAGGAAAATATATATTTGCATACACTTAATAAGCCTCACAGTAGCGAATGCAACGTCATTTGAGTTTATGATTTTAAGTGATTCTTTAAGAAACAAAGAGATTCTCGATAGTGATTGTGACAAAATGTACGACCGTTTTTCGTTAAATTTTGGTACCTGGTAGAAACATCGGGATTTGTCTTAGACAACAAGCAAATGCGAGTTAGTTACCCCTGAAAACTTCCTGGTATTAAAACTCAGTAACCAAAAAACTGTTCGTGATAAACTATGTGGAACATAATAAAACAAAAAAATACTGCATAATTTAACTGAGTTATTAAAATTATAACAATCAAAATTTTATCAAATCCACTACTTTTACAAAAATGCTGTAATCATTAATAATGCAACAACATGACACTAATGCTTTTCAGCTTAATCAAAATAAAGTTTCTTATTCTATCATCCGAATAGCGGCAGATGTTTGCTCTTACCCAATTAGTTCACTTCTTCATTAATAATTCACTTGCAAAGAACATAAGCCTTTACTTCGCCGGGACACTTAATGGATGGGTAAACATTAACTCAAAGCCATATTCTCCGTACGACGAAAATTCCCCTTTATCATTAGCATGGCGGCAGAACAAACTTCACCACGGATTATCTTCTCAACCGAAAGTGCGTCTGGCGAGGAAAACACATTTAAAGCGAACTAATCAGTCTAATTAATTATTCCTCTTTTCTGAGTTCTTTTTAGAAATGAGAGGGAAATAATCACCCTCGCGGGATTTAGAGTGATCGAGCTATGCCAAAATAACGACGGGGTAGAATTTTTGTGCAGAAAAAAAATATATAATAATAATAACGATAAAATGAAGATGAGTAAAATGAAGATGAGTAAGGTTTTTGAAAACTGCCCTACTGAAATTTCATGAATATTTCAAAAGCTTTGAAGAAGTTGAAATGATTAAGAGTGTCACGAACGGGCGCTCCTAATGGGAGTTTTATCTTCTTTTTTTTCTGTGTTTATCTACTATATATATTTTTTTATCTAAAGACTTTTAACGAGAGGTTTTGGCATATAACTTTCGTGCTCTTTGTAATGTGTTTTGTTCATCCGATATGAACAGATCTATTAATTAAATAAAAAAAAAGAATTACAGTATGACATGTTGGACACACGAACAAGTCTGATAGATTTGCGTAATACTTAAAAGTTCGTTTTTAAATATATCAAAGGGTACATTCAAGTTTATCAAATCAATCTCCTTTATTGTAACTATGTTGAAATGATAAGATTCTTTTAATTATTTAAAGATCTTGGAGGTGGTCTGATAGAAAACCGAAAACTGACTGAACCGCGGAAAATGGGTTCAAACTCCAAAAGCGCTTTTGATAGCCCGATATATAGCTGGTTATCAAAATAATGAAAACACTCCAGAGTTATAAGGACTGCTTTACTAATATGGCGTAGGACCGTCTTTGGCATGTAATACAGCTTGGATTCGCCTGGGAATCTAATCATACGAGAGCTAAAGAGTATTTAGATTGGTTTGGTTTGTCACTCTACGACCATCTCATGCACGTACGGTTAAATTTTGGTATCTGGTAGAAACTTCAGGATTTGTCACATACAACAAGCAAGTTTGGGTTAGTTCCCTCTGAAAACTTCCTGGAAGGCATTAAAATTTAGTACCAAATAATGTTCCTGATATACTATGTGGAATATAATAAAAAAAAGTATATTGCATAATTTAATTGATTTATTAAAATTATAACAAGCAAAATGTTATCAAATCCACTATTTTTACAAAAAGGCTGTAATCATTAATAATGCACAAACGTGACACTAATGCTTTTCAGCTTAATCAAAATAAAGTTTCCTATTCTAGCATCCGAATAGCTGCAGATGTTTGCTCTTACCCAATTAATTCACTTCTTCATTAATAATTCACCTACAAAGAACATAAGCCTTTACTTCGCCAGGACACCTAATGGATGGGTAAACATTAACTCAAAGCCATATTCTCCGTACGACGAAAATTTCCCTTTATCATTAACATGGCGGCAGAGCAAACTTCACCACGGATTATCTTCTCAACCGAAAGTGCGTCTGGCGAGGAAAACACATTTAAAGCGAACTAATCAGTCTAATTAATTATTCCTCTTTTCTGAGTTCTTTTTCGAAATGAGAGGGGAAATAATCACCCTCGCGGGATTTTGAGAGATCGAGCTATGCCAAAATAACGACGGGGTAGAAATTTGTGCAAAAAAAGATAATAATAATAACGATAAAATGCAGATGAGTAAAATGAAAGACCTAAGATAAGGTTTTTGAAAACTGCCCTACTGAAATTTCATGAATATTTCAAAAGCTTTGAAGAAGTTGAAATGATTAGGAGTGTCACGAACGGGCGCTCCTAATGGGAGTTTTATCTCCTTTTTTTTCTCTGTTTATCTATATATATATATTTTTATCTAGAGACTTTTAACGAGAGGTTTTGGCATATAACATTCGTGCTCTTTGTAATGTGTTTTGTTCATCCGATATGAACAGATCTATTAATTAAATAAAAAAAAAAGAATTACAGTATGACATGTTGGACACACGAACAAGTCTGATAGATTTGTGTAATACTTAAAAGTTCCGTTTGTAAATATATCAAAGGGTACTTTCAAATTTATCAAATCAATCTCCTTTATTGTACCTATGCTGAAAGGATAAAATTCTTTTAATTATATAAAGAGCTTGGAGGTGGTCTGATAGAAAACTCGTCGAGACTGGTACAAACCCCAAAAGCGCTTTTGATAGCCCGATGTACAGGTGTTTATCAAAATAATGGAAACACTTTAGAGTTATAAGGACTTCTTTACTAATATGGCGTAGGACCGTCTATGGCATGTAATGCAGTTTGGGTTAGCCTGGTAATCGACTCATACAAGTGCTAAATATTTTTTAGCGTAGAGCGTTGCGGGGGCATTGTTACTCCGTTTCCGTGGCTTATCTTCAAGTTACACTCGCCCCCTGGGTAATGCAAAGTGAGTAATGTCTGTGCAGCGCTTAAGGCCTTCCTCTTAAGGCATCCAAGACCAAGCTGTCTAAGTGTTTGCCAGCTGCATTAGAAAAAAAAATGTTGATAGGTCAAGAGTTAAAAGACACCATAACGTGGTACACCTGCATTGAGTAAAATATTTTAACAAACATTGATTTTGATTGTCCCATAAAAATGTCCTCATAGTTTACTTTTCAATAATATTAAAACAAAATTTATTACTTCTTTTGTTCAAAAACTCTTTAATGACTGTCAATTCTAATCACTTCTTCAAACGTTTATAAAGTAGCTTCTAATATATTTAAAGTTCCGTACTGGTACCTTTTATATAACAATGACTGATAATTCATATATAGAATTTAACATCAAAACCCATAGTTTCACCAATATTGTTTAGTTAAAATTTTAAGCTACTTTATTTATTACATAATATATTGCCCGACTCATGGCTCAGTGGTAATGTGCGCCGCTGGTAAGCATTAGGGACGATGTTCAATCCGCTGGCCTCATTAATGCGGACACTATTTCAAAAACGAGGAGTCTCGATGGTGTTTATGATGTTCAGCATCTTGCCTCATTAGTCAGATTGTCTGGTGTGAGTTTTCCGGGGTTTTCTCCCATACGATTCGTAAATGCGTCGTTGTTCCCCTAAAAACTCCTCACGAAAGGCACTTCCCTCCTTCTTCAACGATTCAGAGCTAAGTCAGACTTCTACCTCTGGGTGCTCCATCACAACAGAAGCTGCCCCCATTTTCTTCATCCATGAGTAGACTATGAAAAATTGAACGGAATCTTTTGGACGGAAATCCATGAGTAGACTACTCGTGGTATTTCCGTCCCGCGCTGTAGGATACTGAGGTTGAGTCATAACAACAACATAATATATTATACACTGATTAATTACATTAATATATTTTATTAAGAGGCCATTATAAATATAATTTAACTCTGTATTTTTTATATTAACTATTGCTTTTGAGCTAATGTGTTTAAAGTTTATCTCTCGTAAAATCTATACTATATTCTAAGATGAATTTAATCTAATCTTGATATCCTTTATACTCATTACAATGTGTTATATTTCTAATTAAAACCACTACAATCATTTTTGTTTGTTTTTTCTTAACCAATTTTACGAGAATCGTTAATACATAAATTACTTATGAACTGACGAAACCAGTACTTATTAAGTCGTGGTTAATTAGATTAGTGAATCTCCCATACACAGATTAAAATGGATTTAATTTTATATTTATTTATTACTTTAATTATATCCGCTTGAGTTATGACTGAAATTTATCTCTTTTCTGAGATAATAAATGTAATCCAATCCTGAAATCCTTTGTTCACAGGACAATGTGTTACATTTCTAATTAAAAACAAGTCTGAGCATTTTTCTCCACCAATTTTATGAGAGCTGGTAATACTTTAATTGCTCATAAATGATGGAACTCACGACGAATTTAATTTACTCTCTATCAGAAGAGGGGGAACAAGAGATCGAACGCATAACTCGTTAGATAAATCTTCCAAAAACGATAATTCCGGAGATAATACCAAAGCCAAATGGTCGCATTCTATCGATAAGGCTGCACTCATATATCTCCATACCTGACCATTACCCCATTAATCTTCATCTGCAAGGGAGGTCTCTGTCCAATTAAAAGCTCTAACGACGATATTTAATGAGCCATCTCTCATTATTCACTGTAACTTTAATCGTAATTAGTTCGTTACCTATTAATGAGCTGCAGGATTGGGTATATTAAGACACTCTGTGATTTATCATCCTAGATTCGAGCATTAAATGTTCGAGTGTAAATTTGGAAAATCCCAAATTGCAGGAAAGATTTGGAGGATGATTAGCCTGATAAGTAAGCTAAATCCTAAAGGAGTATTTTAAAAAAGGTTAATAACTGTGATATAAATAGATAGCAATGAAGCTTCTTACACCAATCGATTTGAGAATCATTAGTGCAATTAAGTAAGAATATAATAAAATTTTGTTTAATGGCTGTTTGGTATTGCTGAATCAGTTAATAAAATTCAATATTATTCACAAATCTAAATCATAGTCACAGAAAGATGTTTGTCTGTTTTTAGTAAAATACAATCGACTAACGTAAAATAGTAAGGAAAATAAAAAGAATTACTTTTAATTTACTAATAAAATTGAATAAACTGTTTGTTAAATAATTAATACGCCATTTATGTAGCTTAATTTATGTTTTCTAGGTTTGAAATTAAAAAAAATTAATATATAATGGTTGTTGTGACTAATCCTCAGAATCCTGCAGCACAGGACGGACATTCCGTGAGTATAATGGAAAGAGGGAAAAGAAAGGGGGGGGGCATCTTCAGTTGTGATAGAGCACCCTGAAATCTAAGAAGTCTGAATTAGATCCGTGTCGCTGAAGATGGAGGGCATTGCCTTCCGTGAGGAAGACTTTTTTAGAGGGAGTTACCGCCTTTATGTATCGTAGGGCAGAAAAAGCGAAAAACTCCCACCAGGTAGTCTGATTAAGTAGTTTGTGATGCTGAACATCACAAACGCCATCGAGACTCCTCAATTTTGAAAAATGTCTACAACCATGCCGCCAGCGGGTTGAACTTCAATCCTTATGCTCACCAGCGGCGCACATTACCACTGAGCCACGAGTCGGCATTTTTAACGGTAATGTTAATATTTAATCTGAGGGATTCTCGTAGAAAACGATTTTCATATCGAGTATGAATTTAGTTTCCATTTGAATTGATAAACTAAAGATCACTTTAACCATAGTTTCTCTAAATCAGGTTAGTCTTCTTTCATGTCCTTGTATTTGACACAAACGCATGATAGAATCAGCGTCAATTTTGACTTCGGAAAGACGATCTTTTCTTTCTCGCCACATTCAAGCAACAAATGGGATTATACAAAAAAAAAAGTGAATTTTCATATAAAAATAGAAAAGTAAAAGAAAACTTTTTAATGATCATTGCAAAAAAATAAGTAATAGAAATTCATCAAATACTAAATTCATTCAGGAAATAGGAATTAATCTCTTAGCGACTTTGCTCGCCAGTGTGTTGATTTTTGTTTAATAGCTTCAGTACAAGATGCTAACAATAAAATTCTGGAAAATAAAGTGGTAAATAGAGCAGTTTTACAAAAAAAGAATTTTTTACTAAATGAAATATCTCCTATTCCTGTTAAATTCATGTGTAAGTTTAACAAAAAAAAAATTCATTTCACTTTTAATGCTTGTTTATCCCCTTACAATTAAACCGGCTTTGATCTCTGCTACAGAAATTTGCTATGAATATCCCCAGAACTAACATCGAGAAAAAGATAAATTTTTTTAAAGTTTCATATTATTTTTCGAATTAATTAATGAACATAATGCGTTAAAAAATTATAATACTTAATAAAGATATCTAGAGTCTGACATATCAGAAAGTCAAAGAGATATCAAAGAATCCATACAAAATATCCGCGAATTTAATAGCTAATTACAAATTTTTGTTTTTAATGCAAATTTTTCTATTGAAAATTTATTCAAACACTAGAATTGTGTAAACGCGCAAAATAAAGTTTCGTTGACAATTTTATTTAATAGCGAGACAAAAAATTAACATGAGAAAAAAGAAATTTCGAAAAAAAAAAAAAAAAAAAATCTTTAAAAAAACTACCATATAAAAACGACAAAATCATAAGCGTATAAATGACAAAAACTAAACTAAATCTTCTTAATGCTGTTCTTTTATTTTTCAGTACTGTTGTCGTGAAAGAAAAATTGCTTGAATCCATCAACTCCATAACTATTCATACGTCCTTTGCTAAGTTTAGTCAAATGCAAATTTACGACTTCATCATTGTCAGACTCCATTTTCAATATCCTTTCCCTCTTCCTGTTATCTGCAAGCAGTGTGGAAAACCAAAGCACATTTATAAGTGTCGTCTGGGATTCTCATTTATACAAAAAAGATAAAGCAATTTAATATCATTATCTCCAGACTTAAACAATCTCTTTTTCTTTTTTAGTTTTAGATGTTTTTCTACGTGTTGTGATTCCTTCCTATACCTCTACCTATTAAAAATGTTAGTTTCAGATTTAATTTAAATAAAAATAAATAGCCACTAGGCTTTGATGGTGTTCACTGTGAATAAAAGTTTACAAAATGAAACTGGTTTCAATGCTCGCTCCAGGCTGATATCGGTACATTAAATGAAGAACTCTTTCTTCTTCATTGAGATAGCTATTCTTATCATTTAAATACCATTCAAATTCTTATCATTGAAACGGGTAGTATTTAAATGCTGCACACAGCCACCAAGCCAGGAGTGGTCAGTTTCAATAACCTCAGTGTGAGGTGAGGTAATCAATAACAGAACGTGAGAAACTGGTTGATGTCGATCACTGAGGATGGTGAAAGGTGAGGGTTTTTATCACGTGAGAAATTTTCACGTGACACGTTCGGCTCTTGTCACCTAGGAAATTATTTCTGTATTTAAATATGATGCGGAGATGATCGCGATCATCATTAGGGCGAGAGGATCCATCAAAATTCCACCGATTCAGTATTAATCATTAAAAAACAGGGAATTTTTTTTGTTCTGCATGTCAGCAAGAATTGCTTCAAGAAAATTAAAACTCGTAATCCTTGTAATTATTTTAAATAATGATTTCATATCGGTGTAGATATTTAAATAAGTCGTATCAAGTATTGGTGCTATAAGTTTTTTTATGATCATTTATTTTGGTATACCTTTTATGTCTAAATTAATGACGATAAAAAAAAAACTTTTTATGAGGAGAATTCTCTGAAAAATAGTGATCTGTAATTTCTAAAAAAAGAAACAGTTCATTTTTAATTGGAAAAAATAAGTAATAATCCCTTTATAAACATTGCGTGTTATAATATTTGTGAATTTCTAGGGATAATTAACTTTTGAAACTTTTTAATGTGAATAATTTCATCAGAAAACCGATTTTCTTATAAATACGATACCTACTTCTTCTTCATTGGCACAACAGGCCCATGGTTGGCCAAGACCATCTGGCATGCTGGCAGATTACGAGACAAGATCAAGATATGTTTTATTTTTACAGAGTAGGCCTGTCAGCCCTATAGTCATATTAAACCGGGACCTATGGTTTAAAGTGGATTCTGAACTACCACAAATATCCAAGAACCGTCCAGGCTCGAATCTGAAACCTGTGGCACCTAGAGCAAGAGCGCTAGTCACTTGGCCATCAGGCCCCATAAATACGATTTACCTTTTCGAAATAAGAATTCTTTTTTCTCTTTAGTGCATTAAACTAATTCATTTTGCTTGTAGAAAAGTGTATGAAATGCATCAGAAAAAAATTATGTTTCTTTTTTAATTTAAATTCGGAAATTATGGGCATAAATTCGTTTATTTGTCCGTATATAAATCTATATCTATTTGTTATTATCAAATGAACGCAATCACATTTTTCTCACCAAGTTATTTTCTAATAATAAAATATATAACGAAACGATTTAGATAATAGTATAAATCGATTTTACAGGGGATCTCTTTATTCGGAATGTTTAAGAATAAATAGAATTGTAGAATAAAAGAATTCGTAAAAAAAATATAATAGAATTTTAACTGTCAATATTTTATTAATTACCCAATTTGAGTTTTTTTTAATTATTAAATTTTTAAAAAAAACACATTTTGCTCCGGCACTGACTTGTCTAGATAACTACATTTGCCTTAAATTAAAACTATTAACTATCTTAGAACTATTTTTTTATTAAATGTTTATGATTTGCCAAGTTTTATCTATATCAAAATGTTTCGTGGAAACCGAGAAATGTACTAAAAAGTTTGCGTCTCCGGTACCGACTTGTCTAGGTAACTACATTTTTTCTTAATTAAACAGTGCTTCTCAAAACTATTCGTTTATTAAATGTTCACGATTTGCCAAGTTTTATGTAAATCAAAATGTTTCCTGTAAACTGAGAAACATAATAAAACAAAGTTTTGGACTGTGGTACAGACTCGTTTAGATAACCACATTTTCCCTTAATTAAACAGTGTTTCTCAAAACTATTCGTTTATTAAATGTTTACATTTTGAAAAGTTTCATGTAAATCAAAATGTTTCCTGGAAACTGAGAAACGATATAAAACAAAGTTTTCAACCGACAGGGAAATTTGTGGAATGAATGACTCATAGATGATGTCAGAAACTTCCATTCCGAATTAACTCGAAACCGTACCCTCTAAGGTGCCACTTAAAACTTTCCACTTCCTTGTACAAGAGTTGACAAGAATTTAGGTAGGAAATCTCCCAAATCCGATGCGTATTTTCTATGTTTTTGAACAAAACGTCAAAATCACAAAACCGACTTCCTCAATGGGGCAATTTGCGAGTGAAAGAAAAGGTCAAAGCAAAAAGCCCCGCAAAAACCCGAATTAGATATTTATTTATTTTTTTTTATAAAAAATAACAATAATTGGAAGAAATAGAAAAATGGCTTTGAATTCTCACCCTGTTAAAAGATTTGCCTAAAAGGATTGGCAACACAAGGCTAACAGAACGACAGCGAAGTCATTCTATTCGGAAGTTCTTGAGTGACAGCCTGAGCACCGCCGAGAACTAGGTGTAGGCGTTATGCGGATTAGTGTCACGCGCAAGAAAAGAGTGCGCACCTCCATGAGTACTCTATCGTGACAAATGCCTTCAGAAAAAGAAATGGGAAAAATCAAAGAACAGTAAATGGTTCGGTTTCTTTGAGATGCGAGCGGCGTTTGCGAAGTGTTTTTGACAGTCTCTTATTCGCTTTCTTTTCCACCGCATTCTTGCAGAAAACACAAAAGCACTTCATGATAGATTGGGATTTCACAAGAGTGCAGCAGAGTTAAGATAGATATTATTCATTCGCGAAGGATTTTTTCGTCGAAGACTGGGCGGAGTTTGGTTAACCGGAAATAAATAATAAATCTATATGCATACTCGCATAGAAATAACCTTTACGAGCGCTCCATAATCGTTAACAGACTAAATGTCTGGATTGTGTCCAAATTTAAGAATGCACTCGTAATTTTTCTTTGAAAATAAGAAAAATAGTTTTTCTGGGATTACTTTTCAGTGCGAGAATGAAATATTTAATTCAGTATTTTCCGTAAAAACCAACTATGTTAAGCAATACACAATAATATTCCTGTAGTGTATATAATTGATTCATTTTATTATGACACGTCCTCAATGTCATTACACATCTATTATATTATATCAAAATCTTCTTTCAGTGTCATTTTTGCATTATATTTTAATTAAATTAAATAGATCAATACAATAATTTACTCGCTTTAATTGCCATGTCCTCTCATGTAATGCCATTGAGACTCCCTTTTTTTTGAATCAGTGTCTACAGCAAAGCCGACAATGGATTGAAACTAATGTAATGGATTGAACCCTAATGCTTACCTGTTCGCGCCCGTTACCACTGATTCACGAGCCGGGGAAAGGCACTTATAAATGATGCAATTTCTTATCGATATACTTTAAATACAGTTAGTCAGCGATTTGCTTTGCATAGGTTTTTTTTTTTTTTTTCACTTTGTAGTAAATGCTGTTATTGACAATCTACAGTAAACAACTAAACAAGAAAAAGTTGAAACTAAAAAGAGTGACGAGCTGATGGGTGGAAATTATTTATTTATAAGTCAATTTGAATAGAATTCAAATAAAAGCCCCCCCCTCCCCCCCCCAAGTAACTCAAATAAGTTAAAATTGTACAGCATTGGGCATTGTCATCTTATAGTCCATTGACCAGATTGGTTAAAAAAGTGCTTTTTATTATTGTTTTATTAACTGCAACTGATTTGTTTTTAGTTCAATATCATAAAAGCGAGTAAATTATTGTATTGATCTATTTAATTGACACGCAACTAATCTGCAGGAGAGCTCAGTTTTAAATCTCCCAAATCCGATGCGTATTTTCTATGTTTTTGATTAAAACGTCAAAATCCTAAAGCCGACTTTCTCAATGAGCAATTTGGGAGTGAAAGAAAATACCAAAGCAAAAATAGTGCTGGGTTCCGTTACAGTCATTTTTGAAAACTAGGAGACTTTAATAATGCGATTAAAGCATCTCGTATCAAAAGTTACACCAGCTAGTGGGAGCGTTTCAAGTTTTCTCCCATACGACACGCAAACGTCAGGCAGTTATTCCTAGAACCCCTCAAGGAACACAATGTCCTCCCATCATCGCTCATTGGTGAGTCGTTCACGACGTACATAAGTGAAACATTAGGCTCACCTATGTCCAACAACAAACGAAAAAAAAAAAATTTAATTTGTCATGTTTACTCTGACTTTCATTACAATAAAAGTCTCAATGGTAAACGAATAATTTAATTTATTTAAAGAATGGTAAGAATTGAGCTATAAATATATCCTTTGGTCTTTTTTTCACATTTTATTCATAATTTTATATCACACATTTTGCAAACTATTCTTTTTTTAATCTAGCGCTTTTTATTGATCAATTCTGCTTTTATTATAGTGGCTTATAATTCATAATAAAACTGACTGAAATCCATCAGATATATCTTTTGTTATTTAAATTAAATGCAGTAATTAAAAATCAATTTCATTGATGCAAAACTATGAAATTATATAAATGTGTCTAATAAAATACCTTTTCTTGCTGAAGTAGCACGTTTGATTTATAACTTACAATATGGTATATACATAATCTTTAATAATAATCCTAAAGTTTATTAGTAAATTTTTTCCGTAATATTGGTTACTACTTGTCTTCGTGAATAATACAATAATAAAATGATTGATTTTTGTAGTTTCTGAGATACAAAGACATTTGTCGTAATAAATCAAAATATATAATAAAATTTGGGGCCTGTTGGTTGAATGACTAGTGTTCGGGCGCTCGGTACCACAAGTTTCCGATTCGAGTCCGCTGTGCCTTGGAGGCTTGTAGTGGTTCTCAATCCACTTTAAACCATAAATCTCGGTCTAGTATTTTCCTAGAGTTACAAACCATGAGGTTTGGCGTAGGGCTAACAAACCTACCCCGTAAAAAGAAAGAATTATCGTGTTTTGAAATCTGCCAGCAGGCAAGATGGCCTTGGCCTACTATGGGTTGTTGAGGCAAATATGATGATGATGAGTTTAAAAAAATGGATAAAAAAATTACAATATTACCTTATAAAATAGACTTGATAGAGATATTTTTCTAATATAAATACACATATTTTTTAATTAAATAAATCAGTTCTATTGTTTATTGATAGAAATGGTAAATTTATTTTTGGTTATTATTAACAATTGTTAAAATTGCTGATTAGTATATTTTCTGTAAATAAAATATGTATTTTATGAAGGGTTACTTGTTTGCATCTCTGAAACACAACTTTGGAAATAATTTTAATAAAAACTGATTGATGAGAAAGTGAAATTTATTTCTAAAAAATTAACTAATAATTTCAACGTGTAATTAGATTTAAAAACAATTGTAATTCTTCAAAAAGTTATATGTTTATGATGTTTAGATAATAGGTCTAATATAATATAACTATGATTGATATAAAGTAAAATAATCCTTCCTATAAAGCAAAATGTTATGGATGCGAATACAATTTATTTAATTTTAAATTGAGCAATTTTACGCATAAAAAAATATTGAACCCGCTAATTTATTTCACGCAATATACACATTTTGTGCCTGGTTTCCAGGACTACCTTCATAAAATTTCTTATCTGTGAGACTTCTAAATAACGCATTGTTAACATTTTTTTTAAAAAAAGAAAGGCACTTCAATTGTTTACACAATGGGCACTAAAACTACTCTTTTTCCTATCGGAAATTCCGCAGATAATCAGATCATTTGCCGAATATTAACAAAATAGTCCTTTTTTTTTTTTTTTTTTTTTTTTTTTTTTTTTTTTTTTTTTGCAGTGTGTAACGCGATGCTCGTAAAACGAACGGTTTTTCCCCATTATCTCACCAAACAAGATTGCAATTCTGAACTCTCACGTCTTGACTAGCTCTGCAATTAGCGTGTAATTGAACAATGCAGAGATGAATTAAGATCAAAGCAGCGTTATGTGGAGCACGCGCCTCGCAAGGGGACGTTATGTAAATGGACCTAAAACAACTACTAAATCGGAACACAGCGAACGGTCCCGCCATAGAAAAAAAAATTTTTTTTTGACTGACTGACTGACTGACGTTCCTCTGGCGAGCAATCGAATGTGTAGGTTCCACCAACAAGAATCCCAACGGCTTTTTTACCCCAAGAACAATGATTTGTGAGGTTTCGCTCTCAGCATCTAATTACACGTTCTGGCTGTTGGAAAAAGCTTTATGTCTGGTGGCCATAAATCAAAATGCAACCTTTTTCCGACTACCTGAATATGTGGAGGGCAATTATAATTCGCCGTCTAGTTGTCTTGGGATGCAGGAGTGGTCGGGACTGTGCACCTGTGGAATACTGGAAGACAGGTTTCGAATTCGATTGGAACCTTGGGGGGTTGACCTTTCCCGAATTGCATAATTCCCTTTCACTTGGCCTTTATGGAACTGTCTTGAATAACGGGGATGACCTTTTGGTGATTTTTTGGATCACAAAAGCGATGAGGAATTGGGCTGTTATTTAGATCAGGTAAAGGACACTTGGTGGTCACAAGACAAGAACAAAAAGCTATTGGAAGAGAGAGGGTTGCCATGAATGTTTTCCAGTTTGCAAAAGGAAACGATGAGGAAATTTAAATAATTATTGTCACCCTATTTCTTAAAATAAGTAATTGCAACTTAACAAATTGTATAATATTAATTGCAACTTAATAATAATGCAAGTTTCTGAAAGATTACATCATATTAAAAGCAGGCAGGATGATTCAAAGGATCTTAAAAAAAAAAAAAAAAAAAAAAAATTAGAATTTTTGTTAGCAATTTGTTTCATTTTCATCACAATAATCTTATCATAATCATCACTTATTTTTATGAACCTGTCAAAATTAAAAATTGAATATTATTTACGTCATATGGAAAGCATTTCTCTGGCAATAAATAATACAGAAAGATTAAAACTGGTAGCAGCGGAAGTGAATGTTTTCGGCTTAAAAAGGAACACAGGAAATATTTTAAATTACCACTGTCAAATTGTTTCATAATCATAATAATTACAATGTTTAATTAAATATAAATTCTAAAAATTTATGTCCCATTGTGAATGATTTGCCTCCCCAAATTTAATTATGGTGACCCTAAGTTATGTAAACACCATTTATTCAATTCCTTCTATTAGCTCATACTCTCCGTATATATATCTTGTTCAAATTTTCAATCGTTAACATTTTATTCATCCACTCAAGTTCAAATACATTTTTTTGAACTTGTAGTGTATGACACTGGATGTTAATACAGTTTTTTCAAATATTAGTTCATTAATTAAATTTAATTTATTAATTTTAGTTTGTTTTTTTTAGATTTAAGTTGCATCTATCTACCAATAGATGGCACCAGATAAACTTAAAAAAATGAATGAAAATTATTTATAAAGGACTTTCAGCAATATAGTAAAAAAAAAAGTAGGAATTGACTTTAAAAAAACTTTTTTATATTACTTGTTGTATTTTAAGTTACATACGGACAAACATCAAAAATTAATAACAGAAAAAAAAGAAATGGTATGACATTCAACGACACCGAAATAATCCTTGGCCACAACTGAGAAAAATCAGTCAGTATATAGAGGGCGCTGTAAATATGCTGCAGTAGGTATTACCAGATATACGAAAGGTGAGGTTACAACTTTTATATGCTCAGTGATTAGTAGGATTCATACGATATGGAAATACAGGGTAGTTCCCCCTTAAAACTCCACCCGGAAGTCACTGCCCTCCTTCTTCATCATCATGGAGCCAAGTCAGACTTCTACCTGTAGGTACTCCATCACAACAAAAGCTCTCTTCCTACTCCGGAATCCTTCCATGAGACCACAAACGTTCTTGGACTCGGTCTAGATGTTGCTGTCTACCAAATGGGATAAGGAAAAAAAAAGGATTTCACAGATTCTTCAGTATCACTTTGACTTGAGTAGCTATCGAAGATTTTTTTCTTTTCAAAGAATATGTTTCAAATCACAACGGGGGAATTTATTCTGATTCAAAATTTAATGACAGATAAAATGCAGCATAGTGAAGGGAAACTTTTTATATTAAGCGAACATTTGAGCTTGAAAAGGAATAAAAACTATTTTCGTGAAAGTTCACCTTTCACCACTACCATTTGGCTGTTCATTAAATTGCGTAGTTTTTGTGTTTGTATGTTAACCTCTTGTATTATTCTATGACAGAAGTTATATACAACACTATATTTCGGTCCTCTTTTCTTAATACTTTTGGAAACAGTTAAACTCTACGGATTATCTGATGTATTATTCAGTAGGGTATTTTTTCATATTATCTTTTCTTTTTATTCGTATTATCTTTTCCTATTTTATTTTTTTTTTCTCCTGATTTCTTCTTAAGAGCAATTGGATAAATTCAGATAAAGCAGCTAACGTGAGCATAAATCTCAAAGTGAAAACCACTGTCATTCACTGAAACTCATGGCTAACCGAGAACCACGGAATTTTAGCGAGCAACTCAAACAGGAGCCAATCCCACGGAATTTTTTGAAAACTTTTTTTGCAAAAAGAACATTAGTTTCCTCAAGTGACAGTGATCTATATTCGCCTAAAAAACAACCATAATTATACCTATTTTAATAAAGAACTTTTTCATTAAAAAGATTTCATATCACTTTCATTTTTTATCATATTGAATCAAAATCTTTCATTGTCAAAATATTAAACAGCAGAAATTTAAAGCAATCTGAGACGAGGCAAGAATGCTAATCAGGAAAAAATCATGGTAAACATGTGCTGTAAAGTCATGGTAAAACATGTTTTGTGTTTAAAAAAATTGCATTAAATACATTAAATACAACGCATGATAATTAAATAATTCATTAAATACACCGTAACACATCGTGAGAAGTGTGAAGGCGAGTGACAGAAAAATTTGAATGATTAAAATTACATAAATTCCTTAAATTCATGATTATTATTTTTGTTTTAGAAAATTGGTAACTTTTATTTGCTTATTTCTTTTCCATTAATGCTAAGATAAACTACATTAAATAATAAAACGGGCAAGTCCTCAAATCATAGAAAACATGCAAAGCTATTCATCTCATAAAACACTCTTTACGCTCCGTAACACCAAAAATTTAATAAATAAAACTCAACTTTCACTCAGTCATTTAGTTTAACCTCCCGTCGCGCTGAATACGGATATTTATTCCGTTGTGAGACACGAAAGTCTTTTGTGATTGCATTGCATACCTTGTAGCGGTCGTCATCCAACATTAAAGCACAAAGAGTGTTTTGTTTCCCGTTTGATGAATGGTCCAAGGTGAGGTTAAAAACTCGCACCAGGGGGCACTTTAAAAGTAAATGAATTTCCGTTTTCAATTTTTGACCTGTCCTGCCATAAATCACAAAATTAATTTGCAATCCATTTCCATCGCTGTGGCGAAACAAAACACAAAAAAAAAGTAAATATAAGTCGAGGTAAAATTAAATGATTACATTTTAAAAATTAAATTTTTTTGTCTAGTCCTTGAGGTTTAAGCAAAGATTAACACTTTGAAAGACTGAAGGTGTCAGTGGGGGATGGTAAGATACGATTTGCGAGTTGCATTTTTCCTAAACTGATTTAGAGGATTTCTGGGCCTGAATGGCCGAGTATCTAGAGCACTGGCACTACAGATTTTGGGTTCGAGTCCAGGCGGTGCCATGGATGTTTGTAGTAGTTCGGAATTCCCTTTAAAACAGTAGATACCGGTCTAATAGGATCGTAGAGAGTAGTCTTGAGGTTTAGTCAGTTTTCAGGCTATGGTTCCTCGCTAAAGTGAAGCAGCATATTACCCTTAGACATGAACCAGTCGGACCAGTCCAGTATGGTCGGTCTATTGGACCTGGTGTAAGCTTTCCTGCACCAGAGGATTTGTAACAGATGATTTCTGATCGATATTTTAAGTTCCGACATTAGATCTATATGCCAAAATATTTTTCACAAAGATGTAATCTTATTTGGTCTATACGAAACAATCAGCTTTACATGTACTAATCTCATCTCAAAAAAGACAAATGAAAATTCCTTTAGTTTTTCTGTGATGGTTAAATTTTAATTGCAATTTTTTTGCGGCTTCAGGCACTTATATAAAAAAAAGATATGTTTCTACAGATATAAATAGAAATTAGTTTTTTAACTTTTAAATACTTTTTATGTTTGATGAATTAACAACTTGAAAAAAATCAGTCTAACCAAAGTAAAATTAAAATCTTGAATTTGAGAGCTATTCCGAGATTTTTTAAAAAAATCTTACTTTGAAGAACTACAAATGACAATGGCTATATGTTAATGAAGAAATTTTCATTTTTCATAGATTACTTCCGTTTCTAATTCAAATACTGACATAGATTTAGATGTTTTAGTTTGTCGCTGTATGGTCAATAACAAACATCCATGTCCCCGCCAGGATTCGAACCTGAAGCCTGTGGTACCAAAGGCTAGAGCACTAACCAATAGACCATCAGGCCACCATACATTTAGAGGAGTCTAATTACAATTGCAGAATTTGGTTACATTAGTTGATAGGTAAAAAATAATTAGCCTTAGAAGTACAACTCCCAAGTAAAAAAAAAAAAGACAAACTTAAATAGTTCGAATTTTGATGTTAGTTATATTTTATTTGCTGTCCACATTTTTTTTGTGATTTTATAAAAGTTACTCGTGAAAGAACTTGACGTCTACAGGCCTTAATAAAAAAACATATTCTTCACTTTTAAAAAATTGATACTTTTTTGCGAACTGACAACTTAAAATAAATCAACCAAACCGAAGTAAGATCATATTCTTGAATTTTAAACAAAGCAAAGATTTGACAAAATGTCTCTTTAAAAGGCGGTAGATGTCGATTGAAAAAAATGATAAGGAACGATTTACATTCTTTGTCAATTGATTTAGTTGGCATGGTCCCTTGTTAAAGTTCTGACATAAATATATTTACAATCCAAAGACATTCACAGAATGTTGTAATCTTATCTGATCGGCAAAAAACAATTAGCCTTACAAGTACTACTATGGAGTAGAAAGTAACAAATGGAGATTCTTTGCATTTCAGTGTTGGTTACATTCTGTTTTGTTGTTACTTGTTTCATGTAGTTTTGAAGATGTTATGCATGAAAAATGCTTATTATATTTTTCTGTATATAAATGGAAAATAGATTCTTCACTTTTAAAATATTGTCTTTGCTTTGTGAATTGACAACTTGAAAGAAATCTATTTGTCATGAATTTGGAATAGTTTATAAATTGAACATATTCTCAGATAAAATATTAGAAAGACCATTAAAAACAATTCATAGTCCATCGTTTCCATACTTTTGTGTGTGTGTGTGCATCGGTGAATGTCGTGTTCCATTTACACGTATCACAAACCGTCCATCAAGAGATTATGGTGGTAGAATATGGCCTTTCGGAAAGATTTTGAAAGGTAATTTTCTACATATTTGCATGTACAATGTGAAATGAAACTATAAAAGTGGAAATGGCATAAGTTAACTTTTAAAAATATAAAATAACAAAAGAGAAATAAAATTGCGTGAATTCTTTATCATTCTAAACTTCTAAATTCTAGGATACCACTTTGCAGTCATTTTTTGCACACTTTAAACTAATTAGGCCTACTGTTTGGATTTCGAACCACTAACAAAATATCCATGCCACTACCAGGATTCGAACCTGAACCTGTGGTACCAAAGGCCACAGCGTTAGCCAATTGGTCATCAGGCCATAAAAATTCTGGCTGTGAAATTATAATCCTAGTTAATAATTCGTTTTCGTTAGTTAATTTACAGCCATTTATGAAATATGTGTATTGGCAGTATAGACAATTTTTTGTGTGTGTATTCTATTATCTAAATCCAATAAACTGCAAGATATTGATGTCAATTAATGGTCAACCATTTCATTTATTCATCAAGGATTGGTTGCATGTAATAAATATAGCCAATGAAAAGGTTAGGAAATGTTTAATCAAACATTTTAAGAAGTAAAAATTAGAGGATATAATAATTATAAAAGGCTTATTTAGCTGATAATTTTAAAACAATAATAAATGTATGGAAAATAAATTTATAACTTTTACAATCAATAAAACTTCAATTCAAAAAAATTCAGAAACCGTTTGATCACGCAACATATTTAAAAGAAAAAAAAGGTCAGTTATCAGTTTAATTTTCAAAAATAAATACTAGAGGTAACAATTCTATACAAAAAATAAATCAAAAATCAATATTGATGGTTTTAATTGGAATAACAATAAAACTCTGGATTTCTATCGTATCGTAATTAACATTACCGCTCCATTTAATCGAGTAAGAAAGATATTGATTGATTGCGGACATGCGCTCAAATATATTATAAACCACCTTAGGTATTTACAAAACATGCATTAATGTTTCGAAACGGTATTAATTTTGAATTCATTTAAAAAAAATAACAACAATCATTCGATATGTGACCTGAACAAACCTGTTCATCAATAACATTTCATTTACTTTCTTCTAATACCTTTTTATTTTATTATTTTTAATAATTCGCTATTGCATTATTCTAATTAATCGATACAAAAGAAGCCTCTTTTTTTTCATTATTATTATATCCTTGTTGATTTGAAACATGCAGCTACGTTTATAGAATTAATAATCGCGCAATTTCATGGTATTGTTTGAAAGACAATGAGCCTGCTACCGTGAAAATAAAAGACCCTAACTCAAAAAAAAAAAAAAAAAAAAAAAAAAAAGAACCGCTATCGGCACTTGCACAAATCAACATGACCAATCTGAGACTTAAAAAGCGTGACTTAATCAAGTGGTCTCATATGCGCAGCAACAGGCTTTGACAGAATATTAGGAAGAAAATTGTGTACGTTCCATCAGATACTAATCTTCTGGTGATTAACACTAATTACAGAACATATGATGAAGTGCCGAGAGATTATAATACTTCGCCAAATTTAAAATCGTGATATATAATTTTTTTTTTCGCCCTATGTTTTCAGTGAAGATTGGCACTGCTAACTTCCTATATTAAATAAAGCAGATAATAAAGGCTAATGAAATTTTATCCCCAAATTCGCCGATGCACCTGCTTATCGATCGAGAGATTAATTTAGTATGAAATTGACGTATCGGTATTTTGGTCAAATGGAAACATCAATATCATATCCAGGGGTTAATTGAATTATAATTTATAGTACAGAAAGGCATAATAAATAACTAAAAAACTCCTCCTTTATACGCATCTTTAAGAATCCCTTGTGGATTTTTGTTTGATCAAGTGATTCGATGCTAATATTAAAGTTCCGAGGAACTGTCGGATGGGGTGTAAATAATGTAAGATCCTAGAAACTGTTTTAACTCAGTTACCATTAAAGGCGTTAAAATCAACCCTTTTTTTTTTATTTTTAATCTTTAGTGACTGAAACTGTCTCAATTTTGAATTTTCCAATGATGTCAAGCAGCCAGTTAACAAACTAAACTGAAAATCAATTTAAAATATTTCATCATCATCACCGTTATCATCATCATTGACCCAACAACTCCATAACGGGCCAAGGCCGTCTGCCTACTAACAGATTTCGGAACAAGAGATGTTTTCTTTTTACGATGTTGGGTTGTCTGCCCTACGCTCAACGGTCTACAGCCATATTAGTCCGGAACCATATTAGACTATTAAAGTGGACATAGTATTACAGCTATATTAGGCCATTAAAGTGGATTCTGAATGACTACAAATATCAATGGCACCGCCGAGACTCCAACCCAAAACGTCATCATCGAGTGACAGAGCTCTAATCACTCAGCTATCAGGTTCCTGAAATATTTCAAATTAATTTAAATTAGTGTTATAGAGATTACAACCACGAATTTGCTGGCAACTTCCATTTTAGTCAGAAAGGATGAGAATCGATGACGATTGTTTGCAAACGTCTGGCATCAATAAGCAAATTGCCAAGTGGGGATTTTTCCGATTAACTTGCACACTACATGCAAATGCGCTGGAATTTACCTCTCAAAATCTTTCCGAAAGACATGTCGCACCACCATCGCCCATCGACAGACTATTTGTGATACATGTAAGTGGAGTGCGATATTCACCGATGTACACACACTCACGGAGAAAAAAAAAGATAAATTTGTTGAGCGTGCAGAAATTGAAAATGTCTCATCAAAAAAGATTTTTTTCTCTTTATGATAGAGATAAATATGTCATTAAACAGTCGCATCATCACCGTTGCACTATCATATGCACAGTTGACTTTGATAGAATAGTGAAAAATTGTGTATGTTTGATTAGATATTGATCTTTTGATTTTTTTTTACACTAATTAAACTGAAGTGTAGAGTTTAGATATTGTAACTCTTCACTAAATTTAAAATCATTAATTGAAAGAAAAAAATTTCTATGATTTGGTAGGGAAGGATACAGATAATATAACGATCTATATTAAATAACCGAATGAATTTTTATCTTCAATTCTTCTGTCTGTGCATCTGTTCTGTGTTTCATAGAGCGATTAAGTCAGTATACGAAATTGATAAATTGGTATTTTCTCAGATGGAAATACGCAGGCGCGCACCCAGGTTATTGTTTTAGTAGGAATTCAATAAAATAAAGCGTTTATGAAAGTTCACTACGTATATACTGGGATTTATGTAACTCTTTAATGAAAACTAAATTAGTCTATTTTGTTTTTATTTTATTTTATTTATTTATTTTATATTGCTTTACTTTATTCTATTTATTTTGTTTTAATTATTTTTTTATTTAGTTTAGAATCTATTTTTTAACTCACAACATTCGATAAATTATTTTGTCTTTTCTCGATCTGGCATTAAAAATATATATTTCATTTTTTTCAATACAAATGGCAAAATATTTCAGTATTTTTGAAGTTGTATTAGCAGCTTGACGATTTGATTATGTACTTTTTTTTTAAACTTGAAATATCAAACAATCTCTTTTTTTTCATAACAAAAATACAGCATGAGGATTTTGAAGAAAGTTTTTGTAATTTTGTTGTCTAATGTTTTGCTGTGTTGCTATACATTAACTGATACAGCCATTGTAAGCTCCATGTAAAGTTTACAAATTTGTATTTATTTCTCTTAATCTTGGCCCTTTCCAGTACTTTGAAACTTACACTCAGATCATAAATATTAGCCAAAATCTATCTAGGTTCCTTATTTATTGTTGTATAACATTAAATAAGGAACTATATGTTTCGCTATTTCCAAGGTTTAAAAATAACAAATATTACTTGTACACTTCAAGCGGTTTGTTTCAATTTTCATTCTTTAAAAATATTAAGGGAAAACAGACATTAAGAAAGTAAATTTTATGATTTTTTTTAATTTTATAACAGAAAAATAAAGTACATTTTTTAACACAAAAAATGCATGACTTATATAGGTTTTAAAAATACAAACTAATTAGTGAATTATGCACATAAATATTGTACATAAGCATTTGGAGGACTCATCACGCATCTGCCAAATGTCGCTGTTGGGATAATATCGTCTTTGCAATTACTAAAAGTAAATTATAATAAAATAAATGCAAAATACAATAAATAAGTACATATGAAATATAAATAAACTATCAAATCTTTTCTCTTCTTCATTGGCGAAGTCAAACTGTAGGTCCCGGTCTAATTAGCCTAAAGTATACAAAAAATGACCGTAGAGTGACAAACCAAACCAAATCTTCATTGGCACAACAGCACCATGGTGGGCCAAGGCCGTCTACCTACTGGCATGAGATGATTAATTCCTCAAGTCATGAGACGTTTCCTTTTTACGGGGTAGGGTTGTTAATCCTACGCTCTTATTAGACCGGTACCTACGGATTTGAAGTGGATTCCGAACCACTACAAACATCCATGGCACCGAGAGCCAGGGAGTTAGCCACTCAGACATCAGGTCCCACCTTATGAAATAAATATAATGTACAGTTTGGATTACTATTGAAAGTATTTTTAATGTTGAATAATTAACTTCGCATTTTATAAGTATTTTTTTTTTTTTTTTGTATCTGTTGATAATATTGCAAATGATTTAATAAAGACGGGGATACTTTATTTTTTTATTACAAAGATAAATTCTTAAAAATTTAGGAATAATTATATTGTATAAAATTTAAAGCCTTTTCTTTCCATTTAAAACCTAAAATATTATAATTATTAAAAATTAAAAATCAAAAGTAATAAAGGCAAAAATTCTATCAATATATTATCCCTCATTTTATTTTTAATAAGCTAAAAATTTACTTCCATTTTACCATTTATTATGAATATGTATATATATATATATATATGAATATATTCTTTCAATGTTTAGCGTTTTTTCCCCATCAAAATGTTTCAAACTACATCTGAATAAATATCCAAACTCTCAATCGCGTCCCATGAATCAATATATTTCTGATCATTTCCACTCAAACTATAATAACACATTCAAATCTCTCCTATTCATCACCATGGCAGATAAATAACCTGTAGGCTAAAAAGTGGTAATAAACGTTTCGGTCGGCAGCCATCTTTCTTTTCTGAGTCGATTTTCGCCGCTTCCACTATTAATGAACCTCTGGAATCATGACAAATAAATCAGTTCCTCATTGATACAGATAAATCAAAGTGTTTATCTGAGGTAACTTATTGGCAGCTTTACGAACATCTGGATCGATCATATATCTCAGTGACACACATGTTTTTCAAGGAAAGAGTTCCGGATCTCGAATGTTAATTCTATTGAATTGTTATTGGTGATTGAGGTCCTGTTTCTATGGTGTTTAATAAACTATAGTCAATTCCAAGGCAAACCCTACATAATCTGTACAGGAGTATAAATCAATTTAGTTATATTCTCAGTATTTAACTTAAATACGTTCACTTATCAGTTCACTCACTATTTAAATCAATTCAAGATTCGAAAAAGGAAGAAGTTTTCGTTTTAGATTAATAGCATGAATTTTTGCAGTATAAAACAGAATACGCCGTAATATATTAAATGAATAAATTAATTTTAAAAAATATTTTTAAAGTTAATTCATGTACGATTCATGTCAATGCAACCCCTTCAAATTTATGTATTTCATGTATTTTTCATTAATTCATAACACAACAATATTTTTTATTTCTCTGTAATATATATATATATATAGAGAGAGAGAGAGATGTACATATATAAAATTCATATATTCATAATATATACATATATTCATAATATATATACATACGTACATACATATATTTGTGTGTGTGTGCGTGCGTGCGTGTTTGTGCATGTAGATTATAAAATCTTTACTAATTTTTTTATCCACTTGGTGGTTAGTTAATTTAAATATTATCAATTAACAAAAAAAATTGAATAGTTAAAAAATTGGCTGTATAAAAAAATTTTGGCTTAGCAGTATTTATTCCTTACTCTGTTTTCACGGATATGTAGTATCTCTTTGATATAATAAGAGCTTTATTAGCCGGAGTTACTGAGGCATTATTAATCAAAATCTTCAGGTGTAGGCAATTGTCGCGAACAGAATTGAAGCCATTTAATTTATCAAAAAAAATGTTTCATTGAAAAAAATAAATATTAAATAAAGACTCTTAAAAATCATGCAAAGAAACAAAAAATCTGAAAAATGTTAATTAAAGTTACTAATATACACGGTTTTTCATTTGCCTTAATAAATTCTTATCGATCAAGATACAATTTTAAAAGAATCTAATAAATCTTCTTACGTTGATTTAAGTTATTAAATTTAAATTTATTTAATGTATTTTTTTTACTTATAAAAAAGTTGAACAACAAAGAATAAGACATTATTAAAAAAACAGGGAAAAAGCAATGTACCTTAGAACATTAGTATAAAAAATAAAACCGTTGCTTTATTTCTTCAAATTCTTAGTAAGGATTTTAAGATAATTTTAAACATTTTATTGTTAATTTGAAATGGTATTACTTTTTCAATAGTAAATTTTAATCCATGTCGTCTTTCCAGTTATAACAGGGTGTGTTGGCTTGCAAGAACCTTAAACTCTTGTTTTGCTGGTAAGCAAACATGATGAAAGGTAAAAAAACATAATATTTTTAAGTAAAAATAACAAAGTCCACGTAAGATACATGGTAGAAATAAGGCAAAAATAAAAGTTAATCCTCTTATTAAACAAATTATTTATGACCTAAACCAACTACTGTTGCAAATACCATTCATATTAAATCCTTTTACATACTATCAAGAATTTTTCTTTAAACAGATGTATAAAGATTATACTGGCAGATATAACCCGGCGTTGCACAGCAACAATAAAATTATGTATTTATTATTATTATTATTTTTTTTTTTACTTTAATAAATTTAATTCTAAAAAATTCCCAGTGAAAATTAAAAAAAAAAAAAAAATGGCAACTGGCCTACCGATTACGGAGTACCAATGGGGGGGGAATACCCCTTAGCCTCCTCATCTTAATTCATAGATGTGATTTTAATTTCAATTGGCTGCTTTAATGTTAGTAAATAAAAAATTACCAGATAAAGTTTCTAAAATTAAAATAAATGGTACTCAAAAAAGTTAAAAATACTAAAAATAAATAAAAGTAAAAATAAAAATTAAAAATAAAAGAATTTAAGTTAAGTTTAAATTCGGTACAATTAGGGACCTTTAAAAAAATTTATTAGAATAATATTTAAAATTAATTAAAAATATAAACATGATCATACACATTTTGATACACACATTGATTACTATTTTAATTCAAAGAATGTTTTTAAAAACAAATAAAATTTATTTTTCTTCTCGTTCAATCAAATATTTACAAATAATTTTCTACAACTATGTAAATGAAATCAAATATGACGAATTTTTAAATAATGTTGTTTCAGTATGTTCAATTTTATGGCTAATTGTATTTTAAAAATTATAATTTTATTTAATTAAAAAAGAATTTAATAGAATTTTAACGTGATTTTCTTAACAATTCGTATTTTATCGTAATAAAATACCAAAAATAACAAATCCTAAGAAAAAAAAATTGGTTCTCTCAATCTTGTATTTTTATATCATTCGCATCATAAATCCTAATTCATCTACTAATCCTGATAGTCATCGACCTATTTTCCTTTCTTCTTTGAGCAAAATTGAGAGATCCATCATACTCAAAAGACTTAATCAATTTATGGAGCATAACAATATCATTTGAAAAGAACAATTCGGATTCAGAAAATAACAATCACCTACCATCAGCTATATTTTTAGAGTTGTGGAATTCATCACTTCTGGGTTTCAGAACAGCTAATAAACTTCTGTAGTTTTTCTGGATATTCAAAAGACATTTGACCCAGTATGGATTGAAGGACTTTTTTAAACTTATTAACCTAAAGTTTCCATATTCGATCATCAAACTCATCCATTCCTACCTTTCAAACAGATCTTTTTCCATCAAAATTAACAGAGATTATTCCTCTATCAAAAATATCATAGTAGGAACACCTCAAGGAAGTAAAATATCACTACTGCTATTCTCAATCTTTATTTCGGATATACCTACTAAGTTCAAAACTTTTACAGCAATTTACACAAATGATATTGTCATTCTATCTAAAAACAAAAACTCAAAACTTCTTGCTTTTACTTTAAACAAACATATTGTGGATATCTCTATTTGATACGATAAATGGAAAATTGCAGTAAACATTAATAAAACAGAAACTATATTTTTCAGCAAGACTCATAAATATAAAAAAAGAGCCACTTATCCTAAAAATCAATTTCTCTTTTGGAGAACTCAAAACCAATATCCTGGAATTTATTTTCAGCAATATCTCATACGGAATTTTCATTTTAATTATATTAAACAAAAGCATTAGAAGACTTTATCTTCTCATTGCTAGATATTCTTGTATGAGTAGGAAGAATAAAATTCTTATTTTCACCTCTATGCTCCATTCACTCTTTACCTATGCCTGCCCGGTATAAGCCTATGCTACAAATTATAATAGTAAAATCCTAGACTCACAGCAAAAAAAAAAGATTACTAATGCCAACTGGTACATGTGGAACGTATATATTCAAAAATTATCCTTATTATCTTATTATAAGATAATAAGGATAATTAAAAGCTCCTTATTATCTCTATAGTATAGGGAAAATATCTCACTGAATCTGGACAACCACCGGAATCAAGCCATCCAAGAAATCGAATCTTATGAGCCACATTTAAATAATAGAGTTTTTGCATACCGTATTTTGGACGTCCGTTAGCTTTTTCTCCCTAGCGCGCATGCTCATAGGAAAAATTATTACAGATACGCATGCGCAATTTCCTATGAGCATGCGCGCTAGGGAGAAAAAGCTAACGGACGTCCAAAGTACGGCATGCAAAAACTCTGTAATAAAAGATTTAGAAAAATTATCGTCTAACCTCTCATTTACATTCTATTTCACTTTTTTTTTTTTTTTCCCCTAATATTTACTAATCCCTTTTAACTTGCGCCATTGCCAAAGATTTTAATCTTGAAAGTGTACCACTACAGATGATGTAGCCCCGACTTGGCAGCTAAGCTTCCAATAGCTTATTAAAATTAATTAATTCTATGATCTGAATTATTTTAACCTTCTTACTAATTTTTGTGCATATTAACATAGTGACAAAGAGTTTTTAAAATTTATTTTTACAATAAAAAAAAGCACAGTTTTTATTTAATTAAAAAATAACTAATACACTTTTAGTGATTTTTTGGCTATACGCACCAATTTAAAAATAATATATTATGAGAACAAAATTGAACTTCTAAATAATTTTAGGAAATAGATACGCTCTTACAAATCTCTTGCTTTACATAAAGAAATAAGTATTAATCAGTTCTGTGTTTGAAAGTTTTAATTACCTATTACTTAAAATGAAATAAATCAAATAAAATTACTTTCTGTAATGTAATATGTTGTTTCTTATCCCACTTGGTAGGCAGCAACATCTAGACCAAATCTAAGAACCCATGTGGTCTCATCTAAAGCGGGAAAGTTAATTGTGATGGAGCACCCATAGGTAGACATCTGGCTCGGCTCCTTGACGTCGAATTTTTACGGGTAGGGTTGTCAGTCCTACTCCCAACAGTCATATTAGGCCGGGACCTACGGCTTAAAGTAGATTCCGAACCACTACAAACATTCATGGCACCGCCGGGACTCGAACCCGAAACCTGTGGCACCAAGTGCTAGTCACTCTGCCTATAAAGTAAGTATATCCTATAAAGTAATATTACATATATTAAGTATAAAGGAAAGTTAACACGCTGACAACTAATTCCTCAAAAGAACTAATTTTGTATTTCACTAACAATTTAAAAATCTGGAAAAAATCTTTACACTCCGATCTAAGTCATTCATCACTAGATCAGTGGATATGTAGCAGATTCAGCGCTACATAGAGTGCACTACGATAGAACCGTTGCATTGTATCCCCATTTTGTCTCTACAGTTTTGAAGAAACAATACCACGGATGATGGGTACCCTTTTGATTGCGGATTAGCATCCTCTTATCATCCTCATCGAACCAACGGAAGAACTTTCCAACTGATAGTTTTATCGAGCGCTTCATACATTCTCAATTATCTATTAATTTCTTTCATTTAAATTATGATGAATTAATGATAATTCGACAATCTCAGAAAACATAATTTATCTGAAACATTTTAAGTTTTCATTGAAAAATAGTTAGATATCAAAAAGGAAATACTACGCCATTCAAAATATTTTATACAAAATGGAAATGAATAGAGAATTTCAAGCAAGAAGTGATCATTAAATAGGTGAATTATTACAAATAAAAAGAAAGTTTTCTAATTTCATGTTGAGAGCCAATAACAGATTTAAGAATCACAAAACTTTATAGCTTTACTTTTCCCGCCCTTTCAATAAAGAAAAAAATTATGATTCCGAAAATTTTATTACATATGTTGTCCAAAAAATATTCTTTTTGACATTAAGTTTCATTTATTAAAAGACTTACTGGCAAATATATATATAAAAAAAAAAAACAATATTTCATTCATCTAAAAAAAAATGTTTTTAATATTTTTTCCCGCTCTCCTTTATTTTTCTATCATCACTATGAAAGGATACGTATAATCAACCGGTCTTCGAAACTAGCTACTGGTGGTATCTAGCGGTGGCGATCGTAACTAAATAAGGATGCTTTTGTGATTAAGTGATTGTTTCAAAGAACATTTTTGAGAAACTGATTTTAATTTTTTAAAAATACTTTTATTAAAATATGCATTTTTTGTGACCTGCATTCATTTAATTAAAATTTTTCTTT
Organism: Caerostris darwini; assembly: GCA_021605075.1. Classification (NCBI taxonomy): domain Eukaryota; kingdom Metazoa; phylum Arthropoda; class Arachnida; order Araneae; family Araneidae; genus Caerostris; species Caerostris darwini. The sequence goes on from BPLQ01014549.1 coordinate 806,967, forward strand.
TAATATTTTCCATTTTTTTACATATATATCATTATTACATTATATATATGAATTATTTATTATATATATGTATATACACTGAAGTGACAAAAGTCATGGGATAGCAATATGCAAATTTTCAGATGGCAGTAGCATCGCGTAGAACAGGTATAAATGCGTAGTGCTTTCGCAGAGCTTTCATTTCTGTTCAAGTTATTCATGTGAAGAGGTTTTGACGTGATGATGACCGCACGACGGGAATTAACAGACTTTAAACGCGGAATGTTAGTTGGAGCTAGACGCATGGGTCATGCCATTTCGGAAATCGTTAGGGAATTCAACATTCCCAGATCCACTGTGTCAAGAGTATGAAATTTCAGGCATAACATCCCACCATGGACAGCGCAGTGGTCGACCGCCTGCACTTAACGACCGAGACCGGCGACGTCTGCAAAGAGTCGTAAATTCTAACAGACAAGCAACACTGCGTCAAATAACCGCAGAAATCATTGTGGGACGTACAAGGGACTTGTCTGTTAGAACTGTGCGGAGAAATTTGGCTTTCTTGGGCTATTCCAGCAGAAGACCGACTCGAGTGCCTTTACTGACAGAACGACATCGCTTGCAGCGACTCTCGTGGGCACGTGAGCATATCGGTTGGTCCCTAGATGAATGGAAAACCGTGGCCTGGTCCGATGAGTCACGATTTCAGTTGGTAAGAGCTGATGGTAGGGTTCGAGTGTGACGCAGACCCCACGAAGCAAGGCACTGTTCAAGCTGGTGGTGGCTCCGTAATGGTGTGGGCTGTTTTTTCATGGCATGGACTTGGTCCTCTGGTGCGACTGGACCGAACATTGACTGGAAATGCTTATGTTCAGCTACTTGGAGATCACTTGCAGCCATTCATGGACTTCATGTACCCAAACAACGATGGGATTTTTATGGATGACAATGCGCCATGTCACCGGGAAAAAACTGTTCGCGATTGGTTTGAAGAACATTCTGGACAATTCCAACGAATGATCTGGCCACCTAGATCGCCCGACATGAATCCCATCGAGCATTTATGGGACATCATCGAGAAGTCAGTTCGTGTCCAAAATCCTGCACCATGAACGCTTTCACAATTATGGACGTCTATCGAGACAGCAGGGCTCAATATTCCTGCAGAAGACTTCCAACGACTTGTTGAGTCCATGCCACGTCGAGTTGCTGCACTTCGCCGGGCGAAAGGAGGGCCGACACGATATTAAGAGGTATCCCATGACTTTTGTCACTTCAGTGTATTATAAATATATATATGCATTTTTTTTTGTACATAGATAAGTTAATGATCCTGACAAAATTACTAACTAAAAATGCATATCAATAATATATTTTCGACATAAACTTTAGAAGCTTGAAAAAGAGCTATAATAAATTGGAAATCCTCTGAATAGAAATCTTTAAATTTACCAAAAATCAATAATTACTCTATTTTGAAGCATGCAAGAATTTTACATAACAGAAAATAATTGAAAAATTTTAAGTGTTTAAAAATAAATTTTTATAGAAATTTGACAACGCTAAATGTAATTATGCTAAAAAAAAATTTTTAAGATTTTTAAAGTTTATTAATAAAGTAAATGATAAAAATTTGAAAATTCATTCTGTAGAACACTTTAATATAAATTTTAAATGTATCTTAAAATTTATGCTAAATTAAAACTTTTATCTTTTTAAGCAGTGATGCAAGATTTTGAAGACCATGGAACATGAAATAAAAAAAAAATCGAAAGTTATTTGGTTAAAATTATATATTATATTTCATATGTCATAAATAAATAATAAACAAGTAATATAAAAAAAAATTTAAGTCAATTCCTACTTTTTTTTTTCACTATATTGCAGAAAGTACTTTATAAATAATTTTCATTCATTTTTTTTTAATTTGTCTGGCGTCATCTATATGTAACTTAAATCTAAAAAAAATTTTAATTATTTAAACTTAATTACTGAATTAATATTTGAAAAAACTGTATTAACATCCAGTGTCACTACAAGTTCAACTACGTTTTTTTAAACTTGAGTGGATGAATAAAAAGTATTTTATTAACGATTGAAAATTTGAACAAGGTATATATAGGGAGAGTGTGAGCTAAAGGTTTGCTAGCTGTGGATGAGTATTTTCATCCATAAATAAAAAAATCATATCCATATGCACCTCTGAAAAGTCTTGCATAAGGCTCTAAGACCTTATCCTGATATCTCTGGGTGGTCACAGATTAGCTGTTGAAAATGTGTAGGGGCGTCCGTCTATCGATCCTCTACATACTAGTACATCTCTGCTACCGAAACGGTGCCATTCCATAATGTTCGAGAGATAATTTTGTGTTCCTGACACCTTCCGGATATAAACACGTTTAGAATCACCTGCAAAACTAAACCTTGATTTATCAGTAAAGAAAACATGGAACCAATGGTGTTCACTCCAATTCTGATGTTCTTTGCACCAATTAAAGCGATTCCTCTCTAGTTATAAGAACAGTGAAACACATACCCTTGGTTTTCTGGCATAAGGGCCTTTTTCATTAAGCCTTCTGTATACCGTTCGCCGTGATACAGCAATACCTGTGGATTGCAAGCTCTGAACTTAACTGGAGAGCGGTACACTTCCAGTAATGACCAGCAGTTATTGCCAGATATCGATCTTCAGAAGCAGTGCCATTCTTTTTCGACGCTTCTTTGTTGTGGGCTTTCTTACAACAGTTCCATTGTTTTGAAATTGTTTCCATAACGTAAAGACTGTCTGTCTTAAAATATTCAGACATCTGGCTGCTTCAGTGATTGGCTGCCTTACTTCTAAACGTCCTATGAGTCGCCACTTCACAGATTCTTCCAAATGATATTTCGAAGCCATAACAAACCGATTTGAGTTGTTACACACTAAAATCAAATGCTGTGTTGTAGAAATTGACTTTGTACAAAGCGCTTAATTCAGTATCTGATGATGTAAGCCTAAATTTGTATACTAAAAACAGTTTGATTACTTCTGATAAGATAATGCTAATTAAGCTTGTTTTTCACACATTCCCTGCAAACATGGATCACATTGGCTGGATATTTCATCGAATATCATTATTTTTGGGTATGTAAAGATAAATTTGGAAATGAGTGTGTAACACTCTTCATAAAATTATTTTCTAATACTTAAATGTTCTAACTTTATTCATAAACAAAAGCTGGATTTTGTTCCAGTTTTTATCTTTCATTAAAATTGCAAAATCTTCAAAAAAAAGTTACCAAATAAATTTTTTTAAATAAAGTGGACATATGATAAGGAGGGATCTAAGAATAAAAGATCTGTGGATTACTATTTTAAAAAGACCAATTTTAACAATCGAATTTAAGTAATTTTTAATTTAAATTCAATACATTAAGTATATTAATTAGCTTCAAATATATTTTTTCCTCCATCTCATGTGTAGAAAAAAATTTAACAAATTAATTATGACTATAAATAAAACTTTATTAGTATTAAAAATAAATTATGTAAACTGATATCATTTATATGTAATTTCATATCTTTTGCAAGATCAAAGATGTTTTCATTTAGGAAATGTGACTAAATTTACTTGCTTATATTAGCAAAGCATATTAACATTATTTATTTAGTTAGTTTTATGCTTTAATTCAAATGTTGCTTTTAAGTTCCTCATCAATTTTAACAAATTTCATAAATATTTCAATCGCAATATTTTATTTTGTCATATATTCTTCACTGAATGTATTGTAATTTCTAATTATCTAATATTTATATAAATAAAAATTATTTTTGTAAAATCAAATTACAAATGCATTCAAATTTATTAATTCAATGGTAAACAATCAGATTATGTATGTAATTGTATTAATAAAATTGCACATATAATTTATGTACATCAAAAATAATTTATTAGGCACAGTTGGTATTTACACATTAATTCCTAGGGAATAAGTTTATGGCAATTTCCTTTTCTTTTTCCCTTTTGAATTTGTTTTAGCATAAATTTCATCTTGTCTTTTAACTCTTTTATGCTTTGCTTTCAGAAAGTTTCCCCTATTGAAATAAATAAAATTACATTAATTAAAAAAAATAAATTCATCATTTAACATATTTTTTAATTCTACACTCTTAATTTTTAACATTTGAGCAATTAATAAGTAATTTTAGTAAGGTTTTTTTTTTTAAAATTCATTACATATCCGATGTTAAAAAATCGAGCAACAGAGATTTCCTACTTTATTAATAAAACTTCTTTACCAACATGAAAAATGTTTTTGCTAAAATGTCAATATTATTTCTGCATTTTTAAATTATTAGTGTTTATACAGTACATTTTATTTATTACAAGATTAAAAGCTTTTTTCAGAATAATATAAATCAAATAATATTTTAAACAAAACAATTTAACAATAGATAACCATTTTTAAAGGAATATATAATAATTTAATACAATGCATGAATTGATAATAGGCATTACATATCATTTAAAATATCTTAATTTGGCATTTCTATTAATTTTACCAATGTATCTGTCAGTTTGTGTTTGTGCATACTTAAACTTTTTTTTATACATAGATTTTGATAAAAGCAAATAATAATAGTGATACAGAAAGTACGTAAAATATATTTAAGACATAATAAATTCAGATGCATTTATATAATTCTCAATATTTTGTACACATCTCCTTTTTTATTTAAAAAAAAATATGCAAAATTTAATTCACTTATTTGAGTAATAAAAACTGTAATTTATAAAAAAATTTACTAGCTATTTTTATTTTCAATATAAAAAAAATCCTATAACCCCTATTTTGTGCTAATAATTCTGCAAAAAATATTGGAATATTTTTTATGGTGAAAGACATTGGTATAGAATTAAAGGTTTCATATATTAAATAACTGTATTAAACATTATAAATTGGCTAAATAAAGCATCATTCTTATCCAAGAAGTCTCAATAATTTTTTCTCACCTTTAATCTGTTAAAAAATTTTTTTAAACAACATAATAGTGTTTGTTAATAAAGTAAGTTTTAAAGTTTACACAGTCAAAACAGTAAAAAATTATACCTTATTCAATTATAAAATAATAACTAATGATGCCACCAGATGGTGCTACCTAATTTTTACAATAATTCCATTAATGATGCCACCAGGTATGTTTGGAGCTGCTGCTAACTGGTGGTGTAAAAATCTGATGGTAATTAAAAAACAACGATTTTATTTAATTAAAAAATAACCAATAAATATTTCTTCTTCTTTAGCCATGAACCTGATAGTCATGGTTTTAAAATTATATTAAACCAGATAATAAAACAATAAATATAAAGAAAAATTTAGACTTCTAAGATAGTTTTATGAAATGCAGACAGACATATGCATAATTGTAGTAGAAATACATTTATTGAACACTATTAGAATACATTACACATATATTCTTGATTTAAAAAAGTTAAATTTCAATTTCAAAAGTCACTTCAAATAACTATAAAATTATATTTCAGAAGAACTGTGCAAGCATAATTAATTTTAAAGAAGAAATTGTGCTTATTGTAAAATATGGAAAAGAAACTATACTATGCTATTCCAATTTCCAAATCTATCTCAATAGTGAAAGAAATTGAACAAAGCACATTTAAAGTTCGGTCACCTAAATAAAAATGATCTTAAAAAACTGTAAAAACATGGAGTGATTTAAGGAATAAATTCTAAAACCATGACTCTTAGCCAGATTGCCTTAGGATAATCATTTTGTTTTTCAATATAGGTGATCACTTCAAATTTGTACATATTTATTTTCTAAAATAAAATAATGATGTGAAATCTGTATTTCTTAAATTTAAAGCTTACATTAATAATAAACTGAACTGCAAACTAAAAGGAATCAGTATTGGCGATGGCCTTGAGTACATAAGTCAGGACTTTAACAAAATCTATGAAAATAACAAAGAGAACAAACTTGTGTGTATTGTCTCCAAATGAATGGAATTGCAGTATGAAAAAACTGAACTATTGTAGCTATGGCTTGATGCCTGTTACTTCCTATGAAATTCTGGGTTGAAGCAGTAAACATTAATGTGAACATTCTAAGTCAATGTCAAACCCGAAGCTTAAATGAAACCAAAACTCAATTTTTTATATATATATTTTTTTGTAAGAAGCCAATCATGAAGCATTTCCACATATTTAGACAAAAAGCCTTCATTTTCAATAAAAATTCTCCAAGACGAAAATTTGATGCAAGATCAAACAAATGCATACTCTAATGAGCACAAAATCTACCGACTGTTGGATCCTGAAGTGAAAAATGTTGTAATGAGTAGAAACTTAAAATTCATAGACGAATTTGAAAGTTCTAGTAATTATTAAATACAGTTTTTCTGCCTGAAATCCCAGTGAATATGACATAAATCTAGATCAGAGATGCCATTGATGATTCCAATTTACAATCCAAAATAAATGAAAGTTTCTTTCAACTCAGAAACAGAACAATGAAGCATCTTTTGATGCAAAAAAAACGATTCCACAATTTAAACTAAAAGGGTGCTTGTCAGACCAAAAATAATTCACACAGATCAGCCAGGACATCAAAAAAAAAATATATATATATATATATATATATATATATAAGACAAAAAGAGAATTCTTTGAAGAAGCCTAATTAGCAGAAGAAGTAAACATAACTCCATCATTATCAGAAGTACTGAATGATCCATAACGGAAAGATTGGTTTTAAGAAATGCATACAGAGCACAACACTCTTAGGAAAATTCAAGCCTGGAAATTGGTAAAAAGACCCAAGAAGGTAACTGGTTTCAAATGGGTTTTGAGAACAAAATTCAATACAGATATTTGGAAAATTTCTGAATGCTTAGTGAACAGCATGTCTCATCGCCAAGGATTAACCCAAATTCCTTATGAAGAAACATTTGCACGTCCAAGTTCCACAAGAGCTGCCATGACCTATTATGTAGAAAATTATTTGGTTACCTATCAGTTAATTTTTTTAATAGCATACTTTAATAATGTTCTCAACAAAGTAATTTACATGGGGCAGGGCATTTTATCAATGAAAGATATCCATATTTTGTATGTTTATTACAAGAATCCTTTTATGATCTAAAACAAACCTGTATGAATGTCAAATTAAATAGTTAAAATTGTTTGGCTTATTCCCTCTGTCATCCAATAAATGGATATAAAAAACAAAGTTAGCTCAAAATGAGTTAATAATTGTTTACACAAACAATTTAATAATTTGCACCAATGGCTTTAAAATGTATATTGAAGTTCAAAAGTATTCATCTCATGGATTTGAGTTAAAGGACCAAGGAGATTGCACATCTTGCATAGAGTTTTTTTCCCCCATCATAGCCACCAGTTTATTTTGGTTATACTGTCAAATTTGCCATGCAACTAAATCACACAAAATAAAAACCTGATGTATTTAAGCAAAAAAAAAACAAAAAAAAAAACAATTAAGAAACACAATGACCAACATAACAAAATTAAACACTTTAATGATAGCTAATGATGTGAGATTTGTCTTAAAAACTTACAATAAATAACGTAAAGAAATTAAACTTCATATTTATTAATGAAATTTATGTAGTTGTAACTTCTCAGTGACAAATGTTTGCAGTTATGGATCAGTGTTACTAGTGGAAATTATCAGCAGCCAATTTCAAATGCACATCAGTTAACTTGGATCTGTAAATATTTATGTATTTTATTTTGGAGAAGGTTTTTTCACACAGACTAGTAGTTTCAAAAAGAAGAATTAAAGCCTCAAAAAAATTTACTCAACTGATCAAACTTCAAAATATACAATCACACAGCAGAACTTTATCAAAGCATGCTATAGCTCTGCTACTAACTATAAAATGGCTTTGTATACCTCAACAAATCAAGCATAATAGATGTTTTTGTATAATTCCACCGCTGCTGCACACAAACAACTATAGTGCAAGATCACATCTTTGCAGCAATACCATGTTCTTGACCCTTGCTCATAAGTATCACCCAAAATTGTGAGGATTTTCGCACCATAGACACCTTATTCACCAGGTAGTTCCGAAATGAAAATTTAAGTGTAATTCAAAACAACAAGTAGGTATAATGAATTAGCTAGGTCTTAGCCCTTGTGGAAGAGTCAGTGTGGCCCTTTTGATAAAAGGTTTGGAGACCTCTGCTATAGTGGATTTCTTTCCAAATTTGCAGGTGAAGCCATTTCCTAGGAGAGCAACAAGTTATAACTCTATGTTGAACTTTCTAATACTGAGGCAAAACATATAAGCCACTCTGAATGCACCAAAGAAACTGTATATCTGTTCAGATTTCTTAAAGAATTAGGTGCCATTGAAAATGATTCTCCTTAAATGATTTTGTATTCAGATAACCAAAGAGCACAAAAGCTCATGAAAAATCCAATCTTTCATTACATTTGTGAAGTGTATGAACATGTGAACTCACCATAACTTATTTAATGGCAGAAAAGGTGGCTACAAGCATTCTGAAAAAAATTTTAGGCAAAAAAATTTAATGATTGATGTAAATTAATTGACATTTAAATCACAAGTCTTTAATTTTAAAGTAAATATAAAATTGTGAAAGGTGGATTGTTGTAGAAATGCATCTATTGAACACCATTAACTTTTCCTTCCTGCTGTGCTTGTAAATAGAAGAAATCATTGATGTCATGTTCACAAAGTCAAAGTTACTACTTCACAAAGTCATGTGATTACTTCATGACTCATGATGTCAAAGTCATGTGATGCAGTTCATGTTCAGAACTGCATCACATGACTTTGTGAAGTAATCTCTTTCAACTGGTGTGTTGTTTTCCAGTAAAGACAGTTTGTGATTATCTGTACTTCATGCTTTGTACATTCCTCATTTAATAATTAATAATTCAATGTTAATCAGTAAACAAAAGCTAGGTTCCTATTAAATCATAAAAATCCTGTTTCATTTTACCTTCAACAGTCAAATCTCATACAGTATATACAGAGAGCATTACATTGTTCACTTTTTACTTATAAAATCCATAGCAAATAAAATAACTATACCAAACAATTATTCTATAAAAAAAAAACACAGAAGAGTCAGTTTTGATAATTTTGATAGCCTAAACTTACGATTTAGCTTCTTTAAACCCATCACATTTTCGGAACAGAAGATCTCCACTAAAATACAAAAAAATATAATAAATGAACTAATTTAAATGAAAAAATTTCAGAAAGTAAAAAGAATAAAATAGTTTTAAAAACAGTTTAATGGGGCGTTTTTTTACCTAGAATTTGAAGGTTGTGAAATGCCTCTGGATTCTTTAACGATACTAGGAATTTCTTCACTTTCTTCTCCAGCCTAAATGAGAGTTAAACATAAAAAAAACCATCTAACAAAATGGTTCAATGGTTATCTTAAACATTTATAACTAAACTATTTTTTATTTATTTTCTTTCCAGTGATGAATTAAACAAGAAAATTTACAGTTCTTAAATAGATATTGATTAAGCAATTAAATAAAAATTAAAAATAAAAATGTTAAAAAGAAAATACAAATTTTCTTTTATTATTATAGAAAATTTTAAAAATATTGAACACAAAATTTATTTAAGAAATTTTTTAAAATTCACCACATTATATAGTAAGTGTTTAAAAGACAAATTTACCTTTAAAAACTTTTTTTCTAATGTGTAAGGTGATATTAGTGTAGATTCTGTAATATTCCCAGAGCATGTAAGATTCACGCCATTCTAATGGGAGGAAAAATGTGTAACTATATCAATCTCATTTTTATTTTAAATATACATATGTTAATAAGAGAAAATAGTGATGCAAATTTTTTTTCAAATTGCTAGTTGAATAAAATAAAACTTTTATAAGCTTTACCTCAGTTTTAACAACGTTAATCTTTTGTGAAGCTTCATTGAACACATCACACCACCATCTTGAAGTCAAAATATTTGAATTGTCATGGCCTATCTTAAAAAGAGTAGAAAAAGATCAATTTTATACTATTACTTTAAAAAAACCATAAAAAGTACAACCATTTAGAAAAAGTATTTTTAGTCATTAAAAATTTTAAAAAGACAAAGCTATAATAAAAAATATTATTAATGCATTTTAATAAATTTAATAGCTATTTCTAATAAAGTTTATTTTCTTTTTTTTTTCTATATAACAGATCCTGGCATTTAATTACACATTGCTAATCTCTGACTTCCAAATTTGTAGAAGACTTTATGCCAAATTATTTTTTTAAAAGGATAAAACTACTAAATAAAATGTAAAACACTAAATTTTTAACTGCTTTATTTTAAACAATTACTTATAAAGACCAATTTCTCATTTGATAGTTTAACTTTATATATGCTTATCATATGTCAAATATTCATATAAATTAAAAGAATACAATCATTTTCTTGAATAAATTAAGTCATCCTTTGATAAAGTATTTTAATTACACCCATTGCATATACAAAAATGAGGTTTCTAAATGTTTGCAATGAAAATTTATACTAGCTCTCATTGCTTTTAAGAACCCAATAGGAGTTAACATACTTGTCATATAAATTTATAATCTACTAAATTAATATACCTTGATGGCAAACAGCAAATTGTTATTTTTGTATGGAATAGAATTAAATTTATTCTTATTAAAATAAAAATTTCTGATAATATTATTTATTTTTTTAATTTCTAGATGAAGTAATGGTGATATTAAAAAAAAATGCAGAAGCTTTTAATCTTCCATGTAGATAAACAAAAGTTTTAGTTTAGAGCAGAAAGCTTTTGCAATAAGGTAGAAGAGCTGTCAGCATCCATGCGATTTACAGATAATATTTGCGATTTACAGCAATTAATTATTTAAAAAAATTCAAAAAAATATTTTTAAAACAAAAAAATTGCCACATACCCCATATGTATTATTCTTCACAACAGTTTTGATTGACTTAGTCATTCCATTTTCATTTTTTCCTAGGCCTTTACCTAAAACAATACATTCATAAATTAAAATATGAATTTAAAGCAATAAATTTGTTAAGCTTGCAAAAATGTACAAACAAGTTGCATTATAAAATTGCAATTTTAATGTATTATTTAAAACAATAAATTTTTTTACATTACAATACTAATTTGTATCACTGAATATTTCATTTCCTACCATTATTTTTAATAGCAATATTTTAGTTATATTAATTAATAAAATGGTTATTGAATTTCATTCTTAAATTTTCTAAAAAGATTTTAATATTTTCATTATGTTCACACTTTATTCAAAAATAGAAATTTCAACAAAATTTTAGAAGATTTATTTTGTTTAAATTTAAATTTTTATCTAATATTGAGCAAAATAAAAAAATAATAATTTTTCAAAAGAAATTTATTTATTACTATACTACTCATATTATTAAATAAATTCATATTAGATTCAAGTCTCCTCAACAATCAAAAAGTGAATCTTTTTTTTTTTTTTTTTTTTTTTTTTTTTTTTTTTTTTTTTAACTTCTGATGAAGCCACAATTTTCTTTTTTTCAATAAGACTATAATAAAATAAACTTTTGTAAAGTCATTGTAGAACTGCAGCAACCCTTATTTTCACTTGATATATTTATTTTGTTAAATATATAAAAAATGTATACATGAGCATTAATATAAAAAATGTATACATGAGCATTAAATGTATACATGAGCATTTTCAATAAAAAATGTATACATGAGCATTATATAATCCTTAAGCTTAATCCTTAGCAGATATCTCATAATTCATGATAAAATTATGAAAATCTTAAATAGAATTGTAAATTTCACAGTTCAAAAGATACAGTGTTTGGCTGTTGTGTGTGCATATATCAAAGGCAGAAACTCGTATTAGATAGAAAAAACAATGATGCTCTTATAGAGTCAATCCAGTTTTAAGGTTTCTTTTCAATGTATGTTGAACATATATGAATGTGATAATGTAAAATTGGATAGTTATCCTGTTTCAAACTATGTTATTCGATTCACAGTTTATTTAAGATTATTTTAATTCACTGAAAATTTATACAACTTAACCATTCTCTTCTTGATTCCAAAAATAAATTACATGACAACAGTTGAACTTCAATAGTTCACATCAGTTCAATAGTCTCACAATTGTCTCTCCATGAGAAAGTTGCATTTAAGAAAAGAAGTACACATAACAAAAGCTAAATTGTTCAATCACAGGTTTCATTAAATCAGAGAACAAACTACCTGCAGAAGAGATAATACAACTAAATCATATACTATGTTTACAACTAAATCATAATTATTGACAAATAAAAGCTTGAAATTTAATTATAGATCTACAATTACTAACAATTTTATCGTAGAATATTACAAATCAATTAAGCTTTTTAAATTTATCTTGGGAAAATAACTTAAATGATTTTTTCAGTGAAATTATATAATTAATAAAAATTATCTTCATAATTGATGAAACAATACATCAGAGTAAAAAACATTACATTTAAACATTGAATAGAATAAAAAAATTTCTAAGGAGCGATATGAATCACAAAAAACTGAATGCATTAACAGTGACCAAAGGAAAACACATTTCTTCAACAGTCGTCCACATATCAAGGAGAAATTTTTTTAAATCATTTTTACAAAGTAATAAAAGAAGAATGCATTAAGTTTTGAAATGAATAAATCAAGATCGAATTGTAAGAGATTAGTATATTAATATTAAATTTTCTTTTCAATTGTTACGTTTTACACAAATAAAACGGCAAAATTTTTTCAGAAACAACTCATTTTAACTGTGAAATGCCATTGAGTTAAATTGAAATGATTTTAATTACAAAATCATACTGTTAATATGAAACATTTTCATGAACAAAAATGGCAAAAATGATTTTTCAAACAAATCATGAACAATAATATGAAACATTTTCTTTAAAAAATGAGGCTTTTAGGATCCCAACAAGAAATAAAGAAACCTTTTGTAACTTAAATGCATTTCCTTCAATATTATTTAAACTATGACATCATTTAAAATCTCTAAATATTATGTAATCAATATTGGAATACAGACACATTTAGTTGTCCATTCTCTGCCAATAGTTAATTATCATAAATTCTTTCTTTTTGTACATTATTTCCTTTTAAGAAAACGAAAAAAATTCAGTTAAGAAATATATAGTAGATTTTCAGAGCTCCTATTTTTATTATACTAGTTTTTAAAGAAGTTAAAATGCAACTAAAAATATTTTGAGCAATTTAACAAATGAAATAATTGAACAAAATAAAACACAGAAGTAAAAGAAAAACAAAATATTTACAAAAACAAAACAAAATTGGCAATTTAAAAGCGAATGATATATCACACTCTAGAATATCTCAGTTTTCAAATATCGTTCAAATACTTGCTATCTTTTTACAATTCAATGAGATGCGTTTTAGAATAACAGCAAGAAATAATATATATATATATAAAGAGAGAGAGAGAGAAACTATTTCTATTAATAAATTTATAAACAAATGCTATAAAATTATAGAAACGATATTAAGATAATTAATATATTAACTAGTGAATAGCACACACACAAAAAAAAAAATAGAAATTAATTTAAAGATAAAATACTTATATAACTTATGAAGCGAATATTTAAAATGTTTATTTCATAAATATTCATAATTTAATAATTCATTATACTACACAGTTATTTTTTAACATCTAAAATAATAACACAATTTATAACAAGTATTTTTCTTACGCTAAAAGTTATTTGCAAAACTAAACTGCTTTAATTATTGTTTCTTTGTTGTATTACAAATATCAAAAATTAATTAACTTTAAAATATACATTCTGATTTAAGTTGAATACATAAAAACATGCATCTACGACAAAATTCTTAGGAGTAAAATATATCATTACCTTCACTCCAACCATACTTTTCTAATTGTTTGCGAGCAAAATCATTCATTGTTAAATACTTCCCTAGATTTGACAGGGAAATTCGAAATTTTTGCTTAAATAAAAAAATATTTTAGAAACGAGCACAGCAATGTTGGCAGATTATATAAACAAGAGGAATACCCGTTAAAGTTGAGTAAACACGTGGTACCTTCTTGTTAGTGAGTAATGGAAAATTATTTATTTTATCATATATATATATATATATATATAATATTGAAAATTATATATAATAAAACTTTCAGAGATATTTATTGACTTTTTACATTTTTTAGTGTAATTTTTTTATTCAAATTTTTTTAAATTTTTCATTAAAAAGAAAAGAAAATACAGAATGTGGCATTTGTTTCGCTTTCTGTCACTGCAACCATATATACGCAATATTTTCTTTTCTCATGTGATTTTGATACATCTGTCATTTAGAATTTTTTTCTACTCTTTGTGGCATAAAATTTGTTTTTAAAAAATGGAAAAAAATCTTCATAAAGTTTTAGATGATGTTATGAGTAAACCTGGTGTAACAGGTGTACTCTGTGCCGATGAAAATGGTTTATGCTTAGGTTCTAAAGGTTCAGTGGACAGCTCTATTTCAGGAAGCTTGGTTAATTTAATGCAATTTGCCACGAAATTGGAAACGCCGAAAATTCCTATTTTAAGATTAGAATCGGATTCTAAAGACATATTGGTAAGAAGTGATGGAGGATTTACCTTAGCCATTGTAAGGAATAATAAGAAATAGAAAATGCCATATGTATTTATTTCCCTACATACCATCTTGAAATTTTGTGTTATTTCTATGTTCGTTTATTCCGAACTCTGAAAACTAGTTTTTGTAATAGCTTGTGTTACTAATCTGAAAAGTTTGCAGCATTTGTGCATGTCAAGATTTGGAAACTAGATTATAATGATTATGAAATACTAAAATGTAAAATATATGATTGTTGAATGTTAATATACTGATTTACAACGTTTTATAATATGGTGAACATTTTCCTGTTTATAATGCATAATAGTATGATTATGACAGAAATTTTACAGTTTGTCTTTTTTGAATCTAAAAAAATCAATTTGAAGTCTTATGTATTTGTACTTTTTGGAAACCACAAACTAAAGGAATTATATACTATATATGAATGTATTTGATGTATATTATTACCTTAAAAGTTTATTTCTCATTTGTGTGAAAAATGTTAATTATCAGTGAGCAAATCAGTTTGTAATTGCACAGAATGTATGAATATATGACTATTGAATTTTGTAATATTACTGTCAAGAATCCTTTTTAGTATCAAAAATCAATTTTTTGTGATACTTGGTTTTGTAAATTAAAAATATTTACTTATACTACATGTTCGATTTTTTGGCAAGAAAAGAATCATTTTAAAACATTTATTCAATTTTGTAGGATTTAAATTAAGAAAGTTTTGAAAATGAAATTTTAAGAAGTTAGGAAGTGTTGTAGAATTTTATCAAATTAGAAATGAAACTGTTATTAGTGTTTTGCAAAACTATGATTATTCCTGAGTTAAGTTACTTGATTCCAAAAGTTATTATTATTATTTTGATCAAATTAAAGATGCACTTTTGATGTATTTCCAAATTAAATGATACAGAATTAGTATAAACTAACATTTATCTCAGAATACTCATAATAGATATATTTAAATCCATCATGTTAAGTGTTTTCTTCCTGTGTTGATAAAATATTTTTATGCGATCACATTTTGACTACGAATATTGGGAAGTAATTTTGAAATTATAAATACATATTCTTTTTTTAGGCTGTTTTAAAAATAAAATTTTTGCACAGTTTAATTTTTTTAGCTGTTTATAAACATGCATAAATTTGTATATTTCCAGTCTGAATATTAAGTTTCATTTCCTGTCTTCAAAAAAAGATGCCATCAAAGCTAAATGCTAATATAGTGGACTCCCTCTACTCTGACAGCTACCGATTAAAGAAAGTCCATTGTATTACCATTTATCTATCACACTACAGAGAAAGTCTGAATTACGACCTATCATCGACAGAAAATTATAAACTGCATAACATCTGAACTTTAATAATAGTTAAGGCATGAAAATTAACTCAGATTTCTTCATTATTTGATGGTCACTGAGATCATTAGTGTGATTTCATGAGTGTTTCACTTTTTTCCTGGTTACTCAAAACATCATAAATGGTTGATCCCTTAACAATGTGATAAGTTTTAGATAATATGATTGAAGTTTCATACTTTTTATAATATCCCATTTGTCAGATAAAGTTCTGTGCTTATATTTATTTAAATTGGGCATAATGATTGTAAAATGTTACTTTCTCGACCAATATGAATATTTCTTTTTATTTTCCCTTCTGTATGCCTTCTTCAGACACTGCATATACAACTACCAAGATTCTTCTGAACTCAGCACAGAGAGTCCATCTGCTCCCTTTGAGATTTTACATGGTTATCCATGATTTCTTGCACTTGTGCATGGGAAAAGAACAACAAAAAAACTATCAATGAACTTTGCATTGCAATAAATACATATGTTAAGCTAAAGTGTTAAGTAGCAGCAAATTAAATAAACAATTAATATATTGAATTTCAAAATTAATGGAGCATGGTGTAGGAAAAAGAATTCACAGTTTTAGTAGGGAAGGATAACTTATTGCCAAGTAATGAATTCAAACAGTTTAGAGAGGGTCTATTGTACACATGATTTATTTTCTTATTAAATCTTAAGCAGTCATTTCCACAATATTTATTTATTAATCTTAATATTGTGCTCGTAATGTTAAATCTGATATTTGATACATTGTTTAAAATATAAATAGATTTTATAATAAAAACTTATACTTGCTTTTGAAATATAAACTTAATTTATTAGTAATAGTTGCTAAGAATAAGTATTAATGGAATTTTTTTTATTAATAAACATGTACATTGTGCAAATTTTTCTTGCTGTTTTCTATTTGGTTACAGTCAGACGTAAAATTGATCATTTAAATTTCCATAAATAGCAGCAAGTTTAATATTGGGCATTATAAAATGTAAATATTAATTTAAATGCCTTTTTTCTAGCATCATTACATAGTATTTAAAAGGTATTTTTATGAACAACTAAATTATTTAATATATAATAATAAATCATTTATATATGAACTCCTAATGTTTTAGGAAGTTAATGAGGAAAGTACAAATTTAATCAAAGAAATCAAAACAAATTTGTTTTGGGATTTAAAATACTTTTTTGTTTTATATATTATTTATTGTGAAAGTTGTATATTCTAAAAATTAACATACATTGATTACTAATTTATTTATTGGGAAAATAATTATGTATTGTGTTCAGTTTTTCACAATGCCGAGATCCTGTATTTTATTTTCGATAAGAATTATACAAATATTAGGTATATAAAAAATTAAATATTAAAATTCTAAAAAATAATTTGAATTCTTCATGTGTAATAAGGTTAGCATTGTAATATGATGAGAGTAGTAGATATATGATATTATATGGCATAAGGGCCAACTTTATCCAAACTGTGCCAATTGGCAAGATAAAAAATTTCAGTTACGGATCTTTGTGCAATGCTATATCACGAGAAATAGTAAAAATTTAATAAAAGTAAGTAATAAAATAAAAGTTAATATTAAATGTATCATAAAATTAAAATATGTGTTCAAATAAAATACTGAAACATGGTGTGCAAAAAAGTAAGAATTTTAAATTGATTAACATATCTGCAAAGGGCAGATAAGATAGATAAGGCATTTAGATTTAGATTAACATATCTGCTGTCATCATTTCTGACTAAACTTGTCTCACTCTTCTGAAACATCATTAATATGGTATTGTCATTAATTTCTTCACTACTTATTAACATAGATTCAAATAATGACATAGGCAAGTTTATAAAGCTTTTTATTTATTTATTTAAATGCAGTTTTGTGATCTTGTGTAACATATCTGAAGATGAAGAAACAGAGAATTTTGGAAAGAAATTTACATTAATACAGGAGTGTCAAAAACTATATAGTCAATAGTATGTTTAGATTGTGGAACAGGCAATAGCTAGTGTTTTTTTGAAGTGTTATGCTTGTTATATTTCAATGAGTTATTACATAATTGAAAAACATAAAGGTCAAAATCATGGCAAATGACAAGAAATATTTTTTTTTCTAATATAATTAAGAAATGAAAAAAAAGTTAATTTATTATTAAAAGAAAACAGTTTAAATAATAAATTATAAAAAAAACTGCAAAAAGCATGTCGAATTTAATAAAAGTTCTGAATTTCGGATATGAAGAAGGAAAAGATTGCTGTAAAAGAGCGTTCTCTGAGAGGAGTAAAGCATCCTTCACACGATGGCGGTTGACTTATTTTTCTGGTGCTTTCTAGCCAGAGGAGCCGTCTATAAAATCATAAAGTTGCATAATAACAGTCTATAAAATAAATTGATTTTGGAAATTGCCCAGAACATTACAAAAATATAAAGGAAATGTAGCAATCAAGCCGTATAAAATTTTAAGAGAATAAAAATATTTTAAAAAATGACTAAATTAAAATTCTGCACTGTCTTTTTAAAGAAATATTAGGTACATCAGTAAAATGCAGTATTATCGTGATTATCAAGTGTACTAAATAATTGTTTAGAGATGGATAAGAAATTCTTTAAGAGAGGGAATTTTAAACGATCGTCTCAACACGCAACGCCCGAAATTGGCCAATTTTAATTCTCAAATGCTTCATGCATCTTGTGACTTGGATTTAGCCAATAAGGTATACGAGAGCATTTGGCAATACGAATGTTTGGGTTTAGGTTCGAAAGGTGTGCTGGCGGCGAATTGACGATGTGCTAGTGTTCTACACCCCTTGTACAAAGCTAATTTAATAATATAATCCTATTTTAATGGAATGAGCTCTTTCACACATTATTTGCGATGTGTCTCGATCATCAAATACCATATTGGTGACCGTATATGAGACTTGGACGCTTAAGCCGAATAGTTTCTTTTTCAAGATTTTCTCTTTCGTGACTTTGGATAATATGCTATTTGGGAAAACGATCGGATTTGGAATTACACACCTGTAAATGTATATATTTTTTATTATTGGATACTTATTTTAAGGTATGTAACCTTGATAATATATACATATATATATGTATTATTTCTATTATATTATATATATATATATATATATTTATTAAGTGACACTAAACAAAACTACCATGTTTATAGTAAATACTGTAAAAATACCCCCATACAAATGTCATGATCCCCTTTTGTGATTTATTATATGTGAAAGCACATTCAAACGTGGCGTTCCGAAAGCAATGACAAATAGTCGTACAAAATTTAACTATTGTATTGCTCACTTGCCACCAAACACGACATAACAGTTCTCAATATTATTGTGTTTCCGGATACCGCCGATTTTTACACTCAATTAAAAAATTAAATTGGCGTAAAACATTTTTTGCCGCATCGGTGTGAGTGAATTGAACAAAAATTTCTCTCCGTCGCTTGACGCTTCGCCGCGTCACGCTTTGTTGTGAATAAGCCAAAAGCGTAGAACGTAGTGAAGCGTAAAGGCTCGTTTCCACTGAGGCATGAGGCGTTTAAGCGTGAAGTGCTGACCAATCACTAGCCTCACCACGTTCGCCTGAAACCGGTTTGAAATCACCGCTTGGAGTTTACCAACTTTCAACTCGAAGCGGAACTTCACTAGGCGTAATGCTATTTTTGACGTTTCGCTGTAAAGGAGTCGGAAAAAATTTTATCGCCTGCCCCTTGAATCTTCGGCGCTTCACGCCTCGGTGGGAATGAGCCTTAAAGTGTTAACCGATTACAAACCTCAAAGTGCAAGGTACGAAGCGATCGCGTGAAGTTGACTAACTTTTAACTCTCAAATGCTTGACACGCCTTATGACTTGAATTAAGAGAATACGGATCATATAAGTAGCTGAAACTTTACTCGACGTGAAGAGATTTCTGTCGCGTGACGTATAAATGTGAAGAAGGCTCAATTGGTAAATAGTATTGGTGTTATATGTATACACTATCAATATAAGCTGCTCAAATCAATGTTGTTGTTACTAATCCCCCTGGTGCAGGAAAACCTACACCAGGTCCAACAGACCCCGTCGCAGGCGATTAGGCCATGGCTAAGGGTAATATGCAGCTTCACTTTAGCGAGGAACCACGAGGGCTGAAGACTGCCTAAACCACAAGACAACGCTCTATGATCATATTAGACAGAGACCTACAGCTTAAAGGGGATTCGGAACCACTACAAGCATCCATAGCACTGCCGGGACTCGAATCCGAAAACCTGTGGTACCGAGCGCCAGACACTCAGCCATTCAGGCTAAATTCAAATCAATTGAAGAATATTGTAAGTTTCCTATGAAATATATTATTAAACAAAATAGGTTAGAAAATAAATAAGCAGGCACATTTTCAAACAACCGAATCTGCAAATTTTATGTAATATTGAAAATCGAGCTGTAGCGAATGAAATTTGGCTTTTAGCATATTTAATGAAAAAAGGCAATGGTTGATTGATTTATATCATTGAGTGTAATGTTTGAACAAAGTCATTTAATCGAATTTGAATAATGAAAAGTTAGTGGTTTCTAAAAAGGAGAAAAAAATATAATCCGTAGCAGGAGTAAAGCTGCATTTCCACCAGATACTAGATTAGGAAGAAGTGTGGAAAGAATTGGTTTTTCTCTCTAGTAAGTTTACACTGAGAACTAACTATTCTACATTGTGCAGTTCAGAACTCTGTTCATATGGGGCAGTCATTTACGCTCACTTTAAAATGATTTCTGGAACGACTGTTGTTTGCTGAACGACTGTTGAACGCCATTATTTTAAGAGTTATGTATCTTTATATATTGTTCGTATCTGTATTCTTATATGCTTTTCATTTATGTACAACGTTTGTTATCGATGCTAGAAAATGATGCTTCAAGATGATCAATTATGTTCATATGTTGGGAGAACTAATTCAGGATTATCTAGATTAAACAATTTTATTATATACGTTGAATATGTACAGCTTATGACACATTTACTATTTCCGTTATTTTAACATCCAACATTACAAACATTTAAGAGAATTTTTCGTTGAAATGGCTTGTTATCGATTTATTACTCAGCTCATCTGATCACAAAATAATGGTTGAAAACATTGAACTATCACAAAGGTGACCACTATTGGAAGATTTTACTTCCAGAAGCAGAAACTTCAAATAATAAGTTGATGGAAGATAAAGTAAGTTCATCTTTGTCGCCTTCGAGAGGAATTAAGATACTCTCCATAGTGAGTTAAAAGGACTCTCAACAAGAGACAGAAGAGGACTATACACTCAAGAGCCAAAACATTATGACCACCTGTCAATAACGAGTTGGCCCACCTTTGGCGCGCAACACAGCTTCAACCCGCCTTGGCATGGATGCCACAAGTCTTTGGTAGATGGCCGGAGACAAATTGTATCAGATGTTTAAGCAACGGTCACGCAAATCCGAGATATTGTGAATTGGTGGTCTTTGAACTCTGAGCTGCCGTCCCAGGACATCCCAAATGTGTTCTATCGGATTGTGATCCGGTGAGTTAGGCGGCCAGGACAGCATCATGTTCCTGGAACCACTCCAACACAATTTTAGGCTTGTGACAAGCGGCGTTGTCCTGTTGGAACATTCTATTTCCAGCTGGAAAAACAGAGGCCATGTAAGGGTGCAATTGGTCCGTAATGATGTTCAGATACACTGTAGCATTCATGGTCTGCGCTACCACAACCACGGGTCCCAGAGACGCCCAAGAGAACGTCCCCCAAAGCATAATACCGCCACCACCGGCCTGTGTATGACCTACTGTACATTGAGGGAGCAACCGTTCGCCTGGAAGACGGCGTATCCTGACACGGCCATCGGCGTGATGAATGACAAACCGTGATTCATTTGACCAGGCAACTCTCTCCCACTGCACACGAGTGGGACGTTTGCTGCGTAGCCCCATATCCAACAGTGTCCTCCGATACTATTCTACTTGGCCCTGCATTGTATTGGGCTGTCAGCTGAGCCACTGTCTGGCTCCGGTTTTGCTTCACCATGCGAGACAGTCTCCGACGACATTTTTCTTTGATAGCGTGTGGAAATCCAACACCATGTCGTCTACTGCTGGTTTCACCATCTTTCCTCCACTTTATATAAGTACTAACAACTGTAAATCGCAAACAACCCACGAGTCGTGCAGTTTCGGAAATACTTGTTCCGAGCCTTCGAGCCATTACAATCTGCCCTCTATCAAAGTCGCTTAGATCCGCAGCCTTTCCCATCACACACAGAAGTAAGTGAAAGAATGATTCTTCAGACTCTCCAGCAGCAGTTAAATACCACTTCCACCTGTTCACATGCCTTCCACGTCATCCAGGCGAGTTCATTGCAAAATGTAGGGGTGGTCATAATGTTTTGGCTCTTGAGTGTAGATTAGTAAAATCAAATAGAGAATTTGGCTAGCCTCAAAAGAGTGGCGAAACGCTGCAGAAATGTTTCGAATTGGCAAACAGACATGAAAACTCATTTTATTGATAGGAGACTTGTATTACATAGTGAAACTTTTGCAGAGAAAATATTAAACAACAGTTTTACCACATTGAAAAAAGAGAAATCATTTTAAAAATGACCTGCGAAATCACACTTGCTGCCCATCTCGGTGAAAAGAAGCAGTCAGCGAATCAAATATTCATATTATTGGCCTGCTAATAAACAGGATGTAAAAAGGTACTGCGAAAGTTGCAAATAATGCCAACTCAAGAGACACTTATATTACGTAGATAGATTTTCTCTACAATCTGTCGTAAGACCCAAAATTTTATTCGAGGTTTGGAATGCAGTCTATATTGGGACTTATATCCTCCATATGGGAAAGGGCATAAATTTATCATCTGTGCTGTAGACTTATATGCCCGGTCGGCTGAAGTCAACCGGTAAAGAAAATCACAGCAAAGACCACACTTGTGATGCTTGATGCAAATGTTCTCGTCTACGGGATTTCCGAAAATCGTGCATTGATCAAGGCATGAATTTTACATCCAAACTCACTCCCGTTTTTGAGTAGTTAGGCATCCTGAGAGTAAGGGTGCTGTTGAACGCTGGAAAAAACTTTAAAAGAAATGATGAATAAAACGCAAACAGGAATATGGAAGGAACTGGGATTTGCGTCTTTATATTTCTCTCTTTTGCTTATAGAGAATTATACCACATAGGACTACAGGATTGTTCCCCTTTCAGTTAGTCTATGGAAAAGTACCTACCGGTCCTTTATCTTCGTTAAAGAGAAATCTTTCGTTGTGGACGCGAAAGTTTGTTTTTATACCTTCAACACTCCATAAAGTACTTTTAACTACTTGAACATGTTCGCAATTCTACAAAAGTCGAAATGGAAGACGGGAACAACACGAAGCTTCATATAAAAAAAAAACGTTTGACCAAAGATCATGCCAGATCATTCAAAGATCATGTCTGTATGATTTTCGAACTAAATGACTTTGGAACCTTGCATTATACACCTGCTATAACAAGACGAGTAAATCTGTCCAAGATATTAGAAAATGCATCGAAAAGATAGAAGCAACGATAATGATTGAACAAAGGCAAGACATTGTAAATGGACAGGAAAAATGTATATGTTTTCAGCTCCAAACCTGGTCATGCGAAGGTTGAAGGACACTGCCAAAGTTACATCGATGTTAGGTTGTTAAACAGTTTTATTGTCCCAGATAAGTATCCAGTGAAAGAACTAGAGACTTGTTATTCGAGGTGGGACTAGCAAATTTTGTTACAGTACTTGAATTCATTAAAGGATACTGGCAAATTCCCATGAAGGAAGAAGCAAATCCGTTCACTGCATTTGCGACGTATTTTGGCCATTACGAATGGAACATATTACCTTTCGGAATGAAGAGAAATACTTATCAGAAATTTATAGATAAAGTTTTGCCGCCTCATAAATGATACTGTTAAACATATATCAATGCTTTGATAGTATTTTCTAAAACATGGTCTGAACATTTCGATCATGTAAATAAAGTTTTCTAGACATTAAGGGAGGTGGATTTAACCATAAACATAGAAAAATGTAAATTAGGGAAAACTAGGTGAAATTTCTAAGTCACTTGATGAGGTTAACATTTCCCAAATGCAGAGAAGACTGTGGTGATAAAAAGCTCACTAGGAAGAAGGAAGTGAGAAATTTGCATGGCTTGGCTAGTTACTATCGTGATTACATACCCTATTTTTCACAAATTGTTACTCCTGATTAACTTTACCAAAAAAAGTGTTCCAAACAATATATCTTGGAATGCCAATGGTGGCTAATCTTTTACATAGAACACACCAAAATGTCTTCTTTACATACGCCAGATCTTGATAATCAGCAAATACAACAGTAGCAGCAATTGGTGCCTGCCTAACTCAACACGTTGAACGAGAGGGAAGCACAAATACATTCTTCGGCAAAAAACTAAACGCTTGTCAAATGAAGTGATCTACCATTGAAAGAAATGTATTAAAAAAATTCGATACATGTATTTTCAGAGTCGAAATAAAAATCATTTCAGATTACTTCCTCTGCTTTATTTGACTATATGTGCTCTCACAAATGCTACACTTACTCGCCGGGCCTTATTCATAGAATTTTATAATGTGAAAGTTAGTTATAGGAAAGGTAGTCGCCATGGTAAAGCCGATGCTTTAGACTGAAATTTGATTCCTCTAATTATGAATTTTCTGTAAATATTTTATATTATTTTCTCAGTTATGCACTTATGTGAAAATTTTATATGCATGTGATTAATTTGTATTGTTAATGGGGGAACTTTTTACTTATTTATATTTAGCATCATTGCCATTCCTATGCTTTTCCCCAAAGGGAGTTGTAAAGATCAACTATGAACTCTAAACGGGGATTATATACCATACCTCCCATGGAGAGAAAAACAGGGAATAAGAATGGACAGATCAAGTCAACTAGTCATTCTTTTAAAAACAGGATTTAAAATCTAACAATCCCCCTCCCATGGAGAGAAAAACAGAGAATAAGAATGGACAGATCAAGATTAACTAATCATTCTTTTAAAAACAGGATTTAAAATCTAACAACTTTTAAAACAACAACAAAAATAAAAACAACTTTTAAAATCTGGACTTTGAATCCATCGATCAGAGTTCAGGAGAAAGAGTGAATAATCCAGAGAAATAGTCCAGGCAATAGGGAGGATACATGACCCTAAGTGGACTTATTTTAACATGACTTTAAAAATATTACCCATGTCTTTCTTATGTATAACATTTGTGCTGTGCTGTCTTTTCAACTGAAATAAATATGACAGTGTCCGTTTCATTTAATCATTTTAAAGAAAGAATGCGTTTTCATCTGCAGAGCAACAAACTTTATGAACCAGAACCCCACCTATACAAATACCTAAATCTTTACTATTATTATAAAAATAAATACCTTTTGATAAAAACTGATTTCATACTGCAAGATTAGAATATGTGTTTTCTATTGATATGTCAATTGAGGAGAAAGTAATAAAGCAATGTTCTCTTCTTTTACTAATCTCGTTTAATCTTGTATTCGTCCAAGAAAATTTCAGATTTGAAAGATGTGGGGTGATGGTTAGCACAGACATCCATATAATTATAGGAACTTCTGATGGCTCAATGATATAGATGAGATCGTTACACTTTTTACAGTCTCTTATACCACAGCTTTCAAAGATGAATTATTTTTTAATAGACGGTAATTGCAGGCCACATTGTGCTTTGTAGATGGATGATTTTCTTAAGAATAAAGAATTCATAGAAAAGATTTGAGAAGGTAAAAATAAATAAATTAAAATTGTTTCACAGACACTTGGTAATGGCTGCATAGGCCACCAGATACATTCAAATTTAAGAATTGCTGGTATAGGTAGTAACTAATAAAGAAATTTCCTTCCTCCATTTTTTTTTTTTTTTTAAGGCATTGAAATAATGTAACAACTTTTATGCATAAGATATAAATTTTAAAAAAAATCTGCATTTATATGTTTCCTAATATGAATATGTTAATATTGATATAAATGTTTTTAAAAAAATCTTGCTATGCATTTCACTACTAACAGGAAAAATAGCATAATTCAGTATTTTTAATGCGGTACACAAGTGAACTGACCATATTTAATTTGTTTTTTTTATTCAATTCACATGCAATTTTAGTTTCAATTCAATTTACATTTTGTTCTTTATTTAGTTAAAAGAAGTATTAAAAAAATTATTTATTCTTTAATCCTAGTAATTATTAAATATAAGTTAAAGACAGAAACTCTATAATATTGTACACGGAGGACATGCAAATAAACATATTTAAATTATTCTTCATTATCTGAATATCTACAAATAATAAAATTATACACAAATGTTAACTATAATCATATTATATTACTAATAATATATATTGTTCAAATAAGAAAAATACTCTGTTTAGAAATCATTCTCAAATTTAAAATGTACCAAAAATAATGAGAAACATTAGCAAAATTAAAAGAAATTGAAATTCCTTTATTAACAATGATAAAATGAATACAGTGCATGTGAAATGTTAAAAACTTGATTGCACATGAATAAGCATTTATTCGTAAAATGACAAATAGAAAATGCATAATGCAACAATACTGATAAGTTAATTACAAATAACAACAGTAAAAGTCATCATAAAAGCAAATATACAAAGCTCATTTTTTCAATCACAAAAAGTAGATAAGAATACCAAACAGTATTACATAAAAATTAATAAAAGAAAATGTGAAATTGCAAATTAGCACCAGGAAGGCAATTCCACACATGAGCTACACTTTATTTTGCTAAGCTAGTTTCTGTCACCGTTTTTTTATTTTATACTCATCATTCCCTTTGTATATTCCCATAATCAAAATATATATTTCTGATCAAATCTACATTCTTAAAGTGTTAATAAAGAGTATATTAATTGTATAAAAATTATTTTAATTTATTTTCTATTTTTAAAAAAATAGTACTATTTATGGATTTTCTAACAACAAAGAAATGATTTTTCTTCAGTTGATTCTGTGAGTGCTCTTCTATTAGAAGAAGATACTCGAATCACTTCTCCATCTTGAAAAGCTGCATCTCGAATTTGTTTTTCCTGTAATTTAGCATTTTTCTTGATTATTTCTTGAGCAATATCTAGAAAGATTTCTTCAACACCTAAAATTATTTTTAAAAAATTACACAAATTGTCAATCGCTTTTGAAAAACTACACACATCCTGGTTCCTTTAGTAAATTACTCATAAATTGTACTTAACTATATTATCAAACTTAATTTGAAATATACTGTTAGAGATTTAAAAAAATTTAAATGCTCATTTAATAATGGTTTTGATACAACCGAATTAAAAAAAAATTAATTTTAAAATGAAATTTAAAAACTTAATGCATAAATTATTAAAATTATATGCAAGTCCACAAATGTTTTAAATGATCTGTTAAGTTAACAAGTATGAAAATGTAAAGTATTATTTATAGAGCTTTGTATCAATGAGCTGATGCCATACCTGTTCCAAACTACAATAAATCTTTTAAAAAAACTGAATATAACTTTTTATTACTCTGTTTTGGCCAACTGACTATCATGATATTGAACACTGAGGCACCAAAACTGTAATATCTTGATCATCACCAAAATAAATCATGAGATGCTTGCTAAAATTTATTGTGTTCTTTCTTGCTTAAAATGATAAGTTTTGTAATAAGAACTAACCCGAGCAATTTTGTTAATTTTGTCTATATCATTTGAAAAATAACTGATAATTATATAACGGGAAAAATATGAAATTAGTTTAAGCCACAGAATAACTAAAATAAAATATATCATGTTTATTTTATGTAGCTAGAGGATAATTTATATTTTTTTTTACCAGAGATGTATATTATAATTAAAAATGCTTGCTGCACAATTGGTTTAGAAGAGAAATTACAAAAGATTGTTAATATTAAATTTTTATTACAGCTTACAGATGATACTGCCATTCATATTACAGGCTGTAATGCTACTCTATTTTACTCTGATACCTATAAATATAAAACTGTCAAGACTTTCAACAAGAAGAGGCAACTACATCCTCAGAAATCTAAATTGCGGTAGAGCTTTTCATTATAAAAGGAGAAAAAAGCAGTTTTAGTTCATTGGAAAATGAAAGATATCTTTTTGCTATCTAACTATATTTCAAGAACAGAAACCAATAAAACTTCTTTATATGTTATGATGATTAAAGAAATATAACAATTTTGACTGATTATGGTCTCCTAAAAGTTTATTACATTTCTACTATACAAAGTATCTCCATTTGCCAAGATAGTATGAAGAATCCATTACCTAACTTTACCTGTTTCTTACCATATGATTTGTAAAAATATAGTAAAATGTGTTATCAGTAACAATGTAACTATGAGGGGAGAAAATAGAGTTGGTTCAGGATTGCCATAAATTTTAGAAATAATTTAAATTATACCTGACTGTTCTGTTTATAATATATATATAGCATCAATAGCAGAAGTTCCCAAATTGTAGTATACATACTCCTGGGTATACACAGTGGATGGTAAATACAATGACATAAATACACAAAAAGGAATAGGTATTAAACATATAAATGAATGATCATTGGTTGTAACTAGCATGATCATTATAACTGTACTGTATAAATGATTATGTACATGCACTCACCTCTGGTTGTTTCTAACAATTCTTCAAAAATTTTGCCAAATTAGTTTTAGTTTTAATAAACCATTTTAGTTTTAATTTAGGTACAAATTGTATTAATAAGACTAGCGTTGTTACTTTTTTGTGGGTGGTTCATTTGAAGTATTAAACTATTATTTTAATATTGTCTCAAAATAAATAAGTGACTGAAAACTGGTACCTAGTAAGACATTTGAAAATACTACTGAAATTACAAGAAATTGAATATATAGGAATCTTATATCAAAAGAAACCAGTGTGAAGTTATGGAAAAAAATCCTTTATACAACAGTTACAGTATTATGCATGATTATGAGCAAGACTCTTCAGTGCCCCAAATTCTAAAACAACTGAAAATATTGAACAAAAAATTGATTAAGAGGGTACAGTTCTCTCTTTCAACTCTCATAATATTAATAACTGTTAAATCAGGCAGAAATCTTTTTCAGTCTCTGGGTAAATCAATATTAGTTTCTGAAGAAATTAATTCTACTCTTCCAGGAATTTTGCTTTCAAATCTTGGATTGTTCTTATAGATGAAAAGACAAGTTACAATTTTTACTCTTTCCACCACACTAAGAAATAGGATTTAGTTTTGCGATCTAACTTGCCTATACATACGATAAATATTTTAATTTTCTGAAAATAAATCCACCAGATGAACCATAGATTGATGCATTAAAATAAAATCAGCGCAATTGCACCACTGAAAAATTAATGTAGGATTCCTTCACAGCTGCTCCATTTCTTAAAATAATGATATGGAAGTCTGCATGCCCATAGGACATGATGCCTGCCAGGCCCAGCAAATTTCAGATGCCATAGTGATTTCTTTCTGGGACGTTAAAAAACAAACTGTGGGCAAGTGATTCTTTCCAGATGAACGTATATTGGGAATAAGTGGTTAGGCTGAACTCATCAGTGTAAAGAATATACCTACCACATAACAATAGACATTAGCTTCAGAATAGAAGAATATTAAATGAGTACATCTGTATGCATAAGTGAGTAAATGAGTACAGATCTCTCATGAGTTGCATTCTGGAAACTTTTAAAACTCTGCTTCTGTGGCATGTGAAGATCATGAGCGCTGTTTTTAAAATTCAAATTTTTGAAGTAGTTTCAAGCTATTAAAGTCTTGTTACTTCTTAACAAATAAATCCTGATTTTCATTTGTCATGTCTTTTGGACGACTTTGCCCAAGCTTTCTGTTTATAGATTTAGCATTTTTAAACTATTTCCATAGGTTAGACATAATGCTAACCAACATATTTCAGTATTCAATGAGATTGATCCGGTTCCAATGATTTACCACTTCAATGCACAATTCAAAATACAACAGTTACTTATTTAAGCATTGAATTTCATCAAAAAAGTTGTAAATAAATGCCACCAAATTAGATAAGGCATCTGAGCAGAAGAAAAGTTGAAATTTCCATAAATGGCTCTAAAACCTGCTACTCTATATGTTACACCAACATTCATGTATTTACTTATATAGAAATTCACATCTTAGAATGCAAGCATTAATATTACTTTTTGTTCAGCACTTTTCTTTAAAATTGACAAAACATGGAAATTTTTTAAAATTTTAGCCAGTGTATATGGGGAAGGAAGGAAAAAAAAGAAGAGAGAGAGAGAGAGATAAGTGAATGGAAATACACTGAAGTGACAAAAATCATGGGATACCTCTTAATATCGTGTCGGCTCTCCTTTCGCCTGGCGAAGAACAGCAACTCGACGTGGCATGGACTCAACAAGTCGTTGGAAGTCTTCTGCAGGAATATTGAGCCATGCTGTCTCGATAGACGTCCATAATTGCGAAAGCGTTGATGGTGCAGGATTTTGGGCACGAACAGACCTCTCGATGATGTCCCATAAATGCTCGATGGGATTCATGTCGGGCGATCTAGGTGGCCAGATCATTCGTTGGAATTGTCCAGAATGTTCTTCAAACCAATCGCGAACAGTTGTGGCCCGGTGACATGGCGCATTGTCATCCATAAAAATCCCATCGTTGTTTGGGTACATGAAGTCCATGAATGGCTGCAAGTGATCTCCAAGTAGCTGAACATAAGCATTTCCAGTCAATGTTCGGTCCAGTCGCACCAGAGGACCAAGTCCATGCCATGAAAAAACAGCCCACACCATTACGGAGCCACCATCAGCTTGAACAGTGCCTTGCTGACAGTTTGGGTCCATGGCTTCGTGGGGTGTGCGCCACACTCGAACCCTACCATCAGCTCTTACCAACTGAAATCGTCACTCATCGGACCAGGCCACGGTTTTCCATTCATCTAGGGACCAACCGATATGCTCACGTGCCCACGACAGTCGCTGCAAGCGATGTCGTTCTGTCAGTAAAGGCACTCGAGTCGGTCTTCTGCTGGAATAGCCCAAGAAAGCCGAATTTCTCCGCACAGTTCTAACAGACAAGTCCCTTGTACGTCCCACATTGATTTCTGCGGTTATTTGACGCAGTGTTGCTTGTCTATTAGAATTTACGACTCTTTGCAGACGTCGCCGGTGTCGGTCGTTAAGTGCAGGCGGTCGACCACTGCGTTGTCCATGGTGGGATGTTATGCCTGAAATTTCATACTCTCGGCACACTCTTGACACAGTGGATCTGGGAATGTTGAATTCCCTAACGATTTCCGAAATGGCATGACCCATGCGTCTAGCTCCAACTAACATTCCGCATTCAAAGTCTGTTAATTCCCGTCGTGCGGTCATCATCACGTCGAAACCTCTTCACATGAATAACTTGAACAGAAATGAAAGCTCTGCGAAAGCACTGCGCATGTATACCTGTTCTACGCGATGCTACTGCCATCTGAAAATTTGCATATTGCTATCCCATGACTTTTGTCACTTTAGTGTAATATCCACACTAACATATATTCTGTTACACAAATATTTTTTTTTTACACAGCTATATCTTTTTGCTAAAGACATGAAATTGGATTTCTCCCCAAAATTCATCATTTCCTTATTTTTCCAAGCCAGATGGTCACTAATCATCCCAGTGGGCATCATATATGAAACTACAATCACATGGTTATGTAAAACATTGATTGGAACTTTAAAAACCACTTGAAGTGTCATGTTTCATCATCTGCTGTTTAGCAAGAAATATTTTTAATGTAGTTTATCAGGATAAGCCCCTAGTATATTTAATCTGAATGCACTTTTTATTTTAACATGCTTTGTCTTTTTTTTTCCTGATGCATGTATATGTTTATTAGAATATATATGTTTTAATTAAATTAATATAAATATAAAATATATAATAAAAAATTATTATTCTACAATAAAA
Source organism: Caerostris darwini (assembly GCA_021605075.1). Taxonomy (NCBI): domain Eukaryota; kingdom Metazoa; phylum Arthropoda; class Arachnida; order Araneae; family Araneidae; genus Caerostris; species Caerostris darwini. The sequence goes on from BPLQ01014549.1 coordinate 839,043, forward strand.
AGAGAATAATAAACAATAATAATTACCATCACTATTTAATGCAGAACATTCATGATATAGAGAATTAATTGAAATTGCAAATTCTGTAGCTTCTTTATAACCAACTTGACGAAGACTATTTTTATCAAGTTTATTTCCAACCACACACATTATGATAGAATCTTCTAAACGAAATTTCAATTCTGAAATAGATTGGATTAATGAAAATATAAATTTTTATCTTCAAAATTAACAAATAATTATAAAGAAGACTTTCCTTTATACAAGTGAATTAACCATTGCTCATTATATTTAACACAAGCATCAGCAATTTTGTTTTATGCCAAAAGAACAATTTAGTCAGTTTGGTATTTTTATATAAGTAGCACAAAAGTATATTGTACATTTAAAAAAATCAAATTTAACCTAAATGCAAATAGTTGAACAGTTTTATAATTTCAGAAATATAATTAAATAAAATACATTCTAAAAACCAAAAATGAAATTTAAGAAGCCCACTAAAGCAGGGTTTCAATTGATTAAAAAAAAAAAAATCTTGTTATTAATTTTTTGTAAAGATACAATGCACACTCCCTTTTTTGATTGTATTCCTACATAAATGATTTGTATATATAAATTGCTACTTATCGATTTTAATTTCCTTAATACATTGATTACAAAATATTAAAATTTACAGTTAAAAGAATGATTTTAGAATTAGACATTAGTGCTAGACATGCCTAAACAGTTGCTATAGGTCAGATATATAGCATTCACAGGCTTGACTTGATCTGACCATCTTAGAATGGAGACGACTGATTTAGGTTTACAATTTCTAATGTCATGTAATTTAGTATGATACTACATATAATAAAATATTTACCATTAACCCATTCTTTCATCGATACAAAACTTGCATAGCATGTGATATCGAACATTAAAATGGCAGCATTGGCATTACGATAATACATTGGAGCCTAAGAAGCAAAACAAAATATTACATAAACTACGTAAATGTAAAATATTAATGTACAAGAAAAAAAAATTTTTTTTCACCATTGAACGAAATCTTTCTTGACCAGCTGTATCCCAAATCAATAATTCTAATTCTTTATCATCTATCCGTCTACAAGAAAAAAAAGAGACCCATAGACTTTAGGTTTTGAGTTATCAATCAAAAATAAAATCTTAAAATAAATAGATTTCATTTTTTTTTTTTATTAAAAAAATCATTCTGAAACATGACACTAACTTCCATAATTAGAAGTTTCTTAAATAAAAGAGTATCTAATTCATAGTTCTAATTAATCCAATTTTTCATGTCCTTGGTTTAATAGCATACTAAAGCTCAAAACTTAAGATGCACTTTTTTAAAAATATCTTAATTTACCCTTAATTAAATTATAGATATATCAACACAAATATTTTAAATTATCCTCAACATAATGTTTTAAGTGCATTTTTATTTTCAAAAAATAAAAACTTTTTTAATTGTAGGAAAAGGAATTTTTAGGAAGCTTAGATTGAAGGATGATTATTTTTAAATATGATTTTCAAATAAATAAGAAATCTCTTTTTTAGTTTAAGCACATAAAAAAAATGATTATCAAGCAATTAAATATGTAAACATGCAAAAAGATCAATTTGATTTTAAAATTGAGATTTTAAATACTATTTAAAAATTAAGTATTTTGAAAAAAATATTAAAAAAAAAAAAATTAATTAATTTAAAGTAAAATGAAGAATAAGTAAAGGATTCTAAATTACAAATCTTACATTTTATTTTCTTATATTACATATAAATATCAACAAACAATTTTTAATAACATATAATATAATAGTAAAATATTCTATTTAACTTGCCATTTCAGTTAAAAAATTTTAAGAAAAAAAAAATTAATATAATAAAGTTTAGAATAAGCTACATATATAACAACTGAAAAATATATTTTTAAAAAAATAGTATTTATAGAATTGCACTAATTTCAATATTTAAATAAGAAAAAAAATAACATTTTAGGACACAAATGTACATAATAAAGCTAAAATAATTAAATCCTTTCTAATTGTAACAATAAAAAATATTTTCTATATAATGATTATTCAATAGGCTTACATCTTAATTGAAAAGAACGAAGCACCAATAGTCGGTGATGTATGTTGTTCAAATATCTGACCAACATATCGATGAATTACACTTGTCTTGCCCACACCTAGAAAAAAATTTATAATAAAAATAATTAAATTACTAGTTTTTAGTAATTTTTATTCTTTATTAAAATAAATATTTTGTGTATTTTAATTACATACATTTTTTTTAAGTGGAAAGGATTTTAAGAAAACAATATTAAAAAAAAAACAACAACACATGTTTACTATAGTTTTCCTTTGTAGAACATGGGGTAAAAAAAAAAAAAAAAAAATGTAACTACATGAAGTATTTAAACTTTTTAAGAGTATTAAATATTCTGCCTTATAGTATTATAATTGGCGATATTTAAGTTTAGTGAAAATCTACATCCTCCAAGCTAAGTACCATTTTGTTTTATCATTAAAACATTGACTATTTTCAAATATGAGAATGGGAAAACAAACTATTTTTTATGCAAATGTAAATTAAATGACCATCTCTAGAAGTTGATTATTTTCTGTATGAACTGTTTATATTGGTAAAATTTAATGCAAACTAACAATAAGCACACTCATACAAGACAAAAAAAAATTAAGAATTAGATATTAATATTATTAACAGAGAAAAAAAAATATTACAAAAACACAGTACATAAAAGACTTTTCTTGCATTAAAAGAAACTGCAAATGAAGCGACGGGAAAATTTGAATAATATTTTAATTTTTAATTTTTTTTTTTTTTTATAACTAGATATTTTCAATGTATCATGTTATTAGAATACAAATTTCAAATACTTTTATTTAAACATAATAAATATTAGCATGGACTTTTTTTTTTTTTAATCTTCAGGATAATAAGAAAAGTAATCTTAAAAGATGGCATTTTTTGTTATTTTTCCATTAACAGGATACATTTTTTTTTAACCAAATACAACAAATTCAATATCATGAACATGCAATAGTAGATACAGTAACAGACATATCAAACATGATTCAAATTACAATATTGCATATTTAACAATTGCTGAAAATATTTCCTGCTTTTAAATATTAATGGTACCACATAAAAGTGATCAAAGTATGAATTTATATACTGAAGAATGGCTAACAGAATTGCTAAGTGTTTGGTAAAAAAATGAGTGTAATAAAAAAATTTTGATATATTTTTAATATAAATTTATGAATACAACTTAACTCAATTTACATCATATGATTGATTACATTTTTAAATAAGAATTAAGTCATCAATTTTCTTCTTTCTATCACTCACAAACCATACAAGTAAATTTTTACAATCTTTGGATATAAAACATGATTATTCCTACCCTCAAGCATATACAGTTAGGCAATATATACAAAATATAACATGCATGGTTTAATTCCAAAGTAATTTAAATTAAAGCTTTTTTAATAAAAAAAGTTAAATGTCACATTCCTAAACATGTTGTCTAAAGTTTTATCACTTCATAATAATTTATTTATTCATAAAAATGAAAATTTGCAATAGTAGTAAAAAAAATATTGCACATTGACAATTTATCCACTTTTTCTGAAGATAACTTTAAGTTCTAATAATGCATGTGACAAAACTTCAACTTCATTGTCATTTTTTTTGAAAAATCACAATGATTTTTATGGCTTGTTTCTGCATTTCCTTTTCCTATATCAATCATAAATTTCTCTATCTTTGCTTTCTTTCCATAAAGTTGTCAAAAATTGCAACAAAACAGAGCATTTTCATTAACAGATTTTTTTTTTTTTTTTTTTTTTTTTTTTTTTAATAATCCTTAATTACATTATACAAAAAATGTAAAGCATGATAGAGTCAAAACTTTCTAAAAATTATGTAACTTTTCCCTCTTTAAAATGAGCAATGAGCTATACATTTTGCAAATGAAATATCCCAAATATAAGGCTGCCATTATGCAAAATTCTATAAAATCAATTTGTTTTCATGAATTTAAATATTGAAAAATAATAAATAGGCAAGCAAACAAAAATAGACTATTAAATATTTTTTTTTTCTTAAAATAAAATAAATATAAAAAAAACTTAGATGAGTAAAAAAATTATTGGTTAAAAACACATATTTTAAAAAATCTGAAAAACCATAAAACACCAATGTACACCCAAAATTGATGATGACCAAAGTTATACTAACCTTGGGAACCAAGAATTACAACTTTTGCTTCGGGCACAATCATTTATGGTTTTTCAATTAAACATAATGAAACATGCAAACTAAAACATAACTGAAAATAAAAATATTTACAATTAGCTGAAAAAAAGCATTCCTTTTAATATTAAAAGGTAAATGTCATAAATTTAATAAAATAAATTATTTTTCTTTTGTTATCAAATATATAAAATTGTCATTGAATTAATGTTAAAAGGTGATGCATAAAGGGGAATGATTGAGAATGGAGAGGAATTTATATTTAAAGTATATTCCTATTTAGTTTTTATTGCAATATATGTTATACTGTTTACAATATTATCAAATAAGAGCAAGCACATAGACAATTTATTATTTAAAAAAACTGTACATTAGAATTCATTTATTAAATTTTTTCCTATAATATGAAATTCAATATCTTGTTTTTGAAATTTAAACATACTTTAATTACTTAGCTATTAATAAAGTTGAACAATAAGATACTGCCAAAAAATCATTAAAATTTCTTGAGTACTTTTTTTATTTTTTTTTAAACAGGTAAAAATCTACATTACTTTTTTTTTTACTGTCAATATTCATGTTTTTTTTTTTTTTAATTATCTATTACCTTTCACATGTAACTGAATTCTTTTGTCAATTATATTTTTTTTAATATTTTCAATAGAAAGCTTACGAATATTTCAAAAATTTTGTCTCATCTTCAAGAACTTTTTTTTACATTAAAGATAAGACATAACAATCAAAACTAGAATCTTTTAGTGCTATTAATTAAAAATCTCTGAAATTACGCTTTTTTTTTTTTAACTGAACCAAAATTCTAAAAGCAAATTAGTAGATATTGCTTCTTTTTTTATAGTTAAGATAGTAAGCAATATTGTCTTATTAACCAAAAAAAATACGAGACAAACATGCAACATACCCCATGCAAAAGATTAGATTAGATTAATATATCAAGACTATTTACTTTTTTTTTTTTTTTTTTTTAATGATTTCAATGCTATTTGCACACTGATTGAATTTCACATATTATCCAGTTGTAAGTAAATATGACAAAAATTTATACTAATCCACAGAAGAAATACTTTTTTATAATAATGAACATGAAAAAGCTTGTTAAATTCATGTTGTCCAGCAAAGCAAACACACAAATTTTCAAAAGATGAAAAGATAATTATTTACATATTTGAAAAAAAAAAATTTAACAGTTAAAAAAATTACATATGTTAGGAGATAAAATTAAAAATATATTGTCTATCAAAGCAACAAACAAAAGCCATATTTTGTAAATAAACAATACATAAAAATTTTGCTTTATTTGAAAGAAAAGATAAAAAATATACAAATTCATAAAATTATTGATTAGAAAGCATACACTAACCTGAAGCTCCACAAGTTACCACGTTTACTGCAGTCATTAATGTATTTCAATTAAACAAACAAGAAACATGCAAAACTAAACAAAACTGAAAATAAAAAATCTAGCATCAGCTATCAAAGTTAATAATCTATTGAACGAAAAAATTAAATGAAAGTTTAATGGTTCCTAAAATTCAACAAATTTTTTTTGTCAATATTTTTTACTGTGGTTTTGTCTTTTCTACTTCCTCGACGCTATATATCTCCTTATGATTTTACACTTCAGTAACAAGTTCAATAACATAATAATAGGTCCTCAAGCATCAGCTGGATGATCAGATTTGTTTGGGACAAAATGATTTTTGGTTGTTGACAAGAAAGTTCCATTTATAACATCACTTTCTTAAGACAAAGGAATATAGGCATGGGCAATATGATGCCATTTGATTTTGCTTTGATTGAGTTCTGAATGTCTTGCTTTCAGTAGATAGAATTCTTCCAATAAAAAATTTATTACCTGCTTAGTTTATCTATGTGGCTTCTTATGTTTTTAAGAAATTCATCAAATTGCGTGCCCAGAAAGGAAATGTTTACAACAAAGGCATTCTCATTTTTTTTAAATTTTATCTTATTGTCATTTATATTCAAAAATTGCAAATTAGAATTGTAATGTAACAGACAGGCGTCGCGCCTTGGAGCTGAAAATAGTTATGCTTCATCACTAGTTGAACTACTTTTTTGTTAAGTTAAAACATTAGCAAATCATGCCATTGGTTCCAAATCATTGGCAAGTACACTAGATGCTGTGGGTCAATAAATAAAAAAACTGCCATATAAAAAAAAAAAATTTCATTTACAATGGATAATTCCATTTCTTTCATACTTTTTTTTTAATAATCAATTGAATATGGATTAAACTATTTGCCAATTGCTGCAAAAGAGAAAGGCTTTGCAAAATTGCTTCAAGCCAAGAGAAAGAGAAAGAGAAAAGCCACAAAAAGAGAAATGCTCCGAAAATTACAAAATGAAAATATTTTTCCATTTACAATAGGGGCCAAAATAACACTTCCATGTTTAAATTGCAGGAAACAGAAATGAGATACACGGTTTGAAGGAAAACAATTCTTTTTTTCTTTCCATTTATTTGTTTTATTATTAATCTTCTTATTAGCAATTATTTTTTTTCTTACAATATTGTACAATAATCCTACAATATGGAATATATTATTGATAATTGATTTCTTCAATATCAATGTTCCCAATATTCTTATCAATAAGAAAATTGAGAACAATTATATGAATCTATTACTATTTTTTTATTATTTTTATTTATTTAACTTCATGGTATAATATTTAATGTGTAAAAACCAATTGTTTCACTATTACATTATGTCTGTAATTATCTTCCAATTGATTTGTTGTAAAAAGTATACAATTTGTTATATCTTTTGCAATAAGTAGAAAATCTTTAACATGTCAATTTGCCATTATTCTTATTTACCCCAAAAGTGGTTCAATACCAATTTATCAAAGTTGTCAATTTATATGGTCCTTTAAACTTTCATTTTACCATAAAAAAATATAAAATAAATGTAACAAAAAATAAATATGTTGCAAAGTATTAATGCAATAACAGTTTAACTGGTACATAATCAAAAACACCTTAATTGTGATTACAATACAATTCATAATATACACACGAAAAGAACCGAAAACTCTTCTTCATGCCAGACAATAACTACAGCAATACATATTTTCATCTTTCAACAAAACATCAGCTGATTCATAAAAACATCAAAACATTTTCATCTTTCAACACTAAATCAGCTGATTTTCAGACATTGTGAGATGCTTTAAATAAGTTTCTATTTAAAGTATTTAAGTGCTCAATTAGACAAAAATTTACAGCTTTCAATAACAACCTATGGAATTTAAAATTTATCTACACAATTAATAAAGTTTAACATTTAACAATAAATAGAGCTCAAGTAGTTACCAATTGTTAAAAAAAATAAACTAAAATTGAAAAAATTACTAAGATAAAATTTTTTTTAATAATTAAATAAAATAAATTAAAATATATATACATATTAAAATATAATAAATAACTATATACAATAAATTTCCTATAGAATAATTTTTTCAAAGAATTGATAAAATAATAAATGACTTATGATGCAAAGAAATTTTTATTTCTTTAATTTGATTAGTTTATTTTTAAATAAATGTTGCTCTAAATATTGCACATTTAGTTTTTAACTTTTAATTAATTTGGGTTTTATGGCGGAGCAATATGACGTCATGCCTTAACTATACACCATATGGTAGTTAATCAATGTAGTAATTTTTTAATTATTTAAAAAACATGAATAATTCATCTTTAAAAACACGCAGATCTTTGAAACGTAGAAAATAATTAACTTAGAATCCCCAAAAATATAAATTAAGAAAAGAAAAATCTGTTTATTACTTAAGCTAAATTAGATTTTGACAAAATTAAAAATATGCAATTAAATATATGAGATAAACGACTATTTAAATGCTAATCATTTACTAACAAACTCAATAATTTTTATTCTGAATCATATAAATATTTGTGAATTGCGAGAATTAGGCATAAACTTACAAATTTCTTTAGATAAGTACGCTCTTGTACATTAAACAATAATCTTATTCACGGTAAAATAATTCTGCGGGAATTCCCACAAGAATAGGAAATGGGTTAAAAGATTCTCAGTTTCATACAACTAACTATAAAATAAATTTAGCTGCCAAATTCTGATAACATATGACAATAATTTTTTTTATTTTAAGTAAATAACTTAAGAAAAGTGTAAAATTAATAAATCCTTTCTTTTCACTGTCTTCCAATAATTATCACTTTATTTATTTTTAAAAGAGAAGTTAAAGTTGTAGTCGTGATTCTACTATCAAAATTCGATCTTTATTGTTAATACTAGATGCTAGACAAAAGAAAATTTTCTTTATGAAGTACGACTTCATTGAAAAAATACTGCTGTCAATTTTATGTTAATGAGTAAAAAGTTATTTAAAATTCTGATACATATAGAATGAGTATGATTTATTCAAACTAATATGCAAATATCAATATTTAAATCTATCAGCTTGAAGCTGGCAACACGTCAATCTTTACTTTCGTTTTCGTGTTATTTACTACATTTCTGTTTAATAAGAATAATACGTAATTTCGGTGGGACATGTCGTATTCGAGAAAATTAGAAGCTCTTGGTTATATGAAAACAAGTGACTTTAATGTTTTAAGTGATGAAGATTTTCGTTCTCTTGTAGTTTGGCTTGAAGATCAAGTAATTCGTCAAAATCCTATAGAAGAACGTGCTCCATTGAGAAAAATTTCATCTCCCGATTGGGAAGATGCTTTTAAAATTTATCTAAATACGGCTGCTTGTCCTTTTTCTGACAGAGAGGAAATAGCTGATTGGCTTTTAGGTTTGGCTATCCGATTAGAATATGGTGATAATGTTGAAAAATATAAAACAGTAACTGCAGAAAGTGTAAACCAATCTTCTACTAATGTACCCCAGGTAACTTTGACAGTAACTTATTTAACAAGCTTATTATAATTAATCATAGTGCATTGAAATCATTATATTAATTAAAAATATTATTTTGAATTAAATATCAAAATTCAGAATCTATGACTTTTATATATTTAATATCTCGTATATATATTGTTTTAAATACAATTTCATAAAAGTTCTAATAAAAAAAATCACTCTTTCACAGTTATGTTTTTAAAAAAAGAATTGGAAACTTAAGAAATCAAGTGTGTGTCTTTAATTTAAAACCAGAATCTTTTTATAAACTTATTTTCAAAATTTTAGTTACACAATTCCTTGAAAATGTTATCAATGAATTTTTCATATTCATAATTAACTGATTTATTACTCCCATCAACTTAGTTGTAAGTACGCCACAAAACTAAATGAAAGAAAATCCTTTACTATTAACAATCAAAATAATATTTTTAACTTTTTTATATTTTTGAAGGTAATTTAATAATTCCTAGTTTTGAAAATAATGGTGTAAATAAAAACTGTTTATGTTTGGGAAAAGTATTTTTGCTTTTATTTTCTAATTGTTTTACAATTGTTTGATATTTAATTGTAAGTAGTAAGTATGCCATTTTCCTATTGTAATCTTATTTACAACTTTTTGTCAGCCTATTTGTGTAGTTTAAAAGCCACTGGCACAATTAATATAAAATAATTTTTTTTAAATTAAGAATAAATATTGTATAAATTTAAATTGTTTTATAATCATTTATTAGCATAAATACCATATTACCAAAACTTAAAACTGCCATTACATAAATTACTCTTTAAATGAGTACATAATGGTTTCTGATTTGCTTTATTTTGATTATTATTATAAAAGGAAGTTAAAAAATTTAATATTAGAATATTAGAGCATTATTTTCTAAATTAAAAATATTTTTTATTTTAATATATAAAATACATAATTTCTGAAGGTATTACTGATTTATTGGTACTTAGCTTAAAATAATGTTTTCTATTTGACTAATCAATAACTTATTAAGATTTCACAATTTATTTCTACACTAGGCATACATTTTATAATTAATTTTTTTTTTTTTTTTTTTTTTTTTAGGTCAAACCAAAAAATCCTTTAGACAACTTGGATTTTGAAAGTGCCGAATTTAAAGGTCACGTTAAATCCCTAGCTCAGCTGCTGGGCATATCGCCTCATCCAGATCACCTTGAAACACTAAGTGCTTGTTGCACAGTAATCCAAAATTCTTTTTCGAAGGAAGCTCTTGAAAAAAAGAAAAATGCAAAGAAAGGTGGAAAATCATCATCTGTTATGGAGATGCCCTTAGGTTTTGAAACCAATGATGCTATTCTAGATAAAGCAGCCAAAATATTGAGACTATGTTTCATTCATGATTTGCGTAATTTGCAAACTAAAATAAATGAAATTATTGTATCTGTTCAAAGCATAACTGCAAATCCCAAGACAGATACTCGTCTTGGTAAAGTTGGTAGATGAGTATTCTACCTTATAATGTATGTTTTGAATGTATAGATTGAAGAGAATTGTTAATAATCAATAAAACCTGTATTAATTTTGATCTTGTTATTTTACTCGTTAGTTCTATTCTTGCTTATTTTATATATACATGACTTACAAAATTTCTGAAATTACAACGAAACTTTACCTAGTTTCAGTGATTAAAAAAAATCATTTGCTTATTTTTAAATTAAATGCCAATTTATATATAATTTATTGTAAAATAATTAAGTTTGATTAAATTTTTTGAAAATTTACACTCTCCTTCTAAAAAATTTTATTGTAAAATTATCTCGAATAAGATTAACAAAAATTCTTAATGTACTTAAGACAATGATTATTTAGCACCTTTAATATAATGGCCTTAACACAATTTTTGAATCTTAAAATTAGTTTTATAAAAGATTGGTTTAAACTACAAGTTGTGTATATGCATATATGTAGTTGCAAATATTTTTATGATGCAGACAATTGTTTTCTTACAGCTGAGTGCATTGGGGATATTTAAATGAAATTTTGAAAAATTGATAATTTACAATATTTACTCAATTTTTTTCCCCCCATGAATATTTTTTCGAAATCAGACAGGTACAGGTAGGAGGTTTCTTTAAGGAGGATGTGAGGGTGCTTTCGTGTCTTATCGGGGGGGAGGGGGACTATTGGCTGAACGATTGTCTATGTAAGAAGCTTGCAACTGCCAAAATCGCCACTGAATTTCGTCTTTGGAAGAAGTGACTTTAACAAATTCTACCAAAACATTCAAGTCTGAATCTTAGGCGTCGTGTAACTATCAATATTTTACCAAATATTTCTAAAACTTACCGGAAATAACTTGGGATTAGAAGATTGATTTTGAAAGAGCTCTGTCGCACTAGAGCTGATTAATGTTCTGGGGATTAGTTTCCCTCAGAAAATAAATCTTTTCATAAATCTAACTGTAACCTTTTTTTAAATGTTTTAATATTCTTTTATATACATTACACCAACTATGAAAATAATTTTTTTTTTCAATAAAAGTGCGTAACTGTAATTGCGCTAAATCATTTTTGTTTTCATTTTGCATTTATTTACATTTAATATTAAAAAATGGCTGTCACAGGTGTTTTGCCGTTTGTGAGAGGCATTGATTTTACTGGAAATGACTTTCAAGTATGTACATTATGAACTAAATTTAATAAAAATTTGAAGCTTACCTGTATTTATAGAACTTAAGCGCATGTTTCTGTAAATGGGTACATGTCCATTTTTGGATATTTGCCAATGGACTCAAATTTTTAATACTGTTTTTCTAATTTTTAGCAGATTCTTAATTATTAAGTCCCATCAACAATGACTTTCATCTATATTTAAACTATTAGAATTTCCAAAATAAATCAACCACGATCATTATAAATTTACAACTTTTTTCTATAAATATTTCGCCAATAAGCATTCTATATTATTATTATTTTCTTCTTATAATAAAAACATTGTAATATATTATTTTCAAAATAATTTGTGAAGAATAATCATATTTTTCTCTATCGGTGAGAAAAATGGGGAATTTAAGTAATTTGTAAAATATATCTTATTTTATGATTAATCTTATTGCATATTATCAGACAATCATATCCATGAACTTCAAAAACTTGCCTTACTCTGAAAGTAGGGAACTTGTAATGCAACATATCTCCTCCTCTGAAATTAAGAGAAACAAAATACCTATGGCTCATCTGTTAATTAAACCAGGAAATACCCAAGTTGAGTCCCCCGATTACAGTTACTGTTTACTTATTCCAAAGCTTGACCGTTTCTCGCCAAGTTGTGTATATGTTCTTCCCTCTTCTTACCTGGTGGACTCAACTTGAGTATATCTGCAAAAACCAGATTTTAGAGAAAAAAGAAGAAACTTTAAAAAAAATAAATAAATAAACACACAAAAGATATTTTCATCCATTGAGATTAAAAGCAGTATATAAAAAACAGAATTCAAAGCACACATAGTAAACACAACCAGTTTTATTAAGCCACCTTCAACTCCATTTAAGTCTGTTACAAAATCTTAAATATTCATGTGTATCAGAATCTACGTCCATATCAACAGAAATTTCTTCTAATGAAGAGAATTTTGTGAAATATAACAAAAAGATATGGTCTTAGACGTGTATTTTTAAACCAATGTAAGTTATAATTAAATTTTTTTTATAATTTAAAAATGTGTAAAATTATGTTGATTTGTGAACATGTTTTATCAAGTTAATCTTAAATGTGCACAAGAAATAATTTAAATTTTATGGGTATCGTTCAGCAGAGAATATGTCAGGTTGAAAAATTAATCCATACCTGGAAAATTTAATTCCCATACCTCCTATTAACAATTAGTTTTCAGTTGTAGTTTTTTAAAAGTCAGATTATTTAAATAAATAGAGTTGAGGGAGAGCACTTTGTACTTTTAACTGTTTTAAAATTTTATATTAGAGCAAAAGGCTCAGACTGAAATTGTTTAAAGGGAAAATTAATTAAAATCAATTAAATCCTTGGTAGAATTAGGTTTGTTACAAATCTTAATAAATTAGTGAATCCTCTGTGCAATATAATTAGGGGATGAAAGGAATGAAAGAGAGAGGAGGTCGAAAGACAATGTTATACACTTGTGATTTGAAGATTAAGTTTTACTCTAGAAAGATCTTTTCTTATGTGTTGCTGAGTTCTATTTTGCTGCTGTATTTTTTTTATCAGTATGGAGAAAATTTGTTCTCTGTTGATTTTTTTTTTTCTTTTGGGAAGTTAATAAAAGTGTGGTCTTCTATTGCTCACTGTAATTTCTTAAATTTTAGGTTACTATTGTAGTAATTTAGAATAGAGCAGAATGTACCAATATTGATTTTTGAGACATAGGCTAGAAAATTCTGAACATACTTTTTGATGTAATTAAGAATGGACTCTAGTTCAAGTTCATTGTGCATAAATTCTAGTTTAAAATGATATGGAAAGTTAGTGATTTTAAGAATGTGTTTATTTTGGATAACATGAAGTTTCCTCAGATGAGGGAATTTAGTAGTACACTAGGTCATGCATATAAAAGAATGGGTTTGATGACAGATTTGTTCAGCAAAACTTGAACTTAATCGGTTGTTTGATATTACTAATGAGACAATTATTATTTCTTCTGAAAATTTTTAGACCATGTTGTGGATGTGAATTTTATAATTCTGTGTAGTGTTTTAGATGAAAGTTTAAGTTCATGTATTTCTAGACAAATGAGATTTTTTCTCCAAATATAGTGATCTGTTTTGTATGTAATTTCCTCTTCGCCTGGAGATGAGGCAAGCACATTTGTTGGTATTTATTTTTACTTTCCACTCAGCTAGCCAGCTTTTGACTATGTTGGTTTAATTTTGTAGGTTTCTTGTATGATTTTGGGACTACTGTGTATTGAAATGACCTGTATCATCTGTGGAAATGGCTAATTTAGTGTTGGTAGTAGGAAAGCCATTTACATAGATGGAAAGAGAAGTATTGAGATTAGCAAGTCTTGAGGCAAACTGGTCAAAATAGGTCTGGTTGTGGAGTTATTTTTTTCAACTCTTACATAGAATTTGCTTTCTGAGATTTGAGAATCAGTCATTTTAATTAATTCAAGAAGGATGTTGAGTTTGATTATTTGTATGTTAGTCCTTTATGCTACTTAATCAAAAGCTTTCATAACATTTAGACAACAACAATATAATTTATGTTGTGTTATGTGAATTAAAACCTTTATGATGTATTCTATAACTGTAAGTAGCTGCTGATATGTACTTAAGGGGGGGTAACTTTTATCATTCAACTCGTTGAATGTTTACCATTTGTTAGTGCAGCTTGGCCATAACTAATTTTTGTGCCATAAAACAGTACTACATATAAGAGTATCATGCTGTAATTTTGCTGTAGTATTATGCAATTTTATTAATGTAATAATTAATTATCTCATAAAGAATTTATAACAATAGATCAGTTAATAGGAACAGATCCATTATATGTTATGTTAATGTTTTTGTAATTTGCAGTTTAATATTCTAAAGAATTATAAATAATTTGATTGTGTTTCATGTGTTTATAGGGGTCAAATATAAATCTTAACATAATTTTGTATTTTTTTATTATTCTTATTAAAAAGTGTTTCTGTTCTTTTTTCAATTTACGATTAATGTGTAGTAAACATATAGAAAATATTCCGTACATTATATTGAATTTATAGGTAATTTATTAATTTTTATTATAGGAAGATTATTTTCCAAAAGCTGTATCTGAAATGACAGGATTAAGATGGCTAAAACTGAACAAGACAAATATTGATTGGATACCAGATGAATTGGGAAATTTGCAAAAGCTTGTAAGTGTAAATCAAGTTAGATTAAATATATAAAATAAACATTTTATTCATATCATTATAATACCAAAAATTATTTCATTTAATATTGCGATAAAAAAAAGTAAGGTTCATTAATTTCTATTTCATTGTTATATAAAATTATGCATCAAAAAAGTGTGCACATTCATTCATTCCTTATATTTAGTATTTTATTTGGGATTAACATATGAATGGAAGATAAAAATTTTAAGAATTTAAAAAATGGCTGAAAATTAATATTGATGATTATTTATCATTATTTATAATTTAATAGAGAGGTCCTGAATGGCCAAGTGGCTAGCGCTTGGTGCCACAGGTTTCGGGTTCGAGTCCCGGCGGTGCCATGGATGTTGTAGTGATTCGGAATCCACTTTAAACTGTAGGTACTGGTCTAATAGGATCGGGGGCATTGTTACTCCGCGTCCGTAGCTTATCTTCAAGTTACACGTGCCCCCTGCGTAATGCAAAGTGAGTAATGTTTGTGCAGCGCTTGCCTTAAGGCATCTAAGACCAAGCTGTCTAAGTGTTTGCCAGCTGCATTAGAAAGAAAATAAAATAATAATTTAATAGAAAAGATTTTATTTCAAAAACTTTCTTAAAATACTTATAATATTACCTTGTTTGAAAATAATATCATTACATGAAATACCATTACATATTATTTAGAAATTTGTTTTTTGTTTGATACATGCATTTTGACATATATACAGATGCAAATATGATGTATTCAATGTTACTTATCTTAGAATTATATTTTATTTATATTTATTTTTGTAGCATTGCTAAAATGTACTTACTTATGTCATTTATTTTTGGCTTAATTAGCTACTAACTTCACTATTAAGTAAATGCATCTAATTTTTTATTAATACAAGAATTAAATTTAGAAAAAGAAAATGGCAAAATTAATTAAAAGGAAAATGAAAAGGATAGATTCATATATTTAACTTCCCACTTAAAACATTATTTGTGTATATATATTGTGGAAAAGGTTTTTTTTTTTTTCCCCTTCCCTTAAAAAGAAAATGGTATGTTGATAAGGAAACTGTAATCTATAAAATCCAGTTACCTTCTTGTATAATTATTAATGAAATGGTATTTGCTATTATTCAAATAGTATCTGTATTCTTATATTTCAAAAGGAAGTTAAAATTATTTGTGAAATTCTTAAAATTAATCTTGTACCTGTAATATAATATCATTTTTATAGAATAAGAAATGAGATAAATTTTAATTTAATTGCTGACTTATAATTGGAAAAAACTTAATTGAAATGTATTTAAAATGATGTAATTATGATTTATAATCATACAAATGCTAATAATAATTAGAAAATTTTATTTTTTTACATCAAAGTCCATATTTGGAATATTTCTATCTGCTTTAACTTCAGAAAATTAGGATTTTTTACTCTTATTTTTTTAATGTTCATAAACTAACATTTATTATATCTTTAACAGGAAGTCTTATCTTTGGTACGCAACAATTTGGTCACAATTCATGGAGAAGTTACAGCTTTGCCTTGCCTTAGATATGTTAATTGTCGTTATAACAAATTGAAAAATTCTGGCATTCCTGTTGATATTTTTGAATTGGAAGATTTAGCTGTTGTGGTAGTAATCATTCTATATTTTATTTATAGTTAGTTTCAACACTATTTATTATATTATTTGAGTTTTATTTAATTATGTTTTAGGATTTTAGTCATAATTGTCTGAGAGAAATTCCTAGAGATTTAGAACATGGGAAAGGTCTTCTTGTGTTGAATCTTAGTTTTAATTCGTAAGTAATTTTTTTTTTTTTGTGAAAAAACTATTTTATTATTATTGATAGTTCAGATATTTTTTTTATAGATTACAAAATATTTTGAATAAAAAAATTATTTAATTTTCTTTCAAAAAATTTCTTAAATATGACATTTTATAGTGTTATTTATAATTCTTAAAAAATAAATTGTTCTGTGATAAATAAAATTACTTATGTTATAATATTTAACAATATCTGCATTTTTTTTTCTCTTCCCAGAATTGAGAATATACCTAGTCAGTTATTTGTTAATCTCACTGATTTGCTTCATCTGGATTTAAGTAACAACAAACTTGGTAAGATTTGTCTTTGATTTTAAATATAAATGTAATTATTATGTGAAATAATATATTTATTAAATTAAAACATGTTTTTATTACACATTATTATTAAATTGCATTATTAATTTAGGTAATATTTGTATATATTACAGTACATTTCAGAATCTACTTTATGTTTCCTATCTTCAATAATATTAGTTTTCAAGTGATTTTAAGTATTTTGCTACAACAGTTTTATCATCAAAAACAATAGCATAATTTAAATTCTGAATGCATACAATGAGTTCTATGTGTTAATATAATTTATATAACATATTATTAAACAGTAAAAAAAAATTTTTTTTTAATTTTAAAGTTTGCTAGTTTTATTCAGTTAATAAATTCAAGTAGAATTTTAAAAATGCATTATCAAAAAATCCAAAAGTACTGTCACATATGTTATATTTTTTCAATGTTAAGTATAAGTGTAATTCTTATAATTCTTCTATGTAAAAAAATAATATATATATACTTATTATTTTTTTCTTTAGAATCTCTTCCGCCACAGATGCGAAGGCTTGTAAATCTACAAACTTTGAAGTTAAATAATAATCCTTTAGGTCATAACCAATTACGGTAAATATTACCTTATTCTTTAACATATAAGTTTAATATTTTTTTAATAAAAACTTTAACTATTTTATTGCTCTAATCTAAGCTATTTATATATATATTTTAATTTCTTTCTTTTCTTATAGGCAATTGCCTGCACTTGTAGCATTGCAAACTTTACATATGGCAAATACACAACGCAGTTTATCAAATGTACCTACTTCTTTAGACAGTTTGACAAATCTTCAAGGTTAATTTATTTAATTTCTTTAACTAAATTGATAAATTTTTTCATAAGCAGTTTTATTGAAATATTTGTAGTATTTGTTATACATAGAAATTAATATCATCCTTATATTAAATATTTAAATATAAAAAATATATATTAATATTTTTATGGACATAATTATTCTTATTTTTTAATTCATTCGATTTCTTTCTTATATGAGGAATATACATTATAATTATGGTATTTTTTATTTAATCTCAAGCAGTGTTATTACTTACTACTTAATTATTAATAACATTTATAACAATTTTCTACAAAAATAATAAATAATTTGTTTTCTTAAATGGCATTTGATAGCTTTTTAAATAATATCTGCTTCTATTTCTATATTGTAAAACATTTTTATTTTTCTACTTTTTTAGATGTTGATTTTTCTCAAAACAGTCTACCTGGAGTTCCAGATGCCTTATATACTTTACCAAATTTAAAGCGCCTTAATTTAAGTGAAAATTGCATTATTGATATATCATCTGATGTTGGCGGTACTTTTATTATTTTTGTTTTTTCTATTTAAAGATCTGCAATTTGAATATTTTAATGTAAAACAGTTTTAATTTATTAAATTTTGTAGATTGTTTTGCGAATTACTTCAATGTAATGTTATAAAAACATTTAATTTGCATTTAGAATTAAAATGAATTAAGAAATATATCAGAATAATTATAAATAATAATTATTTTTATTATTGTATTTAAAAAGAAAGCTGAAAAGTATTTATTATAAAAGTCTTTAACTTATAAATTTTTTTATTTTATTTTATTATTTATTTACTTATTTTTCAGATCTTTGGAAAAATCTTGTAACTCTAAATCTTTCAAGAAATAAGCTCAAAGCATTGCCAGTAAATATTGAAATATTTTTTTGTCTTCTCTGTTATGCTTTTATGTAGCAATCATTCATGATGTAAAATTCAGTTATTTACAAAAAAAAAAAAAAAAATAAATAAATAAATATTGCAAAAGTAATATACTTTCTTTAAAGAGAAAAGTTTAAATATCAAAAAGATTCTTGTCGATATAAACAAATAAAAAAGAAATGGCACATGCAACCAAATTTCATGTAAATTTTGTTTATTTATTCTTTAATATTTGTTATTATTTATTTATTTATGTAAAATTGCTTTTTAATTTTAATATAATTTTTTATTTAGACTTTAAGTTTACCATTAATTATCACTTTTATTTTCCTTTTTACATTTAACCTGTATAAATTTAATTATTAAAGATAATACTAATTAATTTTAAATAGTCATTTATTTCTTGTATTTAAATTTTTTATTAATGTCTTCACTAGTTAGTAAGTATTTAAACTTATACACTGGATGGCTAAAAAATTTTGATGCTTCAAAATAAAACAATGCATTTATAGATTATCTGTTATTTTTAAATATGTGTGTGTTTCGATTGCTAAAAGAAAATAAGGCTTCAATAAAGAACAAATTAATTTTATTCCAGAATTAAATTATTGTAACATAGATAATTAAATATTAAACTAGAAAATATATGTACCTTAATGTCTGAAAAAATATTTTTATCAACCTGTTTGCATAATATTTTAGTTTGAAAGTTATTAAATTATTTACAATTTCATATACTTCCTTTAATTATTAATTTTTTTTCCGATTATATTGTGACTCTGATGTTTAATGTAATCAACCTATTTAAACTAATTAATTATCTTTCATAAATCCTACTTTTTAAAATTCCATAGTTGAAATTATAATCAAACTATTTTTATCTTTTTAAACCAAATATGTGAAATAATATCAGATTTTATCATTTTTAACCAAACTGGAAATAAAAAAACTTCTTTTTTAGGCAACATTATGTAAGTTGTCCAAGTTAAGAAGATTGTATATAAATGATAACCAACTAGACTTTGATGGCATACCATCAGGAATTGGAAAATTATACAGTTTGGAAGTTTTTATGGCATCAAATAATAATTTAGAGATGATCCCAGAAGGAGTTGTACGGTGGGTTCTTTTTTCTTATATTATAAGATTATATTTATAAGAATTTTATTTCTTGATAAGAAATTATGTATAATTAATTTAATTTAATTTTACAGGTGTGGTAGGCTGAAAAAATTGGTATTATCTAATAACCGTTTAATAACTCTTCCGGAAGCCATTCATCTTTTAACAGACCTAGAAGTTTTAGATTTACATGGTAATCCTGATCTCATAATGCCTCCAAAACCAGAAGAGCTAATCATGGGCAGTGGTTCTGAGTATTACAATATTGACTTCTCATTAAGTACACAACTAAGACTTGCTGGGGCTACTACAAACAATCCAGTTACTGCTCCAGGTGAGTAATTTATTTATAAACCACTGGGGAAATGGGAATTATAGTGCATAACTGTCAACTTGTAGCATCAAAACTATCTTACTGTTATTCTCCAATTTAAAAAAAAAATTTACAATATAAGAAATATTTTTTAAATAATAATAATGGTGTTTTTAATATATGGTGTAGTTTATAAAAAAGTAGCATATTAAGTCTAAAATTTCTTTTTAATTATTTTAATGAGAGAGTGTTGTATCATCAGAAATATTATTTGTTTATTTTACAAATTGCTTCATGTGAATTGTTCGTAGCTCACAGTAAAGATCCAATTGCCCGAAAACAGAGATTGAGAAGGAAGAAAGATGATGAAGTAGATAGTGATCAAGCTAAAGTTCTTAAAGGAATGAGCGATCTTGCTAAGGACAAAAAAGACTTTGCATTGGATGATAAAAATGTGTCATTGAAGTGAGGGTTAAAAATTAATTTTTGTAACATATTATTTAAATTAATATCCTCATTTAGAATTTATATGTTTTTCTCTGTACAAATTTGCTAATATTATTTATGTTTAATTTACCTTTTAGTATTTTATATCATCAGTAATTAATATATTGTTCTGCAATACAAATAACAAATAGTTTGTGCGATTTATTTTCATTAAAAATTAAGAAGTGTTTTAACATTTGCTTTATTTTAAAGTCATTTTCTTATTTTGTAAAAATTAAATATTATGCAGATAAAATTCTTTCATGATCAAATGATTCACTAATATTCAAGATGGTATACTTTTTCTGTTTAAAAATTTGTTAAAAAATATTATGCTTTTTATTTGAATTTTTTCAAATAATTGTTGCATTTTCATGCAGACCAAAAAGATGGGATGAAGCTTTAGAAAAACCACCATTAGATTATAGTGATTTCTTTGATGATGAAGTTGGACAAGTTCCAGGTATTGTTTTTTTGTATTTATTTTTATATTTTATAAAATATTAATTGTTATTAATTTTCATTTCATTATTTGGGTACCAAATCTCATATATTTACCTTTTGTAAAAATATTTTGTTTTTATGTCAGATTTTTTTATTGTAAATTTCTATCTTTTTTCATTACTATTTCTTTCTCTTTTTTTTTTTTTTTTTAAATATACAATATAGAATAGTTCATTCCCCCCTTTAAAAGCCACATCAGATTTAAAACATTTGACCTAATGATCATTTTTGCTCCTATGCATTGAAAATTGAATTTGGAAAATGAGCTCCATTATCTCCTCCGTCTAATTATGTTTTGGATTTTTGTGAATCCTTCCAAATGTGACAAAAAAATCTACCAAGATGAAAATTTCTTTCCAAAACTTGATAAATAAAACCACATGAACTTTGAATTCATTCCAAACTGAAGTAAACCATTTCAGTTTACTGTGCTTAAAATTTTCTTGTGTCATTGTGGACACATGCCAAGTAACTATTTCTGATGAACAAAAAATTTAGGTGGAATTTTTTTTTTATTAAAAGCATTTTATAACTTTTCATTCTATGAAGTTTAGGACTTTCAAATATATATATTTTTTTTTCTTGTACCATTTTTTGTTTTCTTCCAAAAGCTGTTATAATTTAAGTAACAAACAAAAGTTCCTCAACTCATTAGTTTATAAACACTAATATTATTATTGTCTAAGTTATTATAAAAAATGTTATTTTTTTTCAGAATGCTTATTATTTATTTATTTGTGTTTTGTGTTCTTAGGTTTAACTTGTTGGGAAATTGAAAACTTTGTTCCTAACCAAGTAGATGAAGGTAATTTTTATTCATTGTTGTAGATTTTAAATTATGTCTTAATGTTGTGAGTTCTAAGAAAAATAATGCAACATTAAATCCCTGTTACAGCCCTTATTGGAAAGTTTTATGAAGGGGATTGTTACATCATACTTAAAACATTATTGGATGAAAATCAAAGTTTAGATTATCAGATATTTTATTGGATTGGATCCCATGCAACTGTAAGAATTTTGTTTTATTTTTTATAGTACTTATTTCACATTTAGACATTCCTAACTATTTTTTTTTTTTTTTTTTTTTTTTATTTATTTTTTTTTTTTTTAGCTTGATAAGAAAGCTTGTTCTGCTATTCATGCAGTAAATTTAAGAAATTTTTTGGGAGCACAGTGTCGTACTATCCGAGAAGAACAAGGAGATGAAAGTGATGAGTTTTTAGATCTTTTTGGATCTGATATAGTTTATATTGAAGGTGGAAGAACTGCCAGTGGTTTTTATACAATTGAAGAAGTGGTATGTTATTTAATATTTATTTTTAAAAATTAAATTACTTTTGGATTTTTTAAAATACAATCAATCAAATGCTTCTAAAACGTATGTATTTCTTAGTTATTATAATTTTTGATTAATGTAATTTGTGTTTGTTCTCAGAAACACACTTAATTTAAAATTTTTCATTGTACTAAATTTTTAATAATTTTTTAAAGAGATAATGTATAAAATAAAAAAACTTGAAATTACAAATATTTTATATTTTTAGGAATATATACCAAGATTGTATAGGCTGGAAACTAACAATAGAATTCTACATATTGAATCAGTAAGGCACAGTTATTACTGTTAAAATATCATAAAATTAAAAATTTTTATTCAACTAAATTAATTGCTATTTATAATATTTTCAGTTTGCTGCAGATTATGAGTCTTTAGACCCAAGATATGTATTCCTACTTGATGTAGGTAAAAAGATTTACATTTGGTATGGAAAGAAATCTAAAAACACTGTTCAATCTAAAGCAAGGTAACTAATTAATTTTTATGTAAAAGTTAGTATTATTTTTTAGATTTCTGTTAAACTTCTAAATAACATTCTACTTTACTACAATTCTTTCATAAACATTCTACTTTAAATTACAAAGATATGTTTAAAGTGTACAAGAACTTTAAGAATGAATTATTAATTTGTTGAAATTGATGTATTGATCATTATTGTGATAATTTATGCCTCTCCTTTATTTGTTTTTTGGGCACATCTAGACATTTAAATTACTCTAAACTGGCTTTGTATTTTTCATTAAAAGAAAAAAAAATTTATTCTATTAAACCTAATTTTTAAAAATATTTATTGGATTTAACCTATAATTGCAATTATATTTTGGAATTTTATCTTAGGTTTTCTTCTTCTTAATTGAAAATTAATTGATATCACTCTAATGATTATTAACTTTGATAATAGTTATGGAGCTTTCTTCAGTAATTGTTATAGTAATTACTAAATAGTAAATACAAACTATATTTTATTTCTTGTAATTTGTTTAATTTTTCTAATTTATATGTATGTATTTAGAAAATTATGTTCCTTCATGCCTGATGGTTACACCTATTCACATTCAGCCAGAATGATTATATTTAATTGCTCACTTTATTTTATGATCAGTTTCTAGAAAAATTCTGAAAGGGAGCAATTGTTTTGATGATATCTGTAGTTGTAATACTCATATATACACACAAAAATGAATTGCAGTTTTAGATCAATCTTTTCTATTATTATTATCTTTTACATTTATATACTTATGTAAAATATCAGATACATATGAGATAAAATGATTAAAATAAATACAGATATATAAAAAAATATTGGATAAAATATGTATTGCTTTATAAATTATAGAATTTTGTAGTTCTTTAAAAAATGTAATAATGACTATTTACATAATGTTTCACATTAAATACCTTTTAGTGTTTGAAGTGTGTTTTACATTTAGTTTTCTTAATCTAATTTTTTCATTAATTCATTTAGGCTTTTAGCTGAAAAGATGAATAAAAATGAAAGGAAAAATTTATCAGAAATTCTAACATTTACTCAAGGTCAGGAGCCACCGGAATTTTTAAAATTAGTTGGGATTGAAGACACTTCACTGCCACTACCTCCACCGACAGAAAATTCTGATGATACCTTTATTTTAATATTTCCTACTTTATACCAAGTTGGACTAGGCATGGGATATTTAGAATTGCCTCAAGGTAAGTGAAGCAGAAGGCTTTTATTTTATATATTTTTTAATTAATTTTTGAATATTTTCAAATTTTTTTCTGTAAAATATAAACTTGCTTATCTCAATCTATATCTTTTTCTACAATTTTAAACACATTTTTATTGTAATCAATGTAAATTAATGTTACTTTTTATAATTCTATAAGTAATTAAAGCAGTATATCTTTTTTTTTATTTTTATTTATTTTTTTATTTTATTTTAAAAATAACCAATTCTTTGTCATTGCCAACACGTAATGATGTTATAACATTGTAAACTTTACTTTTACCTAAAGCCTGATTTAATTTTTTTTAATGTGTTCTGTATAAAAAAATTTAATTCCAGAGAAACATTTTTTTTTTTTGACAAAAAATAATTCATTTTTTTAAATTTATGCAAATAATGAATAGTATTTTGTTGCATAAGCAAAAGTTTAATAAATATTTTGTAGAATATTCAAATTAAATAAATCTGTAGATGCTTAAATGTATACTAAATATTATTTTTTTTTTTTTTTTTTTCAGTTGAAATAAAGCAAAAGAAATTAGAGAAAAAACTTTTGGATACAAAAAATGTTTATATTTTAGATTGCTCTACAGATGTTTTTGTTTGGTAAGTATTAAATTAAAGCTATTACAGTGATTCTGTTATCTCTTATATGAAAAGGTAAACACATTATTTCTCTATAAATTTATTAATTTAAAATGTTATTAATTTGAATGCTTGTTTTTAATTTCAGGTTGGGCCAAAAATCTACTCGTCTGGTGCGGGCAGCTGCTCTAAAATTATCTCAGGAATTATGTGCTATGCTAAAAAGACCTAAGCATGCCATTGTCAGTCGTGTGTTAGAAGGGTGATTTTTATTTTTGATTAAATTTTTTTTATTATTTATAAATGAAGTTCCAAGTTTCTATATTTTATATAATTAAGTAACAGTATTCTCAAGAGTTAATGATATTTTTTTAAGTGTCGTGCACTTTTAAGAACACATGAAAAAAAACATCAATTTTATTTTTTTAAATTAAGTTATTTTTATTTTATACCCTTTTCATAAACCTATGAAATTTAAATAAACTTACTAAATATACTACAAAATATTTTCATTTAAATCTTTCTTTATTCAGTTACAAGAAAAACACAATTTCATATATTTGTGGTGATTAATGCAGATGTGATATCTAATTTTACTAATAACTAACTTTTATTATCTGTGTTTTGTTGAATCCTTCTAAAATAATTAGTTTTTAAATTGCAATTTTAGCTATTAAATTTTTATTATATCACTCATTGATAATTTTGTAAGTTTTCTTTGTACAAATTACTATGTTTAAAAACTTTTTTGGTTATTTTAGAATATAGTAATTATATATTGTAGTAGTTAAATCTTCTTTTTTTTTTACAGAACTGAACCTCAGATATTTAAATCAAAATTTTATGGCTGGGATGATGTTATTGCTGTAGATTTTACTAGAACAGCTCAATCTGTAGCTCGCACTGGAGCAGATTTGAAGGTTAATTTTTTAATATATTGCTTTTTAAAACTAAATATTTCCATAACGAATATTTTTCCTTTATAGGTACTTGCATAGCATTTAAGTTCATAACATTTCATTTGTTTTTCAAAAGATTATTATTATTTTTTTTTTACACAAGAGAAAAACTTTCTAATACAGAAATCTTTCTTTCTTAAGAAAATCTTAAAACTTCCTATTTACAGCAAAAATTCAGAGGTTTAAAAGTTACTATCTAAAATGGATTTGTGTACTTTTGACTTTAATAAAAAAATAAAAAAACATATTTCTGCTTTTATTCATTATAATTTATCTGTTCTATGTTCACAGAAATGGATGAGTAAACAAGAGACAAAAGCAGATCTTTCAGCTTTGTTTATGAATAGACAGCCAGCTATGAGCAAGGAAGAAGCAGTAAGTTTTAGTTTTTAAAGTAATTACTTCTTAATTGTATTTACTGCTTAACAGCTATTGTAAAGTTTAATTTTTTTTTAGTTATTTAAAATTTATCGAAAGATTTGCTGTCTAATCATTTGTATCAAATATTGTAATTGAATTTTATTAATTTTATTCTTCATGTATAAAATAATTATTCCTCTGTATTTTAAATGGTTTGTAATAATAATAATATAATAATAATAACAATAAATTTACTTTAGATACAAAATATTTTATGTTTAATTTTTTGCATTTATAGTATTATGTTGATATTTTTTGAAAATTCATGTATTTATATTTATTTGTTCTTTTACAAAATATTTATGTTAACATTAACAGAAAACATTAATGGAAGAATGGAATGAAGACTTGGAGGCAATGGAATCTTTTGTTTTAGAAGGCAAAAAATTTGTTCGTCTTCCAGAAGAAGAAATAGGTAAAAAAAAAATTTCAAACAGTTTTATATATATATATATATATAAAGTAAAGAGCTAAAGCAATGCAATCATGCAAATGCATATCATAGTTAGTTTAAATGAAATGTTTTCCCTTTTACAGGCCATTTCTACAGTGAAGATTGCTATGTTTTCTTATGTCGTTATTGGGTACCACTTGATGTACCAGAAAATGAAGAAGGAACTGAAGAAGAAGAAGTTCAAGAAGATGGATATCAATGTGTTGTATACTTTTGGCAAGGCCGTGAAGCAGGCAATATGGGCTGGCTTACATTTACTTTCAGGTTCAACAATTAAAAATTTTATTTATCATCTTTTGAAGTCCTACACATACATTGTTAAACTTTATTGTTAACTTTTTTTATCATTGATATAATAATTTATTACAATTTTGATTTCCTATTATTTAGAATCATCATTTTCACTTTTAGCGATTAGTAAATAAATTAAATTGATACCATTATAATTTTATTGTCTTTTAAACATCATTCCATAAAAATAAATCTAGAATGTTTAAAGAAAGAGAGAGATGCTGTTTACTGATATCTGTATCTTTGCTATAAGCTTTATATTTTTATTTTGAAATTAAACTTTTCATTTAAATTATCATTTTCTACTTTTTGCAGCTTGCAGAAAAAATTCGAATCTCTTTTTGGTGATAAATTAGAAGTTGTACGAACTTATCAGGTATTTTTCTAAGTTTCCTACTTACTGCTTTTATTATAAAATTATTTTTTATTTAAGTATAACATGCTTATACTATATTATATTTTATTTTTCATGATAATTCATTTATTTGGAAATTATTTTATTATTACATAAAATATTGTATAAAAAGTTTGAGATATTGCTTCAAAATACAACAGGATAATATTACCAATTTATATACTTCTGCTTTACTAATTTTTTAAATTAAGAATCTGAAAAAAAAAAAAGGTGTAAGTGTATATTATGAATGTTGTAAAACCAAGTAAAAGCTGCAAACATTATTTTAAGATTTTATTTCTTTGCGCAAATTCAAATTATCCTTTTTTTCAAAGACTGTAATGGTTATTTCCTTTTATTAAATTGTGCCACAATTTAACAAATATTAAAGTTCACTAATTAAATTAAGACAATTATAAATTTTGAATTTCCTCTATATTTTAGCAACAAGAAAATCTGAAGTTTTTATCCCATTTCAAGCGACAATTCATAATTCATCATGGCAAAAGAAAGAATTTGAAAAGTAATACTGCCATTGAAATGTTTCATATTCGATCAAATGGAAGTCCTATATGTACTCGATGTATACAGGTATTGAAATGATTGCTCGGATTTATTTCATATTCTTCTATATTGAAAAATTATAAAAATAAATTATTAATGATTGTTATTTATTCAATCAAATATGTCCCTTTTAGAACCTTAGTAATGTTCACCTTCTTTGAATATATATATATATATTTATTTATTTTGCTTTTAAATAAAAATGTAAAACACTTATATAAAAATAAAAAATTTTGAAATTGTTTAATGAAATAAATGTTAAATTTTGGTGATGAATAGATGTATTTACCTTTTGGAAAAATTCCTTTATGAATTTAATTAGTTTATTAGCTGAGTTTAATTAGTAATTAAAAATTTAGTTTTAGTTCCAATCTTATTTTATATTGTCTTTTTTTAAATTCATATATATTCTTCAAGGAATTATCCTTGATTTTTTTTTCCACTTGTAAGATAAAGAAGTAATTACAAATTTTGCAACTTTTTATTTAAGGTTCATCCAGATGCAAGTATTCTTAACTCTTGTTTTTGGTAAGTTCCTTTTATCAAGTATATATATATATATGAATGCATGTATATGAAATTTATGCATTTTCCTTTTTATTCATTTTATAAAAAAATTCTTTATATGTTAATTACAGATAAATTTCAGTGGGTTAAATTTTATGCTTCTATTAAAAAAAAAATTACATATTTCATTTCATTTAATTTAAGTATTAATGTGATTTTTGAAAAGATTTTTGAAAGATAATTTTAATAATAAAATATTTCTTTTTTCATTTGCTCTGCAGTTATATGTTGAAAGTTCCATTTGATAAAGTAAATAATTCTGGTATTGTCTATGTTTGGATTGGATCTAAAAGTGATGAAGATGAAGCTAAATTGGCTGAAGAATTAGCAAATAAGTTATATAGTACTGTAAGTAAAAATTTTACATTTTGATTTTTAATTTTTTAAAGTGTTTTTCATTATTAAATTCAATGTTTTTGTTATTTTCTTCACAAATCTAAAACTTAATATAATTATTAATTATTATTTCCAAAAAATTCTTTGAATAAATATTAAATAACGCTGACAAAATTCTTTTTCGTGTTAAAATGTGAACTATTTAGAATTCCAAATTTCACCAGTACATTCCATTTTTAAGAATGTTAATTTTATTTAAGAGATATATTAATTCAACTAAAGGAGTTATATATATAAAACTATAAAAAATGAAACGTCATTTTTATTTTCTCATTAAAAAATCAATGTATTTTGGCTTAATGGTTTGGTTTAATGTATTTTGTATTAGTTTCCAGCAGTAATTCAGTTACCTATTTTCAATATAATTACCACTCTTTTTTTTTCTATTAAAATTATATCCTGGTGGATGTAAGATATGTAGGCATTGAAATATTAGATATTATTGCATCGATTCAGATGGGAAAATAGATTTTAAATTTTCCTAAAGAATCTCAATGTATTTTTATAAGTACTCTAAGCTGCTTTATCAGCCACATTCAGTTCTACCCAAATAAAAAAAAAGTTATTTCAAAATTGTTGACAGAAACAGTTTTCAGAGGTATTAAAATATTCAATATTCACTTTAATGACAATTTCCAGTTTTAGTCGCCTATTTAGATGCATCTTGTGAAAATAATATAGTAATGGTGCTCTCATTTTCAAAGCTTAGTAGAAGAGGCCTCAAATATATGTATACCTTCTGACAATATTTGTGTGATTGAAAAATTCAGACATATAATAAAATTGTAAAGAAAAAAATTACAAATAAAATTGTCTATGGTTCTACTTGCCATTTAATTCATTTAACTGCAGATCATTCAGTCAAAGAACAGGATTTTCCATTTAATGTGCATATTTATTATTATTTAAAGAAAAGTCACAAAAGTGTTAGTTCATTTAACTTGTGTGAAGGATATTTCTATAAGATAGGGAAGTATAGCAGTAGAAGATGATTGCCAGTGGAGAGAATTATAATTTGTATCTTAAAACAGTGGGAGGGAGCTCTTTTTTTTTTTTGAGGGGGTGGAGAAAAAAAAAAGTATTATTGCTATTAAAAAGTTATTATTAAAAAGTATTATTATGCAGTATTATTGCATACTAATAATAAACATTTACAGCTATTTATGGTCCTTTGACATTTTTTTTTCAAAATAATGTGCTTCTTTTCACGAAGTTAACTAATTTTATACATGCAGTAACATTTCTAGTTCACAAATTACAAAGGCAGCTTATTTCTATGCATACAGGCTTTTTATAGCGATTTATTAGATCTACATCAATTCAGAAATATATTGACATTTTTGTTGTAAACTTGTGTGATAGAAAACTACTAAAGGCAAAAGATTATCTAGTTATAGGCTGTAAAATTCGACAATATCTAATGAATGGCAATTTGTTAACTTTTGAGAAGGAAAACTTTTTAAAATATATTCATGCATTTTTTTAAATAGCATGCTCTCATATGCTGAAAACATTTCCCCTTAAACATACTGAAATTGCAGATATTAGTATGAGATCTGAAACAAAGTTTAACTATCTGAAGCGTGTTTTCTTTAATTTTCTTAGTGATTTCGTAATTCAGGTTTATACTTGAAAATTTATAATAGTGTTATACCAATTTACACAACCGTTTACTGAGTGTCAAGTTTTGGAAAAGTAAATATATTGATAGAGCCTTAAGATAAGCATTACATTTAAAATAAACAATGATATTTTTTTCTGCTCTACCTCAGTAAAATAACTGTACTAATTTTTTAAATTGTGCTACTGCTTTTGATAGGGTCACTTAAATGTTAACATATGATACTGATTGTTTCTAAAGATATGTTTTATCAAAAGGTCTTGAATAGTTTTTAAACATAAAAATTATTCCAAATCAATTTACATTTTTAGTCCAGTGATTAAAAAAAAATTATATAGTAATTAATTTGTCTTAATTTAATGCTCTTGAACAACTTTTATTAAATTCACAAATGAGTCAAAATTATATTTTAAAGCAAGACTGTCCTTTCTATATATATATTATATTATTTAGCATACTGTTTACATGTATAAAAATTTTTTTATCATTGTCATATAAATAAATTTTATATTATTATATAATATTTAATATTTATTTTGTATTTGCAATAATCCAAAATTCTTCTTAAACCATTTAAAGTATATTTAAATCTGTCTTTTTTGTGATTTCTATAATATATAAATTGAGAAATAGAATGAAAAGTTCTTTTAAATCAGTCTTTTTTGTGATTTCTATTATATATAAATTGGGAAATTGAATGAAAAGTTCTTTTTATGGTCAAGTTATGAGTAAACAATTCATTTTTATCTGCCAGTTATTCAAAATTATTATATACAACAAATTTATGCAAAATTAGCTTTACAACTTATATAAATAATTTGAATAACTTTATAATTTATACAAAATTATTATTCTATTTTGTAATGTATTTTATTTTTAATTTGATTCAGGAAACACATAGTATTCAAGTTCTTAATGAAGGAGAAGAACCAGAGAATTTCTTCTGGGTTGCTCTGGGTGGTAAAAAGCCTTATGATAAAGTAAGAGCATTGATTTGATTCATTCACATTTTTCTCCTTTTATAGATAATAAATATTATAGCATTTATTAAAGCAATAACAATTTTATGCTATATGTTAATTAGGACTTAATATTTGATTCTTATTTATTAAGTAAAAAATCTTCTATAACATAATCATTATGATTTCACAATTAATGTTTTTAAAAATTAAAAACTAACTGTGTTAAACTCTAAAGTTAAAAAATTTTATTACTTATCCAGTACACACTGCTAAGAAAAATTAAAGAAACAATCATAAAAAGGTGCTTTATGTTACTTCTATTAAGTAAACCGCGATGAAAGGTGTTTGGTCAATGTCAACGTCATCACATAATTCATTAGGATTCGTCTTTTTTACAAAAAAACATTCGAAATTTTGTTTGGTATGTGCAAAAAGGAGTGTAGATGGTGATTTAAAGTCAAATTGCAATGATTGTATGAGTAGTTAGATAAACATTTTTGCTTGTAATAGATGGAATATGTTGTCCAGAACACATTTGATGTATTGTGAAAAATGGCGTGCTATAAGGAAAATAAAAGCAGAACAGACACTGTCTGGAGTCTGTAAAGGCCTAAAAATAGCCAAAAGGGTCATCTCAAGAAACTGAAAGCGGTTTAAAGACACTGGTAATGTGCACAGTCAACCAGGTTAGGGTAAACATGCCATAATGTATTTTTTAGAGCTTTATTTGGCAACGATTGCTAAAAGAAACAGGTAATTATCATCAGTTCAGATTGCAAAGGAGTTCGCTATACCAACAAGAACTCGACTATGAGTGACAGGCTGCTTAAAAGAGCTATGTATGCAAGGATTTCATAATTATACTTTGTATTCCATTAACTCTGATAGCGAAATGCGCCTAGTTAAAGTGGTGCAGCGATCATCGCAAGTTTAAGCACCATAGATTGGCACCGATGAACTGACCTACTATTTTTGAGAAAAGTTCTGATTTTTGTCAAGATGATTTGACTGATGATGACATTATGATATTGGACAATGGCACCCATGTTTGTTTGGTGTTAAAAATAAATGCAATAAGCCTACACACATCTGTGAAAAGCATCAATACAATGGTCGTGGAATCATGGTATAGCCTGGCATCATTTTGAATGGTCACACTAACCTACACATTTCTACAAGTGCAACTGGAAACTGTGAACTCTGAAATGTACGAAGATAAGGTTCTTGATCATGTGTGTATGCTTGCTTGCTTGCTTGCGTGAGTGCTTGCTGGCTGGCAGGCAGGCATGCTAAAGATCGTTTATGAATTTCATGTTCATATCTGCTTATTTATTCAAGTTAGACTTTATAGTTATTCCTTTAATTTTTCTTACCTATGTGTTCACATATAATTCTAGGATATATCATTAAAAATAAAAACATCATCATTAATATTTATATAGATCTGTTTTATTTCTATTTCTCAGGATGCTGATTTCATGAATTACACTAGACTTTTCCGTTGTTCAAATGAAAAAGGGTACTTTTCTATTTCTGAGAAGTGTTCTGATTTTTGTCAAGATGATTTGGCTGATGATGACATTATGATATTGGACAATGGCACCCATGTTTTTATATGGGTTGGTGCTAAATGTAGTGAAGTAGAGATAAAATTAGCATACAAGAGTGCTCAGGTAATATTAATCATATATATATCATTTTTTAAGTTATTATTTTTCTGTTGTATTTGCTTCAAAATTCCATTTTACAGATAATTTAGTTGAATCATGTAATGAAAAAGTTTATTTGACCATTATCTTGTTTACAAGTTTTCCATGTAAATTTTTAGATAAGCTTAAGGGTTATCATAAAGGAATTATTTTACCAAGAAAATTTTGTAGTTTTATAGATAATTAGTTATAGGTTATTTATATGTGTTTAAACAAAACAATCTAGACTAAGTAAGTAGTATTTTTATTTGATATAATTATGCAGAGTTGGCAATAAACTCGAAATTCTGTAATTCTGAAATCAATCTTGAAATTTTCAAGCTATTTCATACTAGTTGTTTAAAAAAAAAATGTAAAAATTAGTTTCATTGTTGTTATCATATAGCAAATACATAAATAATATTTATTTATAATGAAATGTAAAAGCCACTTCCAAGATATTATTGTTTCATTTTCATTATAAATTGTGTCCTTGAGTAGTATAATCCCTTGAGTGTCCCTATATCCCTTGAGTAGTAGTATATACTTTAATAATAATAATAAATACAGTTAAATTTTAAAAAAGTGATTTAAAATTTTTAATTTTCAGGTTTATGTACAAAGTCTGCGAGCCAAGCAACAAAGTCAACCACGAAAACTGATGCTTACTTTGAAAGGAAAAGAATCAAAAAGATTCACAAAATGCTTCCATGGCTGGGGAAAACATAAAACTGTAGTTGAATAAAACTTGTGTGCTTATTGCAGGCTAAAAGTTAGTTAGTTATATAAAATATATAGCAAGAATTTTATTTATTTATTTGTTAAACACTTTCAGCTAATATTTATGTGTGCATTATTTTTAATATACTGTGTATACAAAAAAAAAGAGAGATTTTTTTATTTAATTGTTGTGCTTTGAAATTTCTAAACATTAATAAAATCTGTACATAAAATGATATTATTAGTTATCTCTAGCAGTTAAACATTTGCTATATTTTGATATGAAGAGTGTTATATTTTCTGGTGTGAATTGTAAATATATATTTTGTGTACATTATTGTATTTTCAAAAACAATAAAAATTATTAAGAATAACAAAATCTTGTATTTGAATGTATGTTGAAATAATTTTTGAAATTTAATTTTTTAAAAGACATACTTTATTAATTAGTTTTTGTTGCCTTCTAAAAGAATTCATTGTATCACATCCTAAATTTTCTATTTCAAAATTTGTTGTAAACGAAGATAATTTGCCAAGAATTTATTTAAACCTCTATATTATTTATGCAGCTTCTTAAATCAAAGTTTTTTGTTAATTAAAGCATATGGTTTAAATAAAATTAGTAATTGAATGAATGTATTTTATATAAAGTGGTCCAAAATAGTTTGAATGTCAGATGTAATTGAAAGGTCAATATTATATTGATCTTTAGAAGAAAATATATATATATATAGTACTTATAAAGTGTGCCAAATATCCACATCTAATTAAATCCTGTCACAAATTAAAAAGTAACATAAATTTGTGCTCAAATTAATATGCTATAATGTTGCTTAACTAACAGATAATTTTTAAAAATCAGTTAAGGTTTTCTATTAATATTATTTATTATTTTATCAGTATCAAATCAGAATTAAAATTATTCATGTTTGCAGCTTTTTTTATAATACTTTAAATGTTGTGCACAGGAAACAAATTTCTAAATTTAGCAATCATCTCTCAAATCAACACATAACTACAAGTTTGCCTGTAAATTTAGTACACATTATAGAAGATTGTTTTCTTAATCGTCATAAACAACAATTTGTTGTTTCTTAAATAGTTCTATAATCAAAGAAATATCGTTTTGTGGATTGAAAATATTATTATTGAAAAATTTTTTAATCTATTATCAATTGAAATTTATATTGATTCAAATAGCAAAGTACACAATTTAATATTAAAATTGCCATAATTTATATATTTTATTCTGTTTTATGACAAAATAGTATATTTTTGCGAAACGAAAGTTGGAATGTAAGCATTAATTGAAAAAGCAATATCCTTCAGGTACAAGTTCTTCAACTTTCTACTATAATAATAATAATTAGATATAAAATTAAGGAATTTCCAAAAATCATGTAGAATTTGTTAAAACTGATTCTTCAAAAAAAAAAAAAAGTTTTATATTGAATTAAGCCGTGCATGTAACAAGTTTTTTCCAGAAATTATGGGAAAATAAGTTAAAATAGAATCGTGGAAAACTTTTTTTGTAAATATATCCATAGCTGCTAATTCTGCATTTCAACTCTATTGTCTACGGACCTGTAAGGAAAATTAAAACTTCTACATTTTGTTTTAATACTTATAAAACTGAAGATAGAAAAATTAAATGTCATCCGTTTTGGTAAAATCGATTTTGTAAAAGGAAAACAAATAATTTTATTTAATTACTTTAAATTTTTTTTTTTTTAACTAAATCAATGTATGAAAGAATTAAATTAAGATAATTTCATTATGCTTTTTCAGATAGAACAAAGAAGCTAAATCCTGTCAGATATTTTTAAGCTAATACAAGCTCATGCAGAAATAATTTTTAAGAACTTTTCATTATATCGAAATAAGTGCAAAAAAATGTAATGTAATTAGCATTTTTTAAATATACCTTAAATTCATTTATACATGAAAGAACATTATATACTTATTAATGTATAATCTGTTGACCATTTTTAACTTTATTATGAATGTTATATAATAACAAGGTTAATTAAAAATTATTTTTAAGTTGTCATCATAAAAAAAGTTAAATAAAGCATTTGTATTGTATTTCTTTATTAGTTAGATTTACCTTTTTAATTATAAAATAATGGCTTGTAGTGTATGTATTATTTGGCATTTTTTCTGCATTTATAAGAAGTATATGGTAAATGTACATTTCAAATTTAGTGGATAGTAGCTATGCATATCATGAGTTTGCTAATAATTGTAAAAAATTTAAAATTCAATTTTTGTACATGACACTATACAGTAATTTTGCTATTATATAAAAAATCTTATCTTTAAAAATTATTAGCAATTTAATGTGTTAATTGTTACACTTTAAACTATTTTTAAAAATTGTTAATTTTATTAATGATATTGAACCAACTCCTTCAATTAATGATCCAACCAACTTCAATTGTCCTTATATACATTTATAAATAATGATAATGAAGAAATTTAAAAGAAATGAATTAAAAAAGTTTATACTAAAAACATTTTTCTCTTTCCAAATTTAAAGTTCATTATAAATTGTAATGGTTTATTGTATGAAATTGGACCAGAAAAACTTATTATATGAATTTGGTTCATAAGAACTTGCCATCATAGGTAACCTAATGACTGAGATTGTTAAAATGATTTATTCACTCATATAGAGATTCATGTTCCAAAGTCTAATTAGTTATTTCTCCCTTGCATTTGAGTTGATGAGGAATATGAAATATAAATGACAAGTTTTATAAAATAAGGAGTAATTCTTTAATAATGGAGAAAGTTTTAATTTCATAATTTTATGATAAATAGTGATGTAAAAATATTGTTTTATACTTTAAAAAATATATTTATGAAAAAATGCATGAAAAATATATAATTCGAAATATTATCAATTTTTATTTAGATAAGGATAGCTTTTAATTACAATTTTTTTTTACATTTGATAATTATTGTAAATTACTTAAAAATTGATAAATGCTATAAAATTTATTCAAGTTTAATAAAAAAAAAAAATGGGGCATAATGGGCAGTTGCTAGCGTTCTGGCTGCTCGGTAACACAGGTTTGGGATTCGAGTCCCGGCGGCACCAGGGATGTTTTTAGCGGTTCGGAATCCTACCAGCATTCAGTAATACAAAAACCAAAACTAACTTCAAATTACTTAAACGCTAGAACATCAGATTCTTTTGACTCGTAAAATTAGATGGGATCTTTTATCGCTAATGAACACATTCAAAATAAGGTTAAATAATATCTTAATTACTTCAAAGATATTTCTACTCTTTCAAAAGAAAAATAACTCTCATTTTTACAACGAACACATTTTATTAACATCAATTTTTACATTATTCTATACGGGGCAATTCTCGTTTTCAATGAAAGTAGAAGTAGTATTTTGGACAGGAAACTCTGGAGTTGAGTTGTATACAATTTCGCTCTAGTACGCGACACTCCCACCTTTTGAGTTTGAAAATTCAGAACTCAAAACTAAATTAAGATATCAAAGATCAAGTCTCTTGACAGTTTTAATCTCACGTCCTAATCTGGTTTTCTGGTTCAGTACAGGTTGGTTATCGACTTTAGATTTCACGGGATCAGCAATCTTATTTCTTAGATTTTTTTCCGTAGATGGAGAAAGTCTTCTTGTACCTTTCAATGCTCGATGTCGAAGAGGTTCCGAAGAAACTGCATTTATCTCAAGTGAATACAGACGTTGCACAGGACGTAATTTTTCACCACTAGCTGTTTTCACTTTCACTAGACGTGTAACACCATCTTTACCTGGAAAAATCTCAGTGACTCTTCCTAAAGGCCAGTAGAGTCTTTTTAGATTTTTATTTTCAATAAGAACTATTTCTCCCACCTTAATGCCATCAGATTTTCTAATTTTATTCGTATTTTGTCTCAAATGACCTAGATACTCCAGTCTGAAACGTTTACGTAGATCTTCACGAAGTTTCAACCGATACATGTGTCTCTTTTGAAGACTGGTAGATTCCAAATTGTCAAGATCGGGTACACCACATTCCATTAAGTCTCTCATAAACATAGACGGTGTTAAGGGTTCAAGCTCATTGTCATCTGACACGTATGTGATAGGCCTGGAGTTAATAATGCTTTCACATTCACACAATAGGGAATTTAACTCTTCGTACTTCAAGCTTGCTTTACCCAATACTCTTTTAAGAAGATCTTTAACAAGAGCGATAAGACGTTCCCACCATCCTCCCCACCAGGGAGAAGATGGAGGTATAAATTTCCAGATGATTCTACTTATAGCTCCATCAGTAACAACTTGATCCCAGTTAAGCCTTTTTAGAAGGTGTTCGGTTCCCACGAAGTTTTTACCGTTATCTGTATAAATGATAGCCGGTCTGCCTCGCCGAGCTATAAATCTTCTTAATGCAAGTAAAAATTTATCAGTAGACATAGAAGAGACAAGTTCCAGATGCACAGCCCGGAATACTGAACAGGTAAATAAAACTATCCATGATTTGCTTCCATCTCTCAAGAAGACTGGTCCAGCCAAATCTATTCCAGTGACTTCAAAACAAGAAGCATCCTTGATTCGATCTTCAGGCAGAGGACCAAACATTACTTCCATATGTCTGGCATTGAATCTTTTGCAAATAACACATTTACGTAAAACCTTTCTAATTGTTTTCCTCGCCTTCAAAATCCAATATTTTTCTCGAAGACTTGCAATTAACGTCTGAATACCACAGTGCAAAAGTTCTTTGTGTTTAGATATAATCAAACTTGTAACAACAGGATGATCTGAAGGAAGAATCACTGGAAACTTGAAATCTTGAGTATCTTCTCGAAATGTTAACCTGGTTTTCATTCTTAATAGTCCATTTTGGTCAACAACATATGGGATATTTTTTAGGCCTTCGTTCTTACCGGAAACAAATGATGTCCTTTGGACAATCAACAGGATTCTTTTTTCTGCTTCTTTCAGTTCGTCAGGAGTAAGTATGTCTGTTACACGATAAGATTTTTCTAGTTTACTGTTTCTGCAAAACCTGATCATCCATGCAGTAACTCGTATCAGTTTCTCAAATGACGAAAATCTTATTAAGAATTCCCTAACGTAATCTGACACAAACAGGGAAGTCACAACTGATTTTTTCTTTTCTGCATTGACGACATTCTTGTCAGGGTATAAATTAGATATGGGCCACAATTCTTCTTCCTCTGTTAACCAGGCTGGACCTTCCCACCATCTTCGAGCTATCAAATTATTAACTGAACAGCCTCTCGAAGGTAAGTCCGCTGGGTTTAGATTTCCAGGTACATAATTCCATTGAAGAGGTTCACTGCCCGATCTAATTTCCTTGACTCGATTCATCACAAACGTTGCCCATTGTTCACCATTTTTAATCCAGTATAAACAGTT
Organism: Caerostris darwini; assembly: GCA_021605075.1. Classification (NCBI taxonomy): domain Eukaryota; kingdom Metazoa; phylum Arthropoda; class Arachnida; order Araneae; family Araneidae; genus Caerostris; species Caerostris darwini. The sequence continues at coordinate 878,452 of BPLQ01014549.1, forward strand.
CATCGAATCTGACCAGTAATAAACAGGTATACCACCAAGTTCTTCTAAATCAGTGCAAATAGTTTTGGCAAGCCTCAAGCCGATGCAACAACCCAATAGCTCCAATCTGGAAATGGAAATACTTTTTTAGAGGTGCTACTCGTGATCTTGCTGCTACTAAATGACAAGTAACTCCTTGTTGGTTCACAGATCTTAAAAAAATGCAAGTAGCATAGGCTTGTTGACTAGCATCGCAAAATACATGTAAACTATGTTTTGAGTTCTTATGCCCCTGAATCCATCTTGGTATTTCTAGTTTGTTTAACTGATGTAACTGTCTGTCCCATTTTTCAAATTTATGAGCAATTTCTTCTGGAAGAATATCATCCCAATTAGCCTTAATTTTCCACGTTTCTTGGAGCAATATTTTTGGAATTAAAGTTATGGGGGCAGTAATTCCAATAGGGTCAAATATTTTGTGACATTTTGAGAGAATATATCTCTTTGTCACTTTTACAGATTTACTCTGCGTGTCATTTCTGACATCAATTTTTAACGTGTCTCTTTCAATGTTCCAAAGAAGACCAAGAACTGGAATGTCTTGTAAGATAGGAGAAGCATTTTGGGATTCATTACAATTGTCTCTTAAGGACTCAAAAGAATTGTGTTGCCAGCCACGTAACTCAAATTTTCCGAGAGCCATGATTTCTCTGGATTCATTTATAAACTTTGTCAAGTCAGCCTCGCTTTTAACACTAGCCACACAATTATCAACATACATAGATTTCTGTAGGTGTTGAGCTGTCATCTTGTAGCAATCAGGAGCTCCATCTAATAGGTGATTCAATGTCGCCCCTAAGAGGAATGGACTTGATTTTATCCCAAACACTACACGGCAATGTCTGTAGATCTTGACAAGATTTGGATCTCCATCTTGCCACCAAAGAAATCGCAGATAATCCTTGTCACTGTCATTCAGCCGAATCTGTAGAAAAGCTTTGCGTATATCGGCGATCACACCATACTTTTCAATACGAAACCTATTTATGAGGGATGGAATAAGTTCCACAAGGTTTGGACCTGTTACTAGGCAGTCATTTAAGGATGGACTTCCTTTCAATTTTGCAGAACCATCGAAGACAGGTCTTATCTTTGTTGTTGAATTGTCTTTTATGACAGGTCGATGAGGAAGATAGTGACACTTAGAATCCATGAGATCTTCACTATTTAACTCTTCAACAATACCTTCCTTCTTCCAATCTTCAAAAACATTTTCATAGTCCCGTAGAATGCCAAGATTTTTAATTCTATCAACAGTATTTTTCAATCTTTTCTCAGAAAGACCTTTGTTAGAAGGTAGAACAGGGTGATCTTCTAACCATGGTAGTGAAACAACATATCTACCATCTTCATTTTGTTTAACAGAATTCAAAAACAGCTTTTCGGTTTCTTTCTCAATTTCCATTTGACTTTGTTTATCTGCAGTATCCAATATTCCAAGAGTGTCCAAACTCCAAAGATCACTAATGCTTTTGTTGTTCACATGTAAAGACAATACTGTCATATAGCTGTCATTTTTCACTTCATTTTCTAATTTTCCCATAAGAGACCATCCAAGTAGTGTTTCCATTGCCACTAATCCGCAAGATAAATTCACGATTTTTCCAGTAAAAAGTTTACCAGCTATATCAGCACCTATCAACAAATGCACTGAAGACGCTGAATAATCGAGACAGGCTTCTTTGTCGCTAAGAAATATTCCCTTTTTTTCAATCTCTTTAGTCCAAGGTCCAGAAATCGCTGTTGGTATATCAATACATATTTTCTCTTGATCATATGCTTCGAAAGAACAGTGATAGTCCTTTTGGAAACTGCTTGCATATACTTTGTACAAATGATGCTTCTGTTTACTTTCTACACCACCAAAAAGATTGTGGATCATATCTTCAGCTCTAATTGGTTCATAACTCATTTTAGAAACAGCTTCCTTAGTTATGTAAGATTTTTGGCTACCTGTGTCAATTAACGCTCTCACAGGAAAACTGCCATCATTACCGTAAAGATATACTACTAAAGTTTGCAGAAGAACATCCGCTGAACAAGTTGGATTCGCCAAGGTGTTGAATTTTCCATTTGAGTTTTCTACAGCTTTGTCGACTAGTTTATCGGAACCAGTGGATACAACCGGCTTCAGTTCAGGGCACATAACATTATAATGTCTTCTTTGACACTGGGAACATTTAATTTTGTTTGTACACTGCCTTACCATGTGTCCAGTCTTGAAACATCGATAACAGCATTTCTTCTTGGCCAGCAAAGTTGTTTTTTCTTGTAAATCTAAATTCAAAGCAAGTTTGCAATTTTTACTTTCATGATTCTTTTCGTTGCAAAAGGCACAGTTAGAAGAACTTTGACTTCCAGCAAAAAGCCCGGCAGCAGTGTGCATAGGTTTTTTCAATGAGTAAATTTTAGGATTGTCCTTAACTGAAAACCCTTTCATAGCCAGATTGATTCGTTCTTCTCCTTCTACTTCGTTTTTCAAAAACTGCATTAAATTTTCAAGTCGAGATTCTTCTTTTTTATCATTGAAACTGTTATTCCTTTGCCAAGCTCTGAGAACTTCTTCGGATAAACAAGATTCAACTAAAGGAAAGAGCATAGCAGCATATTTTTCAGTTGTTACTCCTAAGCTTTCTAAAGCTCTAAGCTGTGTCTCAATCCGATCGTACAAAGTAGGAAGTTTCACTTTCTGATCCCTAGAGTTCATAGAAATTGTTAGTTTCAAAAGTTCTCGAACATAGAATTCGACAAGTAAATCATCTTGTCCAAATCGTGATTTTAAAGAGTCTATTGCTTTATGATAATTTTCCTTTGAAGGTGGGAAACTTTCAACTAACTCTCTAGCTCTAGTCGAAGGCAATGTAGCTTGTATCAAATATTGAAGCTTATCAGCCTCGTCAATATTTGGGTCACTATCAATTTTACTAAACTGACCCCAAAATGGCAACCAGTCTTTGATTTCACCACCAAACTTTTTTAGTTCCAATAACGGCAACTTAAATTTTCTTTTAGAAATACTCTGGACAGAACTAGAGTTATCACTTTCTTCACGGTTATTACTTTTGCTTTTAAAAATAATGTTGATTCTTTTAAATTTCTTATTATATTCATCTGCAGCAAAAGTTTCAGCATCCAAGTCGGCTGGATTCATTTCTGTTTCAAGCAACATTAAATTCATAATTTCCTCATTCAATACACAAAGTTCGTTGTATTTTTCGCCAAGTAGGTCAAAATCGGCCAATAAATCAAAATTGTCCGTTAAATTGGCACCATCTTCAGAAATAACATCATTAATAGCGTTATATAAACGTGTAAATGCTGAACGTGCAACAGTTCTTTTCTTTTTAAAATTTTCCATTTTTAAAAGTTCAAAGTTCAAAAGTTCTTAAACAAATTCAAAGTACAATAAATCACTTAAATTAAAACTCAAATTCAAAATTCACTTGCCTTTTTCTCACTTATTATCCACATCCAATTATACAAATCCTGTCGCGGACGCCATTAGTTATGTTGTACCAGCATTCAGTAATACAAAAACCAAAACTAACTTCAAATTACTTAAACGCTAGAACATCAGATTCTTTTGACTCGTAAAATTAGATGGGATCTTTTATCGCTAATGAACACATTCAAAATAAGGTTAAATAATATCTTAATTACTTCAAAGATATTTCTACTCTTTCAAAAGAAAAATAACTCTCATTTTCACAACGAACACATTTTATTAACATCAATTTTTACATTATTCTATACGGGGCAATTCTCGTTTTCAATGAAAGTAGAAGTAGTATTTTGGACAGGAAACTCTGGAGTTGAGTTGTGTGAAGGCAGTAGGAAAGAAAAGTCATGATAAATAGATAATAGTATTCCTATGATTTGAGAGAAAAAAAGAAGAAAGTAAGAAAAATGTATATCATCGGGGATGGAAACGTAACAAGAAATTTATGATCAATAAATATGCGTTGAAGTAAAATATCTAAAAAGCGATAAGTGAACAGGAAATTATGGTGGTTTGAGGCTTCAAAAACGAAACTATTTCTTTGAAATGAGCAGTTTTTCATTCTCTCCACCACAACAGATTCCTCAACACATTTTTTTTAATGACATTTAGAATACTAGAACTTTATAAGATGTAGAAATGTTAATAATTGCTCTTTTATTGCTAAAATTTTTTTTTTCGTAGCTGTTTAAGACAAAACTCAATGATTAACAAACTAGATTTTCATGTGTCGTAATTTTGAACTACAAATAATGATTTCTTCTTTAAGATTTCGGATTTGGCAATACTCAAGGATGTTGTTATTCTTAAAAGAAGCTGAAAGATTTATGAAACTGAGTGTATACGTGACATGTTAAGTGTTTTAAATGTTCTTTTTATAAATTATTTCTGATTTAGTGTGCATGTTTTACTTGAATAGCGGATTTTTATAGAAAGGTTAATTGTTTATAAGCATGAAAATGGGAGAAGATACTCCTGTTTCAGCACTTGTGCTGCCTATACTTGTTGGGCCTATTCTGGAAAAGGTATTATACGTCATCTTTTTTATACTTTATTTTATAAAATATAATTTTACTAAAAGATAATCAAAAATTTTTCAATGTATGTTAATATAAACATTTATATTAATTAAATGTCAAACTTTCATGATAAATACTACAAATATGCCATTGAACAGCTGACGAAAATATTGTATAAGCATTCTTAATAAAGCTAATTTGTATCTTATTGTTGTAATGGGGAAACTATTTGAAATTAATTTTATTCAATGTATGCTGTTGTAGAATAACTTTTTTAAATGCATCACTTATAATTTAAAAAGTACTTCGTTATATCTTCACTTGTTACTGTCCTTTGAACTGTATATTAATCTTTAAAATATCTGATTCAAAATTTTGGTATACTGAAATTCCCGCCTTATCTCAAGATCCTATTTTAATATTTCTTTCTAAATCAATAATTGTATATTTTTCTCAAAGTATAAAGTATTATGGTTTCGTTTTTGGTTGTCATATGTTTCGTAATTAGCAATGTGTACTTTCTGATTAAAAACTTCTTTTCTTAAACAAAGATCGAATTTAATTCAATTTTGTTTTAATAAGATTTTGAGATTTTCAAATATTCCTGTGCAATGAAATTGATTTACTGAAAATAAAGAATCAATGACATTTCTAAGATTCTAAGTTGCACTTAAATATAAATATTTACTTGATGCGCTATAGAACTTGATATACTTTACTTGATGCACTTCTTGCAAACACTATAGAGAACATAAATGTAGCATATTAAAATTTGTAATCCAATATTATGTAATTTAATTTTATTAGTATATTACTTTTTGTAAAAAGTTCTAATTATATTAATATATAAGGTTCATAAATTTTTATATTCTTGATTATAAAAGTTTTTAAACTTCTCCATATTAAAGAAATCATACAAGTCTGTTTTTGGAAAAAGTTCTTTATTATGTTGAAAAGTATTGTATCTATTTATTTCAATAATGCTGTCATCTTAATTACAAACCAATTTTTTTATCGCATTTATTTATTATTAAATTTAAAAATTATTTCTTGAAATTTATAATTAAAATATTTTTTTAACTTTCATTTAAAGCCATTTTATTTATAAATTAAATGTTTTGAAGTATTTTTGTCATTAACAAGCATTATGAAAAGGCAAATTTTTTTTTTTTTTAAAGCTTAAAAGTACGTATTTCTTTATTATAGTGACTTTTTGATAAAATCTATTAATTTTATCAAAAAGCTGTTATGTTTGCATGTTATGTATATGATTTTATGAATTTAAGGTTAAATTAGAAAAATAAACAAATTTTTCTTGAAGAAACAATTAAATCTAAATTGGTTTTGAGCTTATTTAGCATAAAATTATGAATTGCCTAGTAAAATTTAAACTAAGTTGCTTGATATTGTTAACTATATTGTAACATTTTGAAAAAAATGTTTCTTAATTTTAACAAAATAAAACTATCATAAAAAAATATCTTAATATTTTTAAAAAAAAGTTAATCTAACAACCTTTTCAACCTAATCTTTGATAATCATTTTAAAATTAGGAAATTTTGATAATCTTTGGAAATAATTTGTATCATAACTCTCATTTTTTGAGTGTGAAAGTAATTCCAAAAGACTATTCTCTTCATTAATATCCAGAAATAAACTTGGGATTATTTTTATAATTTGGAAAAGATTCTGAAAGTGTTCACTTGACTATTTTGTCCAAAAAAAAAAAAACCCTGTTCTGCATAGATTAACTAGATTTCTTATGCCTTGGATACTTTCAAAATTCAGATTTGAAAAAATATTCCCTCTTAGTTGTCCAAAAAGCTATAAAATTTATTACTGTGAATTGTAATGAAAAAAGAAATTGAATAAGATTAGTTTTTGTAAAAAAAAAAAAAAAAAAAAAAAAAAATGTTTATATTGAGTATTAATAATAAATACCTTTTTCTATTTCCATGTTTATTACAATGTTAATGACTTAATTATTGGTGTAAATGATATCCCGGTACTTATGTATTAACGGTACCTTGCAGACAGTTGCGCCAATAATGAGCACACGCACCAACCGCAGCTACAGATTTGGCGGTTTTTAAGTAGCACTAATCTATTCTATTGGTTTGGTAACCTTAGTAGCTGTTAGATTGGCGACACTTAAAAACCGCCAAGTCTGTCGCCATGATACCGTTAATATGTAAGTAACAATATCCTTCATTAATGAAAACTTCTGTTTTCCTTCAAAGTCCATTATAATAAATGCTTTAAAAAAGTGTGTATGAAATTTTTATTGATAGGAATTTTATCTATATGAAAGATTAATTCATAATATTATTACTTAATGCAATGGAATTTTAAATATAAAAACTGTATTCAAAAGTTATTTTTTTCTGATTGAAAAACACATATTTTTCTAATATTTTATCATTTCAGTTTAATTTGAATAAAATTAATTATTATTATTTACTTTTAGCTAGAAAGAAAGGACCTATCCGCAGCACAAACTTTAAAATCTGCAGTTTCTAAAGTGAGTTTCAATTGCAATTGTTTTAAGAAATCTGTATTTAAATCCCTTTTTTGTACTTCCTATTGAAGTTAATGTATGTACATTTTCAGTTTGGTCTATTAAATTACTTACTCTCCAGGATTTTAATTACGAAAAAATATTTTTCAATGAAGGAAATTTCTTTTTAATAGCTAGTTATTATAGAAATAGACATTTTATATATTAAAATACATAATAAAATCTTTTTTTTAATTTTTTTTTTACCTTAAACTAATTTCAGAATGAAATGTTGGTAATTAAATGTTATTAATTAAAAGAAATGTATAAGTAGAGATAATTTACTTTGCTTGCATTTTTTGATATTATACATTTTATCTATTATTATAGTTTAAATTTATTTTAGTAAATAATTTGTTTCAGTTAAATGTTAATAATTTTTTTTCCCTGAAATTATTGAATTAAAATGATTCCCTATTTGCTGTTTTAAGTGATTAAAGTTATTTTTGTTTACAAGCTATAATTACTATTTATTATTAATTTGACTTCATAGGTTGAAAATTCCCATCCTGGTTTTCTGTATGATTTAGTTATGGGTTTAGTTAAACAAGCAGATTTATCTGTGAATATGGCAGAGAGCCTGTTGAAATTACAAGGTTCTGTTCCTGATTGTGAGGGTAAGATGGCTTTCACTTTCTTCTCCCTTAACAGTAGTTTAAACATTTGTATTGATTTTAAAGTAAAAAAATTTTATTGCATTTATCTATTCAAAAGTTTTTTACAAATAATTTTTGACACTTAGAGTGGCTCTCTTTGGCCCTGGATGAGCCATTATATGTTTTAGATATGGATTTGGTGTTATTTTTATTTGAGGGTTAGATAAAAATCATGTATGTCATGTAAAAAGCATGAACGTCAAGAAGCTCTTCATTGATATTCCCTTCATGACCATCAAAGAAATTTTTAAAGAAGTTGAAAATTTTGTTCAGGAAAGCAATCTTCAATGGGAAAAAATTAGTGTATCACTACTGATAGTGGCAAAAATATGCATGAAGGATTATTTTCAATAATATTTTCAAGATTATCTTAATTTTGAAAACATTTTTCAAATTGAAAACATTACAATATTATATTCAATTTATTTATGCATTCATTACATTCATGTATCTTCTTTATTTAGTTTTCTTTAATGCAAATATTTTCATTATGTATTAAAAGATTTTAAAATGCATTGCTTTTTTCAAATAATATTGTCTATATATAAAAATAGGTAAATTAATTATTTTTAAAAATTTTTTTTATACAGAATATAAATCTACTCGTCATGAGGATGCTTTTCAAGAATTAAATAAAAAGTCTTCTTCCTTGAAAAGAATACTAAGCCGCATTCCGGATGAGATAAATGACAGAAAAACATTCTTAGAAACAATCAAGTAAGATGATTTCTAGTATTTTTATCTAATTACTCTTTTTTAAATCATGCGAAAGATGTTAAGTGTTTTAGATCTATATATATATATATATATATATATATATATATGAAAACTGCTATACTGCTTCTTATATTTGTATTACTATTTTTATAACTAATTTTTTGTTTTAATTTAAAAAATGAAAAGAAACAAATATTTTGAGTATTATGTATTTTAAAATAAAAATTATTCAACAAAGTAACATATTCGATGTAAAATCAATTGTTTTAGTTTACTGAACAATTGTATATTCTGTTATATGAATGTTATGAGTTATGTTTTGTAATATGAAATGGAAATATTACATCTGTTTAACATAATTTAACTTAATAATTATTAATTGTTGTTTTTGTAGGAAATCAATAATCATAAAAAAAATATGTAGATTTGTTTTTCAAAACATTAAAATTCAATTTCGGAAATTTAAGTAGATATAAGCATTTAAAACTTAATTTTTCAAATTTATCTTTAATAATTTTTACTTTATCCCTTATATTTTTCAAATGGATATATTTTAAACTTTTTAGAGAAATTGCAAGTGCCATAAAGAAACTGCTAGATGCAGTTAATGAAGTATCAGGATACATACCATCACCTTCTGGAAAACAGGTGAAAGAAAAGAAAAATTTATATTGCTTTGAAATTGTTTGATTTCAGCACCTATCAATATATTAAATACTTAATTTTAGAAGAACTTTTCTGAAAGCAGAATATAAATATAATTCCAAAACTTTGAAATAGAATGCCTTTTTTATATACACAAGCATTTATACTACTGTGCCCAAAATTAAGACAAATTATTATTTTTTTTTTCAAAAACTCTTTATGTATTCTTCCAAATTTATTTCATCACCTTTAAATTAATCACCTCCGGACACAATACACTTATGCCAACTTTTTTCCAATCCTCAGTGCATGTTAAAAAGTCATCGGCAGGGATGGACTTCAAAATGCACGGCAAATCACCTTGAATCTCTTCAATCAACTCAAAATGTTGTCTCCAGAGTGATCTTTTGAGTTTAGGGAATAGACAGAAGTCGCACGGTGTGAATGCGATGGTTGTGGAATGATATGGGTTTCATTTTTGGGCAAAAAAGTCGCGAAGAATCAATGCAGTGTGAGCTGGCATATTTAGTGTTTTCGGTACCAATCAGATTTTACGCGTTTGAGGCTCCAAATGAAATTAACCGATCATTTTGAAATCAACAAGGTCTCTGATTGTAAATCGATGGTGTGCAAGCATCAAATCTTTGATTTGTTCGACGTGAGCTTCATCAGTTGAAGTGGATAGTCGACCAGAGGGCTCTTTATCTTCAATGCATTCTCTGCCTTCTTTGAACTGCTTATACCACTTCTAAACATTTCTTTCCGATATAGGAATGCTCACCGAATGCCTTCTGCATCATTCTATACGTTTCTGCAAACAAAATGGAATGCAAGTTCTTTGCTCAATTAATTTCGACATTTCAAAAATTGGCGGAATCAGTTTCAGCGTCGAACAAAGCCAAGCGTAACTCGAACACTAATGAATATTTTGACTTGAAATTTCACACAGATGCCAAGGACAATGCCAGCAATCTAAAAAAAAAAAAAAAAAAAAAAATGAAATTCCATGAGTCCCTGGAATTTTAAATTGAAAATTGGTTTTGCTTTTTGGACACAGTAATTATATACATACATACATATCAGAAATTTTTAATATACTTGTGGTAGTTTGAAATTCTACTGTGAATTTTAAATTAGTTTATTGTATAAGTTTTAAAAAAAGAGCACTTATATTCTATTAATTTTATTTAACTTTTGTTAGTTCCGTTCCTTTTTGTACATATAGTTTTTGTGTTTTTTACCTAAATTTGTTGCTAAATCTTTTTATAGTACATGAACTTGATAGCGATAAAGCACTGAAATAAATCTTTACAAAAATTCCATTGATTTTTATATTAAAATTAAATAAATTGTAATTAATATGAATTATTATTTTCAAGGCTCTGGATCAAAGGAAAAGAGAATTTGTAAAGTATTCCAAACGCTTTAGTAATACTTTAAAAGATTTTTTCCGTGAAGGACAGTAAGTATATGTATACTTTTTAAGAGTGTATAAATTTTAATTTAATTGTTTTCTTACCTACACATGCAATAATTCAAATCGCTAATAATTTTTCTAAGTTTGTAATACTAACTTTTCAAATATTAGTTTTTTAAATAACTTTTACTTAGTATTTCATCTACATATTTTTATTATATGAAATTAAAGTGTATTATAAAAGAATAACTTAAGATTAACAAGCAGTGTGTTTGACATTAGCAATTTTTTATAATCTTCATTATTATATAAATTCTAGTATTGTCTCATTAAATCAAATTTAAGAAAGAAATTAAGAAAAATATGCACATTTTATTTTGTTGAAATTTTTTTAATTAAGACAAAAAATGTGAAATTTAATTTGTGCTATAATTATGATAAAATTTTTATTTATTAAAAATTTATTTTAACTTGTTTTAAAAGTATCTATAAAGCTATATTTCACACTTTTATTGTGTACATATATTAATGCATTGTTTTCTTAATTACCAAGTTTTAAGTTTTTACTTATTAAACTTATCAAATAATTAATGTTACATATTTTAGATTTAGAGCATCAATAAAATTATAGGCTATTTCAAATTGATAAATGTCTTAATGTAAATAATTTTTTAGAAATGATAGATTTATTTATGTATAAATCTAATAAAATATCAAATTTCTAATTTTTGAATGAAAACTATTTCTTATTTGATTATATTTATATTAACTAATTTATTTTAGATCACAGGCTGTTTTCCTCAGTGCCATTTGCCTGATACACCAGACTAATTTGATCATGATAACTGTTAAGCATAAATGTGACTGACTTCCATTATTTTCAAGTTTTCTTTCTGAAATGAAAAACAAAGAGATATTTTAGACTTATTCATTTTTTGAGAACATATTTTAAGTTTAAATGGTCCTTTTATTTGTACAAAGAAGTATTTTTAATCTATATAATATATAAATTGAATTATTTTCAGGTTTCCGTGTATATTTATATACTCAAGAGTGATAATATTCTGTAATTTATATATATAAAAAAATTGAAAATGTCAATATACAGATAAATGTATAATTATTGTAGCTAACAAAATTGTATAAAAGGCAAAATCTGTATTTTGTCTAATTGTTTGATAACTATATCAAATATATTATCAATGGTGTTATTATTCAATGTTTCTTTTATAATATATATTCTGCATCTATTGCAATAAAAATATATTTATCAATTCTATAAATATTTGGAACAAAGTGTGTTCATGTTTTATTATAAAAATAAAATGTATGACTTATTTTCTGTAATTTGAATGTTTTCTTTTCTGTGCCATATTTAAATAATGGCTCAAACTTCCTTAATACTTCTAGAATTATACTTAATTAAAAGTTGTAAAGCTACTTAAATTAAAAGTTTTCTTTTTTAGTGTTATATTGTAAATTTTATTTGAACTATTCTTATTTTTTCATTCTAAGGTAAATTCATATTTAACTTAATATTTAAATAGAAATTAATTATTATATAAATTTTGACTTTAATTATATCGATCTATTCATTTTTAACAAAAGAAAAAATTATACCTAAAATATATTGAAAGCAGATGCACACTAAGGGTGCTTGATAAAATAAAGCATGCCCATTTATGAAAACTCAATAGTTCAGATACCTTTTATATTATTTATAGTTTAGTTTGAAGTTAAATTCTACATGTTAATTATTTTATTAATAATTTTTACATTATACTGATTAGTTTTAAATGCATAAAAAAAAAGAGAACATTAAGGTTAAAAAGTATTGCATAAAAAAAGAAACGTTTAATTTCTAAAAAAAATTACATGAACAAATTATAAATTAAACTCAATCTTTTCTCTTTCGCCTGCTCTTTGACTGCATCATTTTTGTCAACTTCAATATTTAGATGAATATTTCATAAAATAAAATGTCAAAAGCTGCAGCTCAATCATTATATTCAAGCATGATGATAAAATTGACACTGATTGATTCATTGAAATACCTAAATAATTAAAAAAAAAAAAAAAAAAAAAGCAATTTGGCCCAAGTAAGAAGTGACCATAATTTTAAACATGTTTACATATTTCAGTTATGGACTTGGGGGGAGGGGGGAAGCTGAACCCAGCCAGACACTGGGTGCATGCCTGATTGATATATATTCTGTGTAAAAAGCATCTGGAAATGTAAAATAAAACACCAACAAATCAATTTAATCTTTAAAGTTTATTTTTTTCACATTCAAATTTGGCCTTATCAAGTGCAGTACTATTATGACAGCACTTGATCTAATCCTCCATAGATATTTCCTAGGCTGATTGAGGTATGACCTTCAGTTCCTTCAGCAAATTTTCTTTTATGGTTTCAATTGAATCGAAACATTTTTTTAAAATGGTATTTTTACAGGAAAAAGTCGCATGGTGTCATATAAGGTGAATACAGTGCTTGGTCAATGACATTAATTGAGTTTTTGGTGAGAAACATGCACATTGATGGTTTTGTGCAATGTTTGTATTTGATGCTCTCTTTGGACAAAATTGAGTTTTTGGGACCAGTCGTGCACCAACGCTTTTTATGCCGAAAATTTTAATCTTAATATGAAGATACAGTCATCACTTCAACCAACACTCCAATACTTATGTCGATTTTTGACAATCAACTTGAATTTGTCAATGTTTTCGTCTGTTGCAACAGTTAAAGGTCGACCAGAATGAGGCAAATTAACTATTTCTCGGCCTTCTTTGAATGCTTTGTATCATTTACATTCTTGTCCTTTTGATGCATGATTCACCATAGATTTTCTGCAACATTTTTAGCAATTCAAGATATGAAATTTCATTTTTAACACATAATTTAAAATTCTATTTGTCTAATTTTTCCATTGTAAAAATTGCAGAGCATTCAAAAAGTTTCATTACAAGAAAGAAAAAAAAAAAGATGCTATCAACATACTGATTGACAGATTAGGCTTAAATTCCATGTCGTAAATCAGTACAGTGCTACTAACTTACAAAAGAAAAAAAATTGTAACAATATCTTTACATGCCTGTTTTAAATTATAAATTACAGATACCTTTTATACAGAAGGTTCATTTTAATATCTTCCAGTCCATAGAAGTCATGTTTTCAATTAAAATTCAGGAGTTTTGCCTTAATTACTAAAGTCGTGAAATCCCTGCATTATTCTTTTGGTTTTGCTATAATTTTTTTTAATTTTATTTTGGATGCTAAATACTTTTTAACTTCAAATACTGTTTAAATGATATATTATTAGTTAACTGATGCAATATTTATATTTCCATTATCAGTTTTTACTAAAATGTAATTCATTGGTGAATTGTTTTCTGTTATGCTTTTACTTCCTTGTATTGTATGTTTATTGATTTATGAATCTTGAGAGAAGTGTAGCTCATGTTGAATGTGTTTCTCATAAATCTATTTTATTTTATATAAAACTGTTATTTTTATTTTGTAATTCTAATGTGTTATTGCTTTCCTTAGAACTTTAGAAATATCATGTATAAAGCTACATTAGTATTATAGATCTTGAATCCATTTTATATTTGTTAAATTCTTTTTTCTCTTGTAAATTTCATGTGAATTGTTAGGTCACCTGACCATTTAATGTAAATAATTGGAGATGATTTCTAATATACAAAGATAAATATATTATAGTTGTTATATTCTATATATATATAAAAATTCAATGCTATTAAACTGATCTTTAAGTTAGTAGATTTTTTTTCTTTACAAATTTAATATTATTGGAATAAGAAGAAACTGAAAATGGTGATGTTCCTGTATTCTGTTTTAAGACATAAGATTAATTTTCAATGACGGGAATTGTAATTTTAACAACTTGCAATTCTTATATTGTCTATGCTATTTAACAAAATTTATTTTATTCATTAAAAATTTTCTGAATATTTAATTCTAAAAGAATTGCAATTAATGTGGGGGTTAAAAAGGAAAATTGCATTCTAGATAATTATGTATAATAAATCTATACTCTTAAAATAATAGTTATTTATTTTTTTTATTCTGAATGTATGTGTATGTTCACAACAAATAAATCTATTCAAAAACAAATGCAAGCAACAGTTTTTTTTTTTTTTTTAATTTTGTTTATTGTTGTCACCATAAGGTGCTGGATACATTTAATGTAATGTTCTATGTGGGACATCCTGTGATAATAAAATATGAAAATTTTTAATGATCATTGTTGTGTGTTTAGATAATTTTCAAAAATTTATTGTTCATATTTGATATTCAAGCTAATTTTTTTTTTATTTGCTCATAATAAAGGTTGAATGTTTATGTATATAATTATAAATATGAATATTCTGGTTAACTCTTTTGCAAAATTTAAGATATGCATTTTGAAATATTTTTCTACTCTTGATATAGTCCAAAAGTGTGGAAATTTGGTAAGTGTCCAAGTTAGATAGATTAAAAAAAAGCAACATCATAGGGGACAAATGTCATTTAGCAGGGATTTTAATTGGAATGTAAAAAGAATTTTATTTTTAATAATTAAAATTTTAGATTACATAATATGTAAGGACAAACTAGATGGAAGAAATTCCACACTAATTGTTATGCTTTTATCTTTCAAAGCAGCTTTGTGTGCATATATCTGACTAGCATCCTTAATAAGTATTCAGTTCGCCTGTTTCTGCTGTTAAATCAGTTATTTGCCATTCCACGTTATCCATGGTCAGAATGCATATTATGGGGCATATAATTTTTCTTTTATTTCTGTCAGTATTTTATTAAATGTTGAAGTTTTTAAGATAATATTCATACATCTTATATTAATCAAAGGTTAATTTCTTCAAGTTATTAATCGATATTAAGATTTTTACGATATGTGCACATTGAATTGAAATATTGTATCAATTTTGTTGTTATTCAAATGGATTGATTTCTAACATCCATATATATATTTTTTTTATTATTTTTAATTTAGATTAAAATATTACAAAACAAAATTAAAATATATCAAAATATTTTAGTTAGTTCCTGAAACAGAATGAGACAGGTGAATGTACTTCAAATTTTCAAAAAAGTGGTGTTTTCATTTCAGAAAATTTCATGTTGCATATTCTGAAGGTATATCTTTTCCAAAAATGTTTATTTCTACATCTCTGAAATAAATATGCTTAGTAAATATGTATGAATTTTGTAGCAGTAAAAAAAGTTTTTATACAAATAATTTCCAAAAATACGACATAAAAAAATCATCTAATTACAATTAACCCTATTGAGAGGAATTTCAGTATTTTATATCTTGACATAGAAGATAAAATTTTATATAAATAATAGTGTTTAAATGTGTTTGTATTTTTCTCATAAAAACCTAGAGAAACTCCAGTAACTTGTTCTGATTTGTCTGATATCTTAATATAATAAAAAAAAATATATTATGAATAATTCTTAAGTTTTACATTAATATTTTATATATGAAGACTGATTATTAGGGATTTAAAATTGATCAGTAAAGCTTGGAAAAGAAGAAATATTACTTATTTTCTATTTTAGATTTTTCTCCATAGATGGCGCTTTTTTACAAATGATTGAGCCTTAGCTGGTTCAGTTAGAAGAGGAATTCCTCCACAATTAATATTTATAAACTTAATTTAATCCTAAGCCATATTAATTATAATGGCTTGAAATTTAATTTGAGAGCTATTTTAAGATCAGGAAAGATTTTATTAAATAATTTTTTGGAAATTATATAGTATATATTTATTTGCAATTTCAAATAAATTCATCAGACATTAATTATATCATTAATAGAGACAAAAATGATAATGTAATATTCTACTTTAGTTAGTCTTTGTTGTAGATGATTTTGCATTTTTTTTTCTGTTCTTATTTATTTAATGAAGATTAGAAAAATAATTCCTAAATCAATATTTTAGTCTAATGTTCAATTTTTTTGCTGAGAATGCATAATAATAATTATGTTTAATTATTGGTGATAACAAGTTTAGAAAAGTCCTTTTTCAAAATATTAAATTTATTACTGATTTTAAGTAAAAAGTCAGTAATAAAGTATTTATGGGTAAAAATCTTTGTTTAGCCGTGGAAATTTTGAATTCAAATATGAATGAAGTCTGCTGACTAATCGTAATGCATTTTAAAGAACTCCATTTGTAAATGATATTATTAAAAGAATCTTTTATGTATTTTTTTTATTTAAATTTCACAACAATTTTAATGAATAATAAAAATTATTTGCGACATATTCTATTTTACTATTACATCTGAAAAGATTTCTTTTCACCATAGGGTAGAGTATTTTGCATACTTTAACATTTTTTTTTTTTTTTTTTATTCAAAATATTAATATTTTATTAATCAGTTTTACCATACATGATGCAAAATCGTTATTTCTTTCAAAAGAGGATTCAGTACTGCATACATAAAATCTTGTTCATGTTGTTTTTGGGTTGGGAAGAAAGGTATATCTTCAATCTGAAAAAGAAATGTTTATATTATTAAACTATTATAAACATCAAATATTTTCCAAATCTATCGTTATTACTAAACATAGAAATGAAGTTATTACGGGAAAAATAAGAAAAAGACATGAAAATATGTTGCAAAATATTCATTTATGCCAGGCGTTTTGATTTGAGGTCAACGGTAGATTTGTAGCAAATGCAGCATTCATTAAGGTGAGGTAACTGATTGATTTTTATGTGAAAGAATTAGCTAATCATGCTACATTTGTATATACACTGAAGTGACAAAAGTCATGGGATACCTCTTAATATCGTGTCGGCCCTCCTTTCGCCCGGCGAAGTGCAGCAACTCGACGTGGCATGGACTCAACAAGTCGTTGGAAGTCTTCTGCAGGAATATTGAGCCATGCTGTCTCGATAGACGTCCATAATTGTGAAAGCGTTGATGGTGCAGGATTTTGGGCACGAACAGACCTCTCGATGATGTCCCATAAATGCTCGATGGGATTCATGTCGGGCGATCTAGGTGGCCAGATCATTCGTTGGAATTGTCCAAAATGTTCTTCAAACCAATCGCGAACAGTTGTGGCCCGGTGACATGGCGCATTGTCATCCATAAAAATCCCATCGTTGTTTGGGTACATGAAGTCCATGAATGGCTGCAAGTGATCTCCAAGTAGCTGAACATAAGCATTTCCAGTCAATGTTCGGTCCAGTCGCACCAGAGGACCAAGTCCATGCCATGAAAAAACAGCCCACACCATTACGGAGCCACCATCAGCTTGAACAGTGCCTTGCTGACAGTTTGGGTCCATGGCTTCGTGGGGTCTGCGCCACACTCGAACCCTACCATCAGCTCTTACCAACTGAAATCGTCACTCATCGGACCAGGCCACGGTTTTCCATTCATCTAGGGACCAACCGATATGCTCACGTGCCCACGACAGTCGCTGCAAGCGATGTCGTTCTGTCAGTAAAGGCACTCGAGTCGGTCTTCTGCTGGAATAGCCCAAGAAAGCCGAATTTCTCCGCACAGTTCTAACAGACAAGTCCCTTGTACGTCCCACATTGATTTCTGCGGTTATTTGACGCAGTGTTGCTTGTCTATTAGAATTTACGACTCTTTGCAGACGTCGCCGGTGTCGGTCGTTAAGTGCAGGCGGTCGACCACTGCGTTGTCCATGGTGGGATGTTATGCCTGAAATTTCATACTCTCGGCACACTCTTGACACAGTGGATCTGGGAATGTTGAATTCCCTAACGATTTCCGAAATGGCATGACCCATGCGTCTAGCTCCAACTAACATTCCGCGTTCAAAGTCTGTTAATTCCTGTCGTGCGGTCATCATCACGTCAAAACCTCTTCACATGAATAACTTGAACAGAAATGAAAGCTCTGCGAAATCACTGCGCATTTATACCTGTTCTACGCGATGCTACTGCCATCTGAAAATTTGATTATTGCTATCCCATGACTTTTGCCACTTCAGTGTATATATATGTATATCTGTGTGTGTTGAATGAAAAAAATATTTTACTTACAAACGCTGTAACTTTGAAAACCTTCGACATAATTGTAATTTTCTTTGGTATACCAGTTTTTCTGACACTATAAATTAAAAATCATTCAATTAAAATATAATAATAATTTCAAATTATTTATAATTTATCCTTTAAATATGAATTATATATTTAAAAAAGGATAATTTTTTTTGTTGCTTACAAGCTAAACAACCTTTAACTGTTTTAAAACTTCTTAAAAGATTTATTTAATAACATTTTTTTAAAAGATTCATAGAACCACTAAATATTGACATATGTTCTCATCCCATTTGGTCGACAACAACATCTAGACAAGTCTATGACTCCGTGTCCCTTCTTATGGAAAGAAGGGACAGCTTCTGTTGGGATGGAACACCGGTAGGTAGAAGTCTGACTTGTCTCCGTGTCGCTGAAGAAGGCAGGGCCTTCCGCGAGGACTTTTTAGAGGATACTACCCCGCATTTGGGTATTGCATTGGACAAAAACCAGAAAACCCCCATCAAGTTATCCGACTCACGAGGCAAGAGGCTGAACATCCCAAACGCCATCGAGTCTGCTCGTTTTTTGAAACAGTGTCTATAACAAGGCCGCCAGCGAATTGAACCTCCGTCCTAGTGCTTATCAGCGTCGCGTATTGTAACTGAGCCACGAGTCGGCCATTAACACATATATTCATCAAATGCTCCTGATCTGTAAGTATTAGAGATCTCTGACTTTTGCTCACTTCGCTTGTCAAACTTCTTGAATTCAGCTTAATCTAGTACTTCAAGTAACAATTCTAGTGCATCTATTTTACATTAAAGTTAAAATGAATAATTGTGGGAATAATGTACTATTTTGGAAACAATTTTCATTCATTAAAAAAAAAAAATCCCAAAAGTAGTTTGAGTCTCAAAAGCCCGAAATAAATTGCAATCGCGTTTGAGAACAAGCTCAGACTAAATATTTTTTTAGTAAAAATTTCGATTAAATGAGTTTATTTGACCGAAAAAGTTAATTTATAAGATCAAAATCTATCTGTTCAAATTGGACTTCATAAGCAAAATGGTTCTATACCTGTCAAATTGGTATCTGGTAGGTGAAAAGCAAAGAAAAGAAGTTCCAGAATTTGAAGATCCATTTAATCATCCAATTAAGAATGGATTTGATTCAATAACATTTAAAGATAAGGTCTTTTGAGAAGTTTCTTAAAAATTCCTTAAAGTTCCTACCTTCTAAAATCCACTATGCAGTGGTAGGGTAATCAAGCACTTCGATTAATACAATAGTTGAAATACATGTTTCTTTTGTTTCTCTTTTTTAAATATCGCTGTTTGATTTTGCATCAAGATATGTATAATTAATTGGATAAAACTTCTTGAAATAACTCAAGACAAAAAAATTGGATTTCGGATTTATCAGAAACACAATCAGTCTGTATAGCAAAGCCATAAAATAGCATTCGTTGTGCATGAATTTTCATGTGTACCCAGTCAGTTACCAAAAATGAGGGAAAAAAAGGATTCAAGATGCAAAATGCTACAGTGACGAAATTGAATATCATGAGATACATATAGAGTGATTGAACAGTTTTGTGCCAAAGTAAATGCGGTAAAAAAAAACAAAGATACTATTAATTGGAGAGACCTGAAGTTTGCACATTAATGTTAATTACGGTGAGGGATTTTGTATGACACGAAAAAGAAATTTAGTTCAAAATCTCAATAATAGGACAGTCTATGGAACAATTCATGGAAGTGACAAATGCATAATGCTCGTGCATTGCAAAATGGGGATTAAAAAACATTAATCAATACTGCATGCGCATTTTCAATAATTATAACAACAGATAATAATTATAACAAGCAGAACATGACTGTTCACATGCATGATGGAACCCCACCGTACACGATAATTTAAATGATGGAATTACTACAGTCTAAGTTGCCTCCTTTTACAGTTTGAGCAGCAAAGCAGGCATGAATGCCCCCCAAGATCATCATGTCTTTCCCAGTGATTTCTGATCGTGGTTCTGTCTTAAATTACAAGTCTACAAAGGAAATTCCCGTTTCTTACCAACACTGAAAGACGCCACATGAGGTAGCAATGTTGTATCGGCCACAATACTGCGACTGCACTCAGTATCGTAATGTAGACATAGACATATCGTGATGTAGACATATTAATTATTTGTTGCTGTAAACCATATTGGAATTGCTATTCTTCTTTTTTTTCGACTTTTCGAAATAGCATTATCGAGAATTAAAAAAAAAAATTCCGTGTCATATAAAATCCCCCGCCACGTTGAATATTAATCTGCAAACTACATATCTCTGCAATTATATATATATATATATATATATATATATTATCGCATTTTACTTTGGCACCAAACTTTTGAATCACCCTATACATACATCAATAAATGACAAATACTGCATAAACAGATACAAATATATGTGTATACAAATACAGGGTGAGAAACAATTTGACAAAGTCGGCTAGAAATCGATGCAATTTCATAAGAAAATAATTATAATACGCTGAAAAATAGCATTTTCATGGAATACGTATCCTCAAAACCTTATGAAAATAAAATAAAAGATAATATATAAAATCATTTTTTAGTGAGTTTGTTGGCTTGACAGCAAAAAGATATCATTGACAAAGATTGAAAAAAAAAGTTATAATAGAGAGAAATCATCTTACCAAACAACATCCTTGTAGAGTGTTTTGGCAGTTAAAATGTAAGGATTTATACTATCTTCGTACTGATTCAGAGAACCCCCAAGACAAATATGTTGAAAGATCTTGAACAAAAATTCAGCTCTTTCTTTTTCTGAATACAGATCATAGTTGTCGGACTCTTTGATTAGAAGCATGTTCCGTAACTCATCAGCTACAACAATATCGTTTATGTACTCTTCAAAGCATTTCCTTATGGTCCCGTCTTGCAGTACAATTCCCCTTTCATAGATTCGGTCGAAGATATCCGTACTTAAAATAGAACAAGGTACGGTTTCGATTTTAACTGATATCTCTTTACCTCCTTCAACGTTTGAGCTCACTGACGTTTGACACCCTAAATCAATGAGAACAGCTTTAGACTGAAGAAAGGCCTAAAAAAATAAATTTCAAAAATTAGAATAAGATTTGCTTTTAAATTATTGAGAAAGCCATGAATTATAGACAATTAAATTTAAATTAAATTAGAATTATAATTTATAATATTAAATTTAAATTAGAATTTTATACTGATGATGGTTTACATAATGAAAATTTTATTTTAAAAAAGTATGTTTGTTACCATTATATATATATATATATATATACACTATGGCGTTACAATGGCGATTAATATGAAAGATTATATTATAAAAAACCCCCAATACTGATGAAAACAGATGAGTCAGACTAGATATCTGAAGATGAAACCTGCAGTAATAGTAAAATGTATTCAGCATTCTCAGTTGTTTATGGTCCAACCGTAAATTCTTAGTTATTCTATTTTCGAATACCGTTTCGTTGATTTGAAAGATGTTTTTTTCTTTCCGGACTCATGGCGCAATGGTGAAATGCGCATGTAGCGAACAAGAGGACTCAGGTCTGAATCTGCTGGTGGCGTCCGTTGCAATCACTGCTTTTAGATATGAAGAAACTTGATGGCGATTGTGATTACGTGTATAAAGCATATTGAATCAATAGTCAGGCTACCTGGTGGAACTTTCCGAGTTACCTCGTAAATGCAGAGAAGTTACCTGTAAATGTCTTTCTAGATGCCAAAATCTTCTCCTGTCTGCTTTGGAGAAACATTCAAGACATACGTAAGTAGAACACTATGCTCATTGATATTTAACAGAAGAAAAAAAAATGTTTATAAATCCTTTATAATTTTGCATTTCTTAAATATTTTCTCTCACTGATCGAGAATATCTGAGACATAATTGGTCTTCGCGTCGTTCGTCTTTTCCACCCAAATCTCAATTGGAAAACGAACTGTGGAGGATGGTTGAGAGTACATGGGCCTTCCATCCATCAGCTATTAACACACTAATTGAATCTGTAACTGGTAAGGTTGCTGCTTGCATCGTCGCGATAGGTGGTCCTATTTACTAACCCTGCATATTTCATTGCTGTATTAAATTATCTTCTTATAAATAACATCAAAAATTCTTAACATCATTAATTAATAGTGTATACATTCCCTGTCTGTGTATCAAATTTCGTCATATTTTATTTACCCTTTTATGGTGTTGCATTTTGTATAAAGAAAATGATTTTTTTTGTGATAATTAAAAAAAACAAACAAGATACGGTTCTTTGAATTTTTATCATTTTATAAAACTATATCTTATTCAAGACGGGGAAATGATAATATCTATTATATTGATATTTTTGAAACTTCAAGATTAACAATAATTGAAAAATATTAATATACTTTTGAATGAATTGTTATTTTTATTTGAATCGCAAAAAGATGTTCTATAAAAGCTTTTATTCTTCTGGAAAAAAGAAATTTATTTGATTCAATGCTATTTAAATGCATTTAAAAATATAGCATTTTTAATAATATCAATAAAACCTTATTATTTATTAAATAGTGATATTAATATTTTCATCCTATCCTATTTATTCTTGTAGAGAAAATTTATAAATATAGATGGCGCATCTAATGGTGATGCCAGATTAAGTTTTGGTTTTAATTGTCGATCGGATTCTAGCGAGTTCAAAGCTCGTGTGTATATAGCACCATCAAAATGTAAATAAAACATTATTTTATATCTAACGAAGGATCCATCTGTTGTTAGGATAATATTTTCCTATTAATCATAACGCTATTTCGCGTCAATTCATTTTGAAATTGTTTATCCTAACAGTGATCATTTTGTTGTTCATTTTTGATGAAATTGCTCTTTATATTAAATGATATACTTTAAAATAATGAATGCACAAGAAAAGAAGAATATAAATGGAATTGAATAGTATATTGGAAGAATATCGCTGTTATTTGATATTTAATTTTCTGGCCGAGAGCCAAATGAAAACACATCCTCTCGCTCAAATTTTATGACCAATGTGCCATTGACGCGAATTAATAAATAAAAAAATTATTAAAGAAAATAATGAAAATTTATTGTCTTGAAAAAATTTAACATAAGCATGTTTTTAATTTAATTTGCATTTTGTTTTGATTATTTTGAATAAATCCGTTTAAAATACAATAATACTTAATGAAAGATTGAATGTTACTCATAAAATTTCATATACGATTAATTATGTTCAATAAAAATCTTTGAACTGCTTATTAAATAATTTTCAATACTTGGTTTATCCTTGTGATTTATGAGCATTTAATCATAAATCAAATAAAATCAAATTATTTAATCATTTTGGTTTAGAATAGAACTAATTTTTACTAAATTAGAATCTAATTTTTTCCACTCCATTTTTCTAGAATTATATATTTTAGCTACTACTTTGAGGAAATGTTAGGTTTTCCAGTTCTACTTTTAAATTCTACCTAAATATGTTCTATTTTGCTGAAATCTAGTGACAGTAGAGACAGTTGAATAACTCCTTTACATTTTAACTTCCTTTATAATTGTAAAATAATCATAATAGAACATTTATTGCAGTGTACTTAGGATCCTTATACTGATAGAATTCAGATGCCATTTTGTAAATTTAGATTTTTTTTGCTAACTTTTTGAAATTTTTGTTTAAAATCTCAGTATACCTATACTGATCAATTGTCCCATCAATAAATTCTAACATAACTACTACAACGAACGACATGCACCCTCATATCATAATCCCTCCTTCATTATGTTGGAAATAAATTCGAGTTTTTCGAAATCATTATTCAACCACTATATTAAATTTGATTTCAACAGCAAATATGATACTTAAGAATTTTTTCATGATCTTGGTTTATTAAATTAGACATGTTTGATTCTTTGAACTTATGAAAAATATTCTTCTACGATCAGTTTTCTATTAATCATTAACCATTAATTTGATTATAATCATTCTTCGAGCAGTTTTGGAATATTTACATATTCCATAACATTCTTGTATTTCTGTTACTTGTTTTGTAAATGATGATAATCTTGCATTTATTTCGAATGATGATTCGATTCATTCTGTGAGTCATTTTAGTTGGCCTTCCGGTTCTTAATTTATTGCAATTCAGCAATGCTTTTGATAACGTTTTATAATACGGAAAAAAAAAATTATTCGACAGTTTAAACTAAACGATTGAATAAGTTTTTTTAATAATATAATCTTCTTATAACTGAAAATTAATAATTAGTTTTTGAATTTCTAACTAAATATTATGGCCATGGAGATATTCCAATTATATAAATGAATCCTGGATAAAAAATATTAAATATTCTAAGCAAACGATTTTATTTAATGTAGCAAACGATTTTATTATTTAATTTATTTTTTTATAATCTACGAGAGAAAAAAATCTTTCTTCATTACTATCAAAAATTAAAGTGAAGTACGTATGCGAAAACTTTTGTAGAATTTATGTAAGCTTAAAAATATTCTTTTTAAATTTTTTTTCCAAAATTTGAAAAAAATTATATTTACTATACTATACCGCGATATTTGGAATAAATTAAAATTCTTTTCATGTTGAAATCGTTTGAACCTTGAAATTTCAATTTTTTTTCCTTGGAATTATAGCGAGAATCATACAAATCCGAATATTTTTGTATGACACTATATTAATGGAATGAAGACGCTCGAATTTCTTTGAAGTTCACCTTGTATTTATTAGTTTTAAAAATGAAGAGACCCAAAGAAAGATGTGACACATATATATCAATTTCTCACATTGATAATCGAACTGTCTAGAGTGAATTTTAGGATTTCTTCTATACGAGCTGCAAATGATAGACAATCAACATTGGAACTTCTCCCAGAAGGCAATAAGACTCATCAAGAATTGTTCGTGGTATACGCTGAGAATTTGGTGTTTCTGATGATTTGAAACAATAAATTGCCTTCTTGAAGATCATAAACTGTAAGTTTGAGTTTCTTCGGATTTATATGTTCCCTGTTTTATTAATTTAATAGTAGTGTTTCATTCTACTGTATTTTTTAAAAAAAATTATGCTTTTTTAGACTAAAATTTCTTTTTTAATTCCATAAATACCAACTAATTTTCTGTAAAGATATAAAATATTTTTGATATCCAAATTTTATAAAAACTCATTTTAATTTACCATCAGATGTTTCCAATCAATTTTGTAAGAATAAATATAGATTATTTTAAAATGAATACTATTCGAATAAATTAAAATTGATTGGAAAAAAAATTCAAATTCACTGATATGAATGGCGTTTGCAAATAGAAAAAAAATGATGAAAATATCAATTGTGCACATTATAAATAACGATGCATACAAATTTTAAGTTAGTCTGGAGTGTCATTAATTTTTATAATTAAGAGATTATATTAATGAAATAATATTCTTAAGAAAACAAAATATTTACTTGCCGTAAATAATTTATCATTGTTTCCATCTTCAAAGTTGCCTTCAATTTTGTACGTGTAAATTTTGAAATTTTTGTCCATGTTCCTGAAAGATAAAAAAAATTATTGTAGATTACCAAAAATAGATAAGGATTTAAAATATTATTTAAAGAAATTTTTTGTCATTTCATTTCACCATTTCGTCAAATAATTTTGAAAATTTCTTTCTGTAAAAACTTTATAGTTTTTGTCTAAACGTTTGAATTCATATTCTAAAGGCAGAATCATAATTTTCGATGCCATTTTTTCTTCCATTTACTATAAGTCTACTCATGGAGTTCGAATTGTTTGTCATGCCGGTTGCCATGGTTACTTTATAAGTTCTTTTGTTTGACTGCCAATTGCTTCAGATAATTTCTGTTAAGAAATTGTTTGAGAAAATTGAAAATAGATTGCTAGTAAAAAGACTTTTATGTGATTAAACCAAGTTTGTCGCCAAACAGTGCCAATTCAAAATAAGATGAGCCAATCGAATATTAATTTTTTTGTATTGTTAAAAACTTATACGTGTTAAAATTTTGCTAAAATAAAATGTAACAAATTGTTAAACTAGATGCGTCTAATAATTTGTTCAGGAACTATACATGTCAATAAATAACAAATAATGCTTAAATGCCTAAAAATATCTCTTTTCTATTAATTTTATATTAAAAAATCAATTATTTGAATTAACTTTAAATTATGATACTGATAGGGAACATGCTATTATAATATATCAAACTAAATTTGTAAAAAATATTTAATTATAATCTTAAATATTGAAATCTGAAAAATTAAAGCATTATTATGAAACTTGTTTGATTTTTGAGTTTTCGTATTTTTAAAACAATGTGGTCTTTTATGATTTAAAAAAATATTTTTTTTATTTAATTTATGAATTTTCATTTCCTAATTTAATTCATTTCCATAATATATATTTAATGATAGTACGTATGAGTTTATTTTATTTTGCTATATCATACACGACTTTTACTCTATTAACTTAATGATCATATTGGAAAAGTGATTAGTCTTATTATTTAAATTCATGATCGATGGTTGGTCATATTGAAAAATAGTACTGTAGGAGACATCTTAAACTAAACTAGTCTTAAAAAATCAATCTTAATCATCTTAAACTAAACTAGTTTTAGTCACATTTGCGTCAGAACTTATAAATTGTCATAAATTTAACCAAATTCTCCAAATTGATTGTAGTTTTCTGTATGAAAATATCATTTCAATTGGTAGCACTGCTTCCGTGAGGGGAAATATAGATAATTAAAAAATTTTAAAAATATGTATGAGATGGCAAACTATTTATAAAAATCTGTGAAATATTATCATCAATGTTTTTTCTATATTCACATCTGAAGCTTTGACGTGATTTTTAAATTAATCAGTCAACTCCACTTATAAATTAACATAAATTTTAATTCTATAAATGAAAAAAGAAAAAGTTGTGCTATTTAAAATTTGCTCCATATGAATTGAAATGTCAACTTCTTAAACTGAAATCAAAGTCTTCTTACTGATTAAGTACAGAAATAGGGACTGAATTCTGACTAATTCCTGTTAGTCACAATTCTTCCTTTTGCTAGTCATAATCTCAAGACATTTGAATTGGGAAACTACATTGGCATTCATTTATCAAATTTAAAGCATCGCTAATTGACTAATAGAATGACTTTTTTATTACGTAACAACAGAAAAATAATCTGACGATAGAATCCAAGCCAACAAACAATTTCTAAATATCTTAAAAGCATCATGATGGCCGATTTTTCAAATTTTTGAATTAAGATCTTCGATATAAACTATTAATATCTCTTTATATATTCATAAACAATTTTTAAATCTATAAATTAACATGGAAAAGTTTGTATCATTTAACGTTTGCCTCTCCTAAATTCAAACGGTAACTTCCTCCATCGATATCAGTCTTCCTCCCCAATTAAACTAATGACATAGAGCGGGATTCTGATTAATACGGCTAGGCATTCGTCTTTTAAATTAAACAAAATGATTTCTGCTTTCGCAACGGAAACCTCGCTGTAGTAGATATTTCATTAATGTCAGAGATCATCAGAAAATAATCATTTAGCATCACCGAATTTCTAATTTGCAAATTCGCAATCATAGCAATATGTTACTTTTTATGTGTTAATACTTGCTCAATTCATTCCATAAATTAACAAGGTACAGCTTGCTTTATTTAAATTTTGCCTTACCTGTAAATAGAATTGTAACTTCTTGGATTTATATCATTGAAATTCTTTTCCAATTAAACTAATGAAGTAGGATGGGCTTCTAACTAATTCTGTTTTGCAATATGAAATTCGCATATATATTCGTCATCTTAAAGTTTAAGTCTTTCTATTTAAAAATTCAGATTTCAACTTTTTGAACTGATATCATAGCCATTCTTTCCAATTGTCATGGGAGAAAATTCAAACTGTGTTTAAATTGTAAAGCTCAATACAAAATAATTCGAACATTTACTCGCCAATTTTGATCACATTTTTCTTTAATTGCCGAATTTTTTTTTTCTAATGCAGTTGGAAAAAAACTTAAACGTCTTTGATACCTTAAGGCAAGAGCTGCACCGACGATACTCACTTAGCAGTACCCAGGACGTGCGTGTAGCTTGAAGATAAGCTACAGATGCGGAGTAACGATACCCCCGCAACGCTTTACGATCATGTTAGACAGGAACCTACGGTTTAAAGTGGATTCCAAACCACTACAAACATTCATGGCCCCGATGGGATTCGAACTTTATGGTACCGAGTGCCAGAGCGTTAGCCACTAGCCCATTTAAGCCGGAGATACAAATATTTATTCGGCAAATTTGATGACATTTTTCTTTAATTGATGAATAAGTTTTATATATAAAAGAAAGTTATGAATTTAATAAACTGGGCTTTATGGTCTATAAAAGTGTTATTGTACCTTACATTATTTATGTTTTTTAAAACTGTCAAAACAACCTAGGGAACCACATAATAGTTGAGGGTCTAT
The DNA here is from genome assembly GCA_021605075.1 of Caerostris darwini. Taxonomy (NCBI): domain Eukaryota; kingdom Metazoa; phylum Arthropoda; class Arachnida; order Araneae; family Araneidae; genus Caerostris; species Caerostris darwini. The sequence continues at coordinate 907,590 of BPLQ01014549.1, forward strand.
TGTTCCGCTGACAAATTCGGAAACAAGAAACTTTGGCTGCATGCATTTCGAAAATACAAATTCCCGAAACAGTTTTCATAAAGTTTCTTGAACTTAGGAAATAAAAATAAACAACACAATCTCGGAAAACGGTAGGTTCCAGGTAACCATCTTCTTCACCACTTCCCCCGTGAGATATTGGAAGCTAATGGAGAATTTCGCGTGATAAAGTCACTCAACCGCAAAAGAAATGGCGCTTCTTCAGTTCCTTTTTTTTTTCTTCTTCCTTTTTCCGAGTGAAAACAACCGAATTCCTTAAAATGATTTATTGGAACTTGCTGAAAGATCTTGACTTCTTCTGATTAGGGACATGACCGTTGTTTGGCAAGAAGACACAAAAGATCTTCATAAAAACTAATTTTCTGAGAAAGGTTTTGAACACTTTTTAATCTTATTTGTCTTATTCTGTTTTCAGAAGTCTGAAAATTTGTTGTTTTTTTTGTTATAAATTAAAAATATGCAGACAATGGAACTTTAATTTTTTTTTTTTTTTTTTGTGATGAATTCACTTGTTGTTCTCGTTTTGTAAATACGAAAATGTATTCGATTTTAAATTTTCTAAAAACATTTAGTTTTAAAATATTTTTTTTCTTTCTAATGCAGCTGGTAAACACTTAAACAGCTTGGTCTTGGATGCCTTAATGCAAGCGCTGCACAGACGTTACTCAGTTTAATTAAACTAACTAACTTGAAGTGTTACTTGAAGATAAACCACGGACGCGAAGCAGCAATGCCCCCACAACGCTCGGGACTTACGGTTTAAGGTGGATTCTGAACCACTACAAACATCCATGGCACCGCCGGGACTGGAACCTGAGGTATCTAGCGCCAGAGCGCTAACCACTCGGCCATTCAGGCCCCATTTTCTAGAATATATGAAGTACTATATATGATGATAGTATTAATGAATATATATATATTTTTTTTTTCGTAAAATTTTTCATGATGAAAAATATTTATTTTTTGTATTTTTGTATTTTTTTTTTTCTTTGTTTTTTTGACAAAATGAGAAAAAAAAAAGTAGTAGATAATAATAATAAATCCGGCTGAAATTTCTAAGAGAAAAAATGTTGACGAGTATTACTTAATACTGGATAGCATATTAAAGAATATTCAGCAATTAAACTTTATCAAAAAAGATGTTATTAGCAAATAATAGCAAAAACTTATAAAAGAAAAATCAATCCTGCTAAAATTATTAAGGGAAAAAAATGATTGAGATTTGGAAATTCAAAAACAAAAAAAATTATCATTTTATAATTGGATTTGGTGTTTCAAATGCATTAAATTTACTCCAAGATTAAAAAAAAAATATTTAAAAAATTTATTCCATCATAAAATGTGTTATTTTTTGAAGAATTCAAGTAGTGAGCTAAAGCTGACTTAGCAAATCTGTCAAGAACATAGTCTCCGGATACTAAAAAACGAAAGAAAACATCTGGCTATTTAATTTTAAGTGAAATTTAAGAAAATATTTTTAAGCGAAAAAAGGGGAAATTTAACGCTCGGAAAAAATTTCCTAAACTGTTCAGCTTTTAATAATCTAAAATGCAATTAAAGTAGTAAGCGCGATAAATAAGACTATGTATAAAAAAATTCTTCACGAAAATTTATATTTTTTGCTTATTAAAGCAGGATTAATTTTCTTTCTTTTGAAAATTGATTATCATACAAAAAATATTCTTCTCTCTTTTAAAATAAAATAGCTGATATTAAACGTAAAAATTTAAAAATAAATTAAACTGAAAATTTGACTCTGTTGTTATCTCTTCTAAATTCATAAAAATGACATTAAAGGGGAGCAACGTTTAAATAAAAACATAAAAAAAGTACAATTATAAAGAAATTGACAGTAGCGCTCATTATTCATATTGTTTAATTTTGCCTTCTAAGATCCTGAAAAAAGCCGTATATTATATTATTTTGCTTGTAAAATATAAATGGAAATGAATCCTTACATTGAGTTTTAATTTATTATTACTTTTACGTTGAATATTTTCAGATACCTATAGGTTTACATGAATAATCCACCAATGGGCAGAAGTTATATATGCTTTTTCGAGGGAACTTTCAAGGATAATTGCTTAGATTAGTCATATGGAAAAAACTAAGAAAACTCTTATTGGTAGATATGATTCCAGGCGCCTGCCTCATAGCTGAGTGGTAATGTGCGTCGTTGATGAACATTAGGGTTGAGGTTCAATACGCTAGCGGCTTTGCTGTAGACACTGTTTCAAAAATGACTATGATGACGTTTGTTATTTTTTCTTCTACGAGAATCCCTCTGATTAAATATTACCATTACCATTATGTATACTCGTGGCAACATGCGCCGCTGGTGGGTAGTAGGGCTGAGGTTCGTTGAATCCGCTGGCGGCATTGTTGTAGACACTGTTTCAAAAAACGAGGAACCTCGATGGCATTTGTTATGTTCATCATCTTGCCTCATTAGTTGGACTACCTGTGGAATTTTTTTGTGTTTTCATATATGTGATACAGGCAGTTCCCCTAAAAGTCCTACCGGAATTCACTGCCCTCCTTCTTCAGCGACATGGAGCGAAGTCAGACATCTACTTAGGGTGCTCCATCGCAACAGAAGCTCCCCTTTTCCACGAGTAGGTTACTCATAGGATGTTTGTCCAGCACCGCAGGACACTGATTAGACACAACAACAACATATAAGTTATACATTTTGTTCTTTTATATGCATATGTGTTAATTATGTTTTCATGAACGGTTAATCCCACTTAAATTTTTATTCATAATTTCTCTGGTCTAGTAAATTACAGTCTAGTTAATAATTTACAACAGAAGCTGCCCCTCCTTGGTCTAGATCTTGCTGTCGACCAAGTGGAATAAGAAACAATAACAATGATTGCAGGCGTTCACTAGCTGTCACAATCGCCATCAGTACTTCAACTACCTGAGAACAGCGACCGCAACGTTACATCTCAGTATATTTAAACTTTCCCTTTCTTGCATATTAAGCTGTGCACATTGTGAATGAGTCGTTAATAGATTATCGAGGTTTAACTGTTACAATAAATGAAAAAAAATAGATAATATTTTTTATTATATATATCATTTGAAGGCAAAAAAAAACTATAACAAAATGCCACAATTTGGTCAATTTTTAGGGTACTGTGTCCACCAAGTGAATGAAAAGGAATGCCGTCGGTAATTTTCAAAGCATTATTTGTAGTCAATTTAAATTTTCCAATGTCTGAACAATCAGCGGATGTACATTGAGAAAGATTCGAAGCGTTCACCTTTAGCGATAGGTCAATATTCGTCTACAACAATCACACTTTTACGGTATGTACCTTTCTTTAAGAAAAGAACTGACAAATGTCAATAACTCGACTGTCAGGGTAAATGATGGGTCACTTACATCCAATACCATTTTCGCGATTTAGCGCCTGCGCAGGAACTGTCACAGAAGACAAACACCTTTTCCATGTCCTATTGTTGATGATCATAGAAAACAAATACCAACATCTTTTTCTCGCAAAACACATAATACATACAGATTATTCAAAGGAAATAGTGAAAAGATTTGGGCATGTAAATAATATTCCGATAATTCTGCATTATAAAAACAATATGGATAATAGTTTAGAGAAAAATGGTTTGGAGACATGCAGTCAAAACAAGAAAAAAAAAAATTCAATTTATTTGAAGACGTCGTGGGAGATGTTTTCGAATAATCCGCATTTTTTAAAAATTATTCAATAATCATACTTTAAATATATGGTTGTATGTCTATATGTCTCATATTTGAGACGGTTGTTTATTAGTTCTTATATTACTCAAGGTATCTTATGGATGTCATGTTGTTTTCAAGAATAAAGATATGAGTTTATACAGAAACTTTATTTTTATGTTCATATTATCTCGAATATTATGGCAGCGCAAATATGTTAAATGTTGTTTACCATATCTCTAATTATTTCTGTTTTGTTTTTAAAAACAAATTTTTGCCTAGAAAAATTTGAAATTTTCCGAAAAATGATCTTATATTAAAATCTCTTACACAAAGGAATTTTATTTATTTTTAAATTATTGAGGAACGAAAACATTCTGTTTACCAATAAAATATTTTTTATTTCAGATATTATCCATATTTTATGATAATAAAAACTGACTTTATTTTATTGCGTAATTTTGCTGAAAGATATCCGGTCAAAATGCATTATTTATTTCTAAGATAATAAACTAATTAATTTTTCCTATTAATTTATTTTAAATCGTTTTTATGGAAATAAAGGCTGTTATTAATCTGCAATTAGTTTCGCGGCAATTTTAAAAAAATTTGTTTAACATGTTTTGCTAATTTATTTGTTCAAATGAATTTAATTAGCAGAAATTCTGTCATATTTTATCATTTATTACAGAAATAAAAAAGAATAAATTCAACAACTTAATGTTTCATTTGAATTTTCAGTACAAATATTGATAGTAAAGTTTCTCATAAAATTGTTTATTGTAATCACATCCATTTTTAATTTAAAATTCATTGTGTACTTCATGAAAATATACATGACTGTTGTTATGAAATACGATGACACAAATAATATTTAAATAAATAAATTACCTTACTTTCCTGCTTAAAATCTGCAGTGCCATATAACAAGGCAAGTATAATTTCCATATCAAAAAGGCAAAAGAAATGGTACAAACCATGCCGAATTGTATTTTTTTTTATGTACCATATTCCAAGCAAGTTATGTTTCTATACCCATGGTATAAAATAAATTAGAAGTTTTTCAATTTCAGCAATACTTTTGGATGTTACATTCATATAAAAATATTTAGGTTATAAATTTAAGATAGTTGAAACCGGAAAAAGATATGTATTTAAGGATTTATGGTGAGCAACAAACATTTTCCCGATGATTTGGAACTTTCATGATTACTTAACTAACTAGCTCCCTCCTTGGCACTACAGCTCATGGTAGGCCATCTGTCTACTGGTAAGTTTAGAGACAAGAGGTGGTTACTATTTACAAGATAGGATTGTCAGCCCTACGTCCAACTCTGTACTGTCATATTAGACCGGGGCCTGATGGCGAGTGACTAGCGCTGTGGCACCGGTACCTCAGGTTTCGGGTTCGAGTCCCGGCGGTGCCATGGTTGTTTGAAGTGGTTTGGAATCTACTTTTAGATCCCGGTTTCATAAGACAGTAGAGCATCACACAGAGCCCAGTCAGACTTCTCTCACCCACATCATTCCGAAAATGTAAAAGGACTATTCAGCTCTAGGCACACACAGTGATGTGATGTAATGTATTATAATTATTATTAGTAGTAGTCATATTATATCGGAATCTAGGGTTTAAAGTGGATTCCGAAACACTACAAAGATCCATAGAACCGCCGCGACTCGATTTCGCAACCTGTGCCCCAAGAACTAGTCACTCGACCATCAGGCTCCATATGTTTACTAGAAAGATGAGAATTTTTATCATTATCCCAGTTAATTATTAAATTGACCATCATTAAAGAGTTCTTATCTCCAACTTAATTCCATGCCTAACCCTTCCATATTCCACAGCTAATATGTTCCAACCTTTACGATTAGAATATAGCTTATACTTCAATCACACAAAGTTTTCTCAATTTTTGTCAGCAAAAAGCGTTTTTAGATAACTAAAAAAATGCCCACAGATTTTATGTGTTGTTTCTTATCCCACTTATTAGACAACAAAAGGTAGACCAATCCAACAACCCGTGTAGTCTCATGCAAGGAGGAAAGGCAGCTTCTGTTGTGATGGAGCATTCATAGGTAGAAGTCTGACTTGGCTCTTGATATGGTAAAGAAGGACAATACCTTCCGGGAGAACACTTGGCGGAGTTCCCCCGCATTTGTTTTTCCAGATTTTATCGTACGGGATAAAATCTGGAAAACTCCCACCATATAGTCCGACTAAAGACGCAAGATGCTGAACATCCCAAACGCCATTGATTCTCCTCGTTCTTTGAAACAGTATCTACAACAAACTCGCCAATGGACTGAACCTCACCCCTAATGATCATCTGCGGCGCTCGTAGCCATTGAACCACTGGGAGGGCACACAGATTTTATGTAATACTTATAATGTACTCTCCGATTTTTAATATAATGACAAGACATTACAATAAATAATTTATAAATTTAACTTTGCATTCGTCATAAAATATTTATTATAAATACTGAAATAATACGCACTATCTCATTACATAATGAAAATGCGTATGTTTAAGATAACTTTTCGTGTGTCCCTTATGATGTATTGTTAAAGTTGAAGGTTAATTTGTTTTCCTAAAAAGACTGTACATCGAGAGCACGAAGGAATTTGATGTTGATCACTTTACCCGCAAAAAAGTAAAAGCAATTCTCTTTTTACTTTTTTTTTTTTTTTTTTTCAATCTTGATATCTTGGCGAGGCAATCTTGCTGGTGCAAGTGGACTCTTTAAGTATTCTTGGAGAAATTAATCTCTCCGGGAATCAAAAGGACATTTTCACTGCGAACCGCCATCAAAACCAATTGCTTTTTAAAAAGTTTGGGCGCGACACCGTTAAGGTCAATTTAGAGGGAAAATGTGTTTAAAACGATATGACTCTTACGTAAATGCGTCATTGCTGCAATTTTTATTTTCCCGTCTAGAGATGCGTCTGAGGAAAAAAGTAATTAAGTCAAGTGGATTTTACTGGGTCTTCAGTTCTTGGAGAAATCATTAAGTGTGATATATATTTACATAGAACCTTAATATCCCCCCCTTGTCTGATCGGCGCAAAAATAAAAATTATAATGCCAAGATTTCATGTACGAGTAGAAATGGAAGTGTGAGGACTATCCTTGTTTTTCTTAGAAAAGTGTGAGAAATATTCCTGTTTTTTTCTTAGAAAAATTGTGAGGAGTGATGAATTTGGAGGAATAGGTGAACCGCATTGTGAAGGGTTGCGGAAAGTTATTGCCAATGCATTTGAAATGATGAGTTAATATTATGGTGAGCATGCAAATGAATAAACTTATTGAATTTTGGGGTTAAACCTGAATTTCTTTTTTTTATATCTGTGGTCATTAACGAAATGAACGTAATGATATAATTTTAACCCTTGTACTGCTTTAACTTTTAAAGCTAAGAAAGTGATTTAGACATGATAGTAACCATACATCTTAGGCCTATACATTTAAATATCTTTAGATATTTGATAAATTATACATTAAAAGGATAATTAATATGTATAATACATATTTACGATAGTTAAGTATGAAATATAAAATTTCCACACTTTTTTAAAAACATTTATAATTTACTTATATTTTAATTGCAATTTGAATTTAAGTTTTCTTAGTAATTTTTTATAGGTAACAAAAAATTATTTTAAACCTATTTAAATGTATAGGCCTAAATTACTTTAAAACAAATTCAAAGTATAGGCCTATATATTTATTTATCATTATATATTTAATAAATTATACATTAAAAATGATAATTAATATGCATAATACATATTTATGATAGTAATATATGAAATATAAAATTTATACTCTTTTTTTAAAAACATCTATAATTTACCTATGTTTTTTAATTCGCAATTCGCAATTCAATATTTTTTATTTGAGATTTTTAATCAGCGACAATGAATTTATTTTGAAGTAATTTTTTGTTTGATTTCAATACAATTATTTTACATATTTAAATATAAATATTCGCAGAAAAAAACAAATTTAAATGATAGACATTATTTGGATTTGAATAAAGAAAAATTCTAAAAAAAAAATTAATGAAATTGTTTTCTTTAAAACACTGCTATCAAAATCAGAAAAAATGTCAGTTTTTTTTTTTTTATTAAATACTTTATAAAACTATTTATTCGTTAGTATATTTTTCATTAGAATTTTAGTGAGATTTTTTGAATAATAATCGATACCTAAAGTAAACACCCACTTACCATACTTATCAATTAACAATATTTTCACATTAAAAATATAAATATAATTCAAAGCATTGGAATTTAATAACTAATAATAATAATAGTGAAAAGTTAGACAAATCTATAATAGAGTGTTATATATAAAGAAGAGAAAGATGATTTTTTGAATTTATAATGCAATGAAAATTTATATTTAAATTATACATTTAAATGCTAATTTTATTTGTTGATGTTTTCCGTTATTTTTGTAATTTTGCCTTGTTCGTTATTTTGTATAATTTATTTCTTTAATTTTGTATTTTTTTTGTACTTTGTAATTTTGTATTTATATAAAATACATTATCTTTTTAATTCATTTTTAAAATACTTCATACATTTTGATCACAAACTACGTATCTGAATAAATGGAAATTCAACTTAATACTAGAAGTTTAAGGTCAGAATCTTTAATTGAAATATATCATGATTAAATCTTAAATTCCTTGCAATTAAAACATAGCAATACAAGGAAATAAATAGCTTATCTTTTTTTTTTTTTTTTTTTTCATAATCTGTAAATTATTTATGTAAATTCTCAAATTTTTTTCTTTTGCTAATGCACTGTATTTATGTATAAAAGTAAGGGATAAAAAAACCTGCATTATTTTTATTCAGATTATTTTCAGAAATACACACTTAAAAATTAAAAGTTTTTCCTTGATAATTTTGATGGATCTGATAAGATGTACTTATGCTACACACATCACGATCTGCGATATATTAGACTGTAGTGTTGTTAATTCGAGAGGGCCCCACATTAGGCGCTAAATTGTAGTGTTGTGGGTTGAAGCAACTCTGGATTGTAACTGGGTATGGTTGGGTTTAGATTTGACAAACAGGTTAGAGAACTCCCAGCTTTATTTACACGCTCATAAACACCACACACATACAATATTAACACATTTAAAGTAATATAATTATAGATTCGTAGAAGGATTCCGCGAATAAGCCGAAAATAAAGGATGCGTGAAATATATTTGTAAGGAAATATTGTATACTAAAAAAAGAAACAAAAAGGTTAGTGTAATTACATCGCTGAAAAGAATAATTGCATATTAGTATTATTTCACTTTAAAAACATTGTTCTAGAAAATAATCACGAAAAAAAAACGTATTTTTTTTTTTTAAATACAAAATTTCTGTTGCATGAGAAAATCGTAAAAAAAACTATGATAGATGCTTATCACAACAACAATAAATATTCGTTCCATAGAATTATAAACTCATTTACAATTGTTACTGCTAATGAATGTTTATTTGAAGACTAAATTGTGAAATAAAAGGAAGAATAATGTCATCCAATTTGTTTTTGGACATTCTGTTTTGCTGTCACGAAACTTCTACACCGAGACAGCATTTCCAAAAACGTGCAAAATCATGTGCACAATTCTCAGGTGCGATTGAAAACGAAAATTATCAAAAGGGTTTTGCTGTTTCAAGGCTGAAAAAAACAATTGTAGGCTTAGCGTTTCGAATTTCCTGGAAGCTTTTTGTGTGCTTTTATATTCAAGTTAGTGGCAAAGTTTTCTGTTAAAAAGTGCAAAAAGAAAAAAAAATGTGCATATCAAACCTGAATCAACATTTTTTTGGATAAGTGGAAATATAAAGAACACTTGTAGAATTAACGCATGGCGTGGCATAAACTTTGGTTATTTTTGTGACAAATGAAGGACATTTCATCTCATCCTCATCCTTGTGGTTGAATTTAGGCATCGCGGACAAAGGATATACTTTATTTTTTTTTCTTTTTAAAAGTTGATTTATCATTAGCATTTCGTAAGATTTTCCATGAAGCATTGCTTTATGGATCGAATTGTGAGAACGACAAAGTCATCTCACGTAAAACAGTAATTACGCTTTTATCTCTCATGTTTCCTCTGTATTTCTTTGTCTCTCAAATTTATTAAAAAATATAATTTCTCAATTCATAAATGGATATTATTTTATATGCAAAAAATGCGCAATTTAGAAGAAATAGACCAATAATTATGTTGTTTGTAAATGAATGAAAACTTTCAGGCGGTAAATCTCTGAAAAGAAAACAGAAAATATTAAAGAGTGAGGAAAAAAGAAAGTATTGCGAAAATAAATAGTAAAAAATAAATCAATAGATAGCAAATCAATGTAACTTAATAGCAATTTTAAATTTTTTATAAATAATCTAATAAGACAGATCAAGGTTAAGGAGTGGTTTAAAATAAATTATAAACAAGTTAAACAACTCCAATTCTATCTACGGTACACATTCAAAGGTAGCTAATGTTTGATATTGCTAAACATATAGATGGTTGCTGTTAAAATTCTATATGACAAAGATTTAAAACAATGACAGCTGAAATAAACACACTGTCTTAGAAGATTTCATTTTGTATTACTAATAAATATTGCTCATAACAGGAAATAAATCGTAGATATATTTACTTAGATGTTTCAAGTGACAAATAAATCATAATATACGATGTATACATGTATGAACATCAAACAAAATTAAATTATTTGTGAGTGCTTGAAATGTTCAACTTTTTTATTTTAGAGAGGAAAAATTTCTTTGAAAAACGTTTCCCTAAAAATTTTTTTCTTTTCAGTGTGTAAAAAAAAAAGTTATAAAAAAATTTTTTATGTTGGAAATGTTTGAAACTTTTCAGATTCTTTATAAAAATAATTTTTCGATAAATACTTAAACAGTTTATAAAATTAAATATACATAAAAAGAACGTCTGCTCTTTGATATTCATAAATAAATAATTTTAAAAATCTGAACAATACAAACATTATAACAAAAAATTTTAAAGACAAATTTTAAAGTAAAAACAATTTATTATGTATACAGCGTGATTCAAACTTGAAGAAGGTAGGCCAAGCATGCCATGGCCATGGAAAACAAGCCATTTTGGTACAGAAACAAGGCAGTAAACATTATAGAGTGACATAGATACCAGAGAAACTAAGAAAGCATATGTATAAGGCTCTATACGATAATATAAAGTTGTATATGATGTATGATTATATAAGGTTGTACATATATGTTAGACACAATGTCGTTTTATTAAAATTCCAATAGTACATTATGTTAAAATAGATGCTAAAATTCTTATCAGCATCAGTATTGATGAATGAATTGACGAAAGCATTAAAAAATTCGTTCAGACTTTGCCCTAAAACGTGGTTTGCAGTCTCATGCAAAAACGAATTGTTTTGATTAATGTCAGAATATTTTTTTTATGTAAAAATGATTTATATCTGATATATCTTAATGTCGCTAATCTCGCTAGCACCTATGACTTTGAGGTAGAACGCTGGACTTAAGAATGGAAGTTCCCAGATTCGAATCCATCAGACTACAAACCCGTACATTTTTTGTAAATAATCTGTTTTTAATATTCTCTGCTTTTGTGTTACGCTTCTACAATATTCATTGCATTTCCAGAACAATATTCTGAAACATTTCATTCTTGTATATAAAACGTTGCACACTCAATCTTGTTATGTTCACCTTCATATGTAGTTGCTAAAAGTCTATAAAAAAAAAATAATTGATTTAGTATCGAATTGCTTACTTAAACTAGCCTTTATTATTATTTACGTGACATAAGCCCAACTCGCGGCAAGTGCCGTAAAAATCGCTGGTGAGCATTAGGGCTGAGGTTCAATCCGCTGGAGGCATTGTTGTAGAGATTGTTAAAAAAACGAAGAAACTCGATGGCGTTTGTGATATTCAGCATTTTGCTTCTTGAGTCGGACTATCTGGTGGAAGTTTTCCGAATTTTCTCCCTTAAGATACGCAAATGCTGGGTAGTTCCCTCTAAAAGTAATCCCGGAAGGCACTACCCTCTTTTTTCAGCGACACGGAGGCATGTCAGACTTTTACCTACGGGAAGCTCCGTCACAACAAAAGTTGCCCTTTTTCCCTCCATCCATGAGTGGACTACTCATGGGGTGTCCGTCTGGCGCTGCAGGACCCTGAGGATTAGACACACACAACGTGTCATTAAATACAGATTTACGCATTGAAAATTAATTCGTTCTGGATTCATCTTGATTTCCCTTGTGGAAAAATAGTATATTTTGAACAAAACATTGCTTCACACTATTACTATTTTTTTACTTTAACTCTGAATACAATAGAAACACAATATTGAAGAATTTAAGGTAATATAATATAACAATTTTTTAATAAAAGTGTTTAGATTCCGTTGTATGAACCGCGTTTTTATGAAATGTTATGAAATCTCTTATTTTAATTTTCAATTTTTTTCTAAATGCTTCTAATTGTTACTGATATGAACGTAAGCATATAAAGGCATTTATCTTATGTTTCCCCAGCCTAATTTTGTTATTGTAATCGTACTTCCTCCTACACACTGGTAAGAGGCTGTGGCATTCTGAAAAAATGATCAGTCGGCCTCTCACACGAGAGGAAGTACAGCGCCACCATTGGGAAACGTTTAGTTTACGATCCCTCAACCCGAGAGGAAGTATATTAACCCATCCCGGTGCATTAGTTGGCCTACAGAGTCTTACTCGGAGAGGAAGTATCTTCCGCACACTCTGAACGTAGCCGAGTTTCAGGCTTTCGACTTAGAAGTGAACGAATCTAGAATTATCTGTCTTTAAATGTATCAAATATTGCATGTCTTTAATTGCATGTGTGTGGTCTTTGTTGCATGTGCAAACAAAGCTGTGAGTTCTCCAACCTGTGCCTCAAGTATCTCAACCCAACTATGCCCAGATAGAATCCAGTTGTCCAACTGCACACTACATTATAAATTTTGGTTAACAAATCACAGACTTTGTTTTTATTTTTATTTCTATAAAGTAAATTATTATAGTTATTTTTAAATATTACATTTTCTCTGGCAAAAGGTGCTAAGTGATTGCGTCAGTCATCTTAATCATGAAATGAATTTTGTTTACTATTTGAAAAGTATTTTAAGAATCATTTTGTATTATAAGCAAATGGTCATTTAAACAATGTAGGCGGTATGGATAAATTATACAAATTAGCAACAGTTGCTATTGATTTTTAATATAACATTCCTAAATTCCCATTAATAAAAATGTTACATTTAGTATCAAACAAATTTTTCTCATAAGACACTAATATGAAAATAAAAAAATAATAATTATTTGTTTTGCTATTATAGAAAGATGTAATAGCGTATTAGCATTTTTATTTAATTTTTTATTAGATTTATATATTCCAATAGGTCAATATTTTGTTTTGAAGGGATAATTTAAAATAACAGTAGAAATAATACACTTATAAAACTGATAACAAATTAAAAAACTTCTATATTCTACTTTAAAAAAGTGACTCAGAATAATTGTACTTGCAGTCCTTTATATTTCCTAAAAAATATTTTTTTATTTTTCAATTGCAGTGTGCAGGTTGGACAACCAGACTGTAACTGGGTGTGGTTGGGTCGAGATATTTGAGGCTCAGGTTGGAGAACTCACAGCTTTATTGACACGCACAAACATCACACATAGATAATTAGAGATATACGATATTTAACAAATTTAAAGACTATTAATTGTAGATTCGGGAAAGGATTCCATTTCTAAGCCGAAAACCCGATACTCGGATGCGTGCCGCATGCGCGAAATATACTTTTCTCTTCGGGGGAGAGTCTGTAGGCCAACTGATCATTTCTCCTGAAAGCCACAGGCGGCCCTTTTTCCAGTGTGTAGGAGGAAGCATAGTCCCACAAAACATTTTTTAACTTAATTTTAAAATTACTTTATTCTTTTATAAAATTCATATGGAATATCCATTTGCAATCAGTCATTAACTCATAGGAGTCAAGACTTCTATGGAACTATATACTATATACCTATATGCAAAAAAACAAGCAAAGTGTTATGTTCCAAACACATTAAGAGTTGATATCTGTAATTACATATAAAATAAAAGCAAAATTTTTGTTGCCGTAAATATAAATATTTATCCTCTTATACGGATACAAAAAATTTCTAAGACCCATATTCATGAGATATTCATGTCCTATTTGAAAGGATTAACAGACAATACACGATTTTTTGTTGCCTTCTGTTGGAATTTTATTCATAATATTATATAAAGAAATTTTTTTTCCTTTTAGAATTTGTAACAAAAGCAAATCACGAATGGGGGAGGAAAAAAAAAGGTTAAAAAATAGTTTGCATAGCCAATCACACAAAGCCAAGTTGTTTCATCACCTGTTGTTATATAATAATATCATGAATCCGTGCAGCATAATATATCGCATGTAAAATATTCTATTTGCATGGTGTCATAAGAGCGGTTGTTTAACCAAACAACGTTTTCTTTTTCGTTTCCATTTCCATCAGGTAGTTAATGAACAAATATTATTCAAAATGCTATATCAAAGAACATAAATAATTTTTTTATTCTATTGCAGAGTAATGAATGAAAATAACTTTCCCATCAGTAAATAACTATGCTATATCAAATATAAAATGCAATTAACCTGAAACTAATGGATTGATATGATATTTTATTTTAGTACCTCAATGATTTAAAATGGTAATTTAAAAATGAAAATTTAGGATTATCATAAAACTTTATTAAAATAAGATTACAAAACAAATATAAAAATTATTTTATTTTATCTGATAGGATAAATCAAAATTTTTAGTCATTATTTTAAAAGTAATGAATTATGTTGTTATACTTGAATAGTCTGTATTAAATGTTTTCTTTTTCACGAAGCAGTAATGTTCAATTTACCACTACATCTCAAGTATATCCTTATAAAATTTCTGGTATTTTTAATTAAATTTATAACCATTTGATATTTTTAATTTTTAGCATATCCATATAAAATTTCTGGTATTTTTAATTTAACCTATATCCATTTGGTATTTTTAAATTTCTGGTATATCCATAAAAAAGTTTTGGTGTTTTTAATTAAATTTATATCCATATGTGTATAATGTGTACCCGTATTTTTGATTTCTGGTATATCCACATAGAATTTCTGATATTTTTAATTCAATTTATATCTATCGGGTATTAATAATTTTTAGTATAACCATATAAAATTTCTGGTATTTTTAATTAAATTTATATCCTTCTGGTATATCCATATAAAATTTTTAACTCAATTTATATCCATCTGATATTTTTAATTTCTGGTATATTCATATGAAATTTCTTGTATTTTTAATTAAACCTACCATTTGGTATTTTTAAATTTCTGGTGTATCCATAAAAAAGTTTGGATGTTTTTAGTTAAATTTATATCCATATCGTATTTTTAATTTCTGGTATATCCATATAAAATTTCTGGTATTTTTAATTAAATTTATAT
This sequence comes from Caerostris darwini, assembly GCA_021605075.1. Taxonomy (NCBI): domain Eukaryota; kingdom Metazoa; phylum Arthropoda; class Arachnida; order Araneae; family Araneidae; genus Caerostris; species Caerostris darwini. Next base: position 922,903 of record BPLQ01014549.1, read on the forward strand.
CCATATAAAATTTCTGGTATTTTAATTAAATTTATATACATATAAAATTTCTGGTATATTTAATTTCTGATTTATTCATGTAAAATTTCTGGTGCTTTTAATTAAATTTATATCCCTCTGGTATTTTTAATTAATAACTAAACAACAGACATTAAAATGAAGAATATTTTGAAGTTAAAGAATATAACAAAATTCAAATAAATAACAAATTTTTATCACAAATGTTCTGCAGTATCTGATTCATCCATTATTAAAAACTTCCAACTTTAACACTCAGAAGTCTTAAAATTCGATGGTACGGATAAAGCATTCACATGAATAGCAATGGAGCACGCATTCAAAATAGGGCTTCGATATGAAGCTTAGCAATATAATAGAAGAGAACAAAGATTTCAGTACTGGATTTTTGTATTAGAATGTCAATTTCAATGGAAAATAATGACATTCTCATGCAAAACAGATTTTTAAACTGCAACGTGTATCATTTTGACTACAGAAGATTACCTTGAAATTAAAAAGTTTTTTATTTCCATTCTTTGAAATTCGCTCTTTTGTGATGCAAATATGAAATTAGCACATCCAAGAAGGATTACAGCAGCTCCCATAACAGGCATTTACAGGGATTTTATTGTATCATTTGTACCAATATAATTTTCCAGACTACAGTTTGGCTCACCATTGGTTTAATTTCTTAAGACCCGACCTTTATCTGCATGTTTTCTAGACATAATTCTGAATAAGAAAGTGCCTTTCAACGGGACTTAGCCATTTTTTAGATCAATATCAAAGTGCTCACATTTTAAAGATATTAGCATCACTGTTCAATCAGCTTATGTTTCAAATTCTTCTTTTCAGTTCAAGATGTGGATTCAAAAGACTCCTCCTTTGTATACAATGTTATGGCGGGTTTTCTGAGAGATTATTATAGAAATTTATTGTTAGTATACTGCAGTAAGCCATTTCGATATGTAAAATTTAATATGAATATTCGATATTTTGATCAATTAACGTTATATTTCTAAAGTCCCTTAATGAGCAATGCTTTCTTGCCTTAATGATCGATGTCTTTTTTGAACCACCTATTAAGCAAGAATTCCGCTATTGTACATTATGTGGAACATCCTACAGACGATAGACATCCGACAAAAAAAACGAACACATCTGATAGACGAAAATGTTCACTTTTTTTTGTTGGTAGGAATATTTAAAATATATTTCAGTTAACTAACTACATCATAACATTTTATTTCTCATTGATTTTAAAGGAGTAATTTTAACTTAGGGCCTGATGGCCAAGTGATTAGATCTCTTGCCCTTCATGCCACAGGGGTCGAGTTCCAGCTATGCAATCAATGTTTGTAATGATTCGGAATCCACTTTAAACCGTAAGACTCTGGCTAATATGACTATTGGGCGTAGGATTGGCAACCACACCCCGTAAAAAGCTAACATATAATGTTTTGGAATCTTAGGTCTCGGTCTAACATGATAGTAAAGCGTTGCGGAGGTATTGTTACCCCGCGCCCGTAGCTTATCTTTAAGCTGCACGCACCTGCTGGGTAGTGCTAAGTGAGTAACGTCGGTGCAGCGCTTGCCTTAAGGCATCGACGACAATTGTCTAAGTGTTTGCCAGCTGCATTAGAACAAAAAAAAAGTTTTGGAATCTGCTAGTAGGCAGATTGCCCTGGCCCACCAAGGAGCTGCTGCGCCATTGAAGGAGAATAAAAAGCATTTTTACATAATATAATCATTTTTTGCTCATCAAAATATGTATATAAGGGATTATTCTTAATTTTATGATCACTTATTTGAGCATGGTTATTTTTTTGAATTGCTTATATTGGAAAAAAAGGAAACTAAAAGATTTTTGGTTAAAACATGATTACAGTAGAAATCTATTATCTTGTTAAATATTTTTTTTTTTTCGTATAGGAGAAAAAAAACATTAATACTGAATGCGGTCATGAAATATTAATGAAACAAATTACTTGTTTCATTAATATTTCATGACCTGTAACTTCATGCCACTCTCTACAGGTTATGTTAACGTCATTCCGTTTCGGAAAGAATTTTAAGGTTAACAGCTTACATTTGATTTTCGCATGGAAGGAAGTACGAAAACTCCCTCAAAAAATTTCCACCATGCTAACGATATGAGACTTTTAGAACACTCTGCCATTTCTTTGTTCTAATGCAGCTGGCAAACACTTAGATAATTGTCTTTGATGCCTTAAGGCAAGCGCTGCACCGACGTTTCTCACTTAGCTCTACCCAGGAGGTGCGTGTAGCTTGAAGATAGGATACGGACGCGGAGTAACAATACCTCCGCAACGCTCTACGTTCATGTCAGATCGGGACCTACGGTTTAAAGTGGATTCCAAACCACTACAAACATCCATGGTACCGCCGGGACTTGAACCCGAAACCTATGGTACTGAGCGCCAGAGCCCTAGCCACTCTACCATTCAGGCCCAGAATATTCTGTCATAATCGGCATCAAATTTCCTCGATTTTAAAAGCAATCACTGCAATGTGCAACGACGACGGTTTTAAATCGTTCCTCTTTTACACCCTTTTCTGTTTGCATTTCTGCCCTTTTATGCTCCTTTTTGGGATAAAGGAGGATATTCTATTTGTACTAACACATATGGGACAGAAATTAAGAAAGCACGTATCTACTTATTAAAAATGTATAAATCACTATGAATAAAGCTGTAATGTTATATGAAAAATTCGTAATATAAGAATACATTTCTTCTCAATATGTTAAAAGCGACTATGATATGCTTTAATACATTTTTAAGTCAGTTAGTATTAAATTTGATAGAAATTGCTTTAATTAATTAAAATTCTTTAAGGAATTATTAATCATTGTTATAATGATAAATAATAATGATCATTTAAATAAAAATTTGAAGAATATATGTAATAACTGTGCAGATTAATACGCACTAATAAATATATATATAAATATAATTTATTTGATTCTCTCGCCGAAAATGACTTATGTTTACATTTGCAAATGACAATTTCTTATTTATGATACCCACAAAAGAAATGTTTATATTTCTTTGTCTGTCGTATGAAAATGAGTATAGAAATTGTCTTAATCAATTGAAATTTTTAAAGAAATATTTATTACAGTTATAATGATAAAAAAATAATGATAATTTAAATGAAAATTTGAAATAATGCACATATTAATACTGACTAATAACAATGTATACATAACTGCACATATTAATACGCACTAATAACAACGTATAATTATTTTTATTCACTTGTCGAAAATGACTTATGTTTATATTTGCAAATGACAATCTCTTATTTGTGTAACCCGCAAAAGAAATGTTTAATTTCTTTGTCGTATGAAAATGTGGTTGCTATTTTTCGTAGACTATCGAAACTTGCCCTGTTAATTTTTTAACGCAGCGAGTGTTTATTTAACCTCTTTTGTTATGAACTCATACATATCGTTTTAGATAAGATTGTCCTCTTCCTGCATAATTTTTTCTTGTCTGAACAGTTCATCATGTTTACTATGACTTGTTAAAAGTTGCGGTTAAATTAAGTGGCTAACGTCGCAGAAAAATGTTTTTGTGGTAACTGTATTAATGGTGTTTTTACACACACACACACAAATAATTTTTCTCTACTCTTATTTTATTCATTGAAACTTAAAAAAAATGCAAAAAAAAAAACTTTTTTGAAATCTACATAACTTTATACTTCAGGAACATTCTTATAAAGAATGAGGAATGAACAAAGTTCTTAAATTGTATAAAATTAAAATTTTAATTTATTTATTAATTAATTTATTATGAAGGATGAAGAGACAATTTTCATTAGAACAAAAATAAATCTGTCAATCTTTAGATTTCTGTAACTTTATTTGTAAAGAAAAACTTAATACAGATTTGTAGAGAATTTTAAATAAAAATTTCATTTTTAACTAAGCGAGAACATTCAACATGGACGCCGTTAGTTATGTATTAAATATCTCAAATATAGTCAAATTCTTTTTTAAGCACACTCCAGGTTATGACAGGAATGTTCGTAATTTAATTGCGTTTCATGTCTGGATATCATATACCTTATTTTTTTTCTTATCTCTCTTGGTAGACAGCAACATCTAGACCAAGTCCATGAACCTGTGTGATCTCGTGGAAGGAGCAAAGGGGGAGGGGGATGGCTTCTGTTGTGATGGAGCACCCGTAGGTAGAAATCTGACTTGGCTCCGTGTTTCTGAAGAAGGAGGGCAGTGCCTTCCTTGAAGACTTTTAGGAAGAACTACCCCGCATTTGCGTATCGTATGGGAGGAAATTCGGAAAAGTAACAAAAGGTAGTCCGACTCACGAGGCAAGATGCTGAACGTCACAAATGCCATCGAGTCTACTCGTGTTTTGAAACAGTGTCTACGAAAATGCCGCCAGCGGATTGAACCTCAACCCTGAAGGCTCGTTCCCACCGAGGCGCTTAAGCGTGAAGCGTTGATCAATCACTAGCCACACCGCGTTCGCCTGAAACTGGTTTGAAATTCACCGCTTCTAATCGACCAACTTTCAACTCGAAGCAGAACTTCACTAGGCGTAATGCGATTTCTGACGTTTTGCTGTGAACGGTTAGAAAATTTTTTCTTCCCTGCCGCTTGTTTCATCGTCGCCTCTCGCCTCGGTGAGAACGAGCCTTAAAGCTCACTAGCGGCGCGCGTTGCCAATGAGTCGGGCTCCCGTGCCTTTTTGGTATCTTATATCAAAATACAGTACAGTACACTAGTACTATGTTCATTGTAACATAGGAATAAAAACAATTACTAAAACAGCCAAGATAAACACACACACACACACAAAAGAATCGCGTAGCTTGAACATTATATGAAGCTTAAAACTTCAAATATTCTTGCAAATGAAGTTATAAAAAAGAAAAGAAAAAACTTTGGCATTCAGATGATATTTTATGTGTTGCTCTTATCTATAAGCAGCATAATTTTTTTCTTTCTTATTTCTTTCCGATTTTAGTTGGTGTGAAAGTTTTATTTCTAAATTTCATTCTAATAGATAAATATATGTTGTTGTATAGATAAGTGTAGAATACCAATTTATATACAATAAATAAATTACACACTAGCGTTAGATAAATATATATAGATTGTTTCAATAAATGCAAATCCATGTAATTGTTGAGTAAATTTGTTTTAAAAACTTTAATTATACTCTGAATAAAATTGGCTTAATATGAATTTAAATTTTTATTATTACGTTGAAAAAGAGATTTATGATAGATATATTTAAAATGTTTACTCATTCATTATATTAGCAAAGACAAAAATTTAGAACTTTAAAGTAGTTGCGTAACAAATATATTATGTAAAAATCAGAGAGAGACAATTGTTTCATGACAGATTATATCCCTTTAAGTCCAAGAACGTACAACAGTGAAGGTGAAGCCTTTTCGAAATTTTTTCATGAAAAAGTCTAACCTGCAAAACGTGCTGGAGCCCCATGCCTCAGGAGGGGGGGGGGGCATAGATTATTTTAATTATTTTAATTAATTAATTTAATTAAAAAGGAAAAAAAAGTTAAATTTAAATATAAAAAAAATATCAGGTCTTAAAGGGATAGATACATAGAATGGATTTTCTAATAATTATAAAATTCAATGTTCATATTTATAATATTATGTATTTTATTAGTATTATTTATATTATATATTTTATCAAAAGTATTATCTGTGATAATAGTTTTACAAAAATTAGTTTGTAATTAAGTTGGTTGTGAAACAGGAAAATTTTTATAAAAATTTTTTTTATAGACTATGAGAATATAAGTCATTTATTTTTAAATGAGATAGTATTTTATTCTAGTCAATAGTTTCACATTCTAGTCACAATAGTTTAATTCAAAAAAAATTTCAAAATTTAGTTCTAATTTTAACAAACTAGTTTTTTAATCTTTAAAATCGATTTTTTTACAAATAATATTTGTAGTAATACTAACAACTTCACAACATATATTTGAGACAGTTATATTTGTTATCATCTTAAATAGACTAGCATACTCTAGTAAAGATCAGATAAAAGAGGAATGTTATCATGCCCAAAATAGGGAAACTGTATGCTATTAAAACCATTCATGATATTTATGCATCTCATGAAAATAATTCATATTCTCTATAGACGAATTTCATATGTTTTGTTAGGTAAATTACAATTTTCTTACTCAATTTATAATTAGGTAATAACTCTTACGGAACCCGATGACCGAGTGACTGTCGTTCGGTCCCGTAGATTTCGGGTTCGAGTTCCGGCGGTGCCATGAATGTTTTTAGTGGTTCGGAATTCACTTTAAACCATAGGTCCGGTCTAATATGACTTATGACGTAGAGCATTGGAAGTAGGGCTGATAACCCTACCTTGTAAGAAGAATACATCTCCTTTCTTGAAATCTGCTAGTAAGCAGACGGCTTTGCCCACCATGGAGCTGTTGCGCCAATGAAGAAGAATATATCATAACTCAGTGAATAAAGATATATTGGAATTGAAAAATAAATAGTTAGTTTCTGGAAGTTTTGTAGAAACCACAGAAACTATTATAAAATGGATTTGAAAGATTAATTAATTAATAAGATCAATCATTGCAACTTATTTAATTTAAATAATTTAGTGTTATTAATTTAACTATTAATGACGAATGAAAAAATATTCTCCTGGATTTAATGAGTAAATTAAAATTTAGAAAATTTGCACACAATATCTAAGTTTACTGGTACTTTTTAACAATCTGACAACCCTATTTTTAATAATCTTTTCCCAAATTTAGTTTTTTTAATGCATATACATAAAATGGCAATTGTTTATTGTGTTCTTGAGATAAAGCCATTGTTTTTATATGGCAGCACGTTTTTCCTGGTTCTTTTCTACGTTCCTTGATGAAATAAACCCTAAACAATTCCGGCCATAAAAACTCCCACTGCCAGCTTATTGACTTGAAGAGTAAAATGTAAGTAACGTTTTTTTTTATGTCACATCGTTTAGAAAAGCAAATAAATAATCTCTCGGAACAACTGATGGTGACGTAGGATTAAGTGCTTTGGTACGTCAAAAGTTTCAAAGCACTTCCGTGTTACTTTCGTTCACTACAAAATATATTTAATTTATACTGGAAGGTTGATTTGGGTGAAAATCACCAACTGAATATGTATATATATGTATTTAAATTGGGAACCTTGTGTTCCTTGACAAGTGCTTTGATGGTGATAGGTCAGTTAATATCCGACTCGTGGCAACGTGCCCACTGGTGGGAATTAGGCCTGAGGTTCAATCCGCTGGCTGCTTCGTTAAAGACACTGTTTCAAAAAACGAGAAGGATAGATGGTGTTAGTGATGTCCAGCATATTGCCTCGTTAGCCAGACTACCTGGTGGGAGTTTTCTGGATTTTCTCCCATACGATACTCAAACATGGTGTATTTCCCTTAAAAGTTCTCCTTCTTCAGCTACACGGAGCCAAGACAGACTTCTACCTACAGGTGCTCCCTCATAACAGAAGCTGTTGCCTCGTTAGCCAGACTAACTGGTGGGAGTTTTCCAGATTTTCTCCTACACTATACGCAAAGGCGGGGAAGTTTCCCCTCTAAAAAGTCCTTCCGGAAGACATTGCCCTCCTTCTTCTGCGACACGGAGCCCAGTCAGATTTCTACATTCTGGTGCTCCATCACAATAGAAACTGCCCCCCTTCCCTCCTTCCATGTGACTACATGGGTTCATGGACTTTTGTTTAAATGTTTCTGTCGACCAAGTAGGATAAGAAACAACAGGGGAGTTATTGCCTATCAAAAGAAAGTTCAAGAATGACACCTTACATTTTCCAGTGTGAAAACCGGAAAACTCCGACACAATTTCAATTGAGTCTCTTCATTACTAGACGCAATAGCTGTATCAAATACGGCAAGCACTGTCATCAATTGCTTGCAGAGTCTGCGCGTGTAACCAATAGAGCCAATTGAATATATAAACTAAATCCAAACTCAAGACTGTATCAGTGAGCGCCCATTTGCTCATGCACGCTGCAATTTGACCTTGGAAAAGCTGATATTACGAGAATGGAATGGGCTGTCCTTTTCGTATTTGAAACGGGAAAGAAAACTGACTTTTGGCGGAACGACATTTCGCTTAGCAGGACTCAAAAAAAAAAAAAAAAAAAAAAAGCGATGGAGAATAATACAATAGTTGCATGCAGATCTAAGAGAACTGAGAGCGACCATTCGATTTCGGGTGTGGACATAGATTTATAAATCTTTTTTAAGCATATTACATGAGTTTATGTGCCTTGACTGCTTTATTTATAATTTCGGAAGCAATGTAAATATATAGAAATTATTTATTTTCTTATAATAAAGAGGTATTTTCTGGTGATGCGCATATTTTACCTCATTTTTCATTCTTCTCGTCAAGCAATTTAAATCTTGTCACTAATTATAAAATTTTCATAATGAAGATTAAAAATAGACTACATGAAGGCAACTATAGATTCTCATAGAGAACCAAAAGTTTTGAATTGGGAATTATGTATTTAATTAAGAGTCTTGTGTTAGTAGATTTCTCATCGTCTCTTTGGCTGGTCTAAATGGCGACGAATAAAATTATTTTGACACGCAATACAGGAATTGGGATTTCCTTTGATTAGGCTTCAAAATACACAGAATGAGTCACGTTCAAGTAATGGAAAGATCATTTTTGTATTATGAGTAATTTTTATTTGTCAGAAATGCTTTATTATTAAAATCATTAACTGAATCAGTTGAATAAATTGAAAGCAAGATGAACTAAGATAAAAATGCACAGATGATAGAGTCAGTTACTATTTAAATTTTGATTTCTTTTTATGGAATTTTAAGTTTAGGGTGTTTCAACATGTTTTCATACAACATTTTTTGAAAAAAAACCGCAACTTCTAAAATATATAGCAAATTTAAATTTCAAGTATATATAAATTAAGAATATGCAATAACATTTCTTAATTTTTGAAATATTAAACGTTTTTCAGAATAATCACATATGAGGTTAAATATGAATTAAGAGACATTAATGTATAACTACATTAAAATGTGAATTTTTAAATTGTTTGAAGGATGCTGGCAAAAATTCTCCTTTTGATTCTCACATATATTTCTTAAAAATTTATGTTATTTCTTAACCACCGAAATGTTTATATTAATTAATATTTTTTCGAAGAAAGGAATCTGAGAAAATTAATTCATTATGCAAACATATAATGCCTTGGCTGTCTAATTTTTTGTGACAACAATATCTGATTAGATAATTTGATAGCACGACTCGTGGTTCAGTGGCAACTTGCGCCGCTGGTGAGCATTAAGGCTCGTTCCCACAGAGGCGTAAGGCGTTTAAGCGTGAAGTGTTGACCAATCACTAGCCTCACCGCTTTCGCCTGAAACTGGTTTGAAATCCACCGCTTCGAGTTGACCAACTTTCAACTCGAAGAAGAAGTTCACTAGGTGTAATGCTATTTCTGACGTTTCGCTGTGAACGGGTCGAAAAATTTTTTTTCCTTACCGCCTCTCGCCTCGGTAGGAACGAGCCTTTAGGGCTGAGGATCAATCCGCTGGCGGCTTTGTTGTAGACACTGTTTCAAAAAACGAGGAGATCCGATGGCGTTTATTACGTTCAGCTTCTTTCCTCGTGAGTCTGACTGCCTGGTCTGAGTTTCCCCCGTACAATACTCAAAGGCGGGGTAGTTCACTCTAAAACTTCTCCCTGAAGGCACTGCCTTCCATCTCCATCCAAAGCTCCATCACAACGGAAACTCCGCTTTTCCACCCATCCATGAGTAAATTACTCATGGGATGTTCATCCTGCATTGCAGGACATTAGACACAACAACATAAATAAAGAACAATTGCAACGAACACTTTATGACATTCGTAACTACATTTCCGCAACAATAATCGATTATGTATTGTATTAATAATCTTTTTTATGTATTGTATTAATAATCTTTTTTATGCATTGTAAAGACATTTTGTAAATTTTAATGTATCAGTATCTTTCTCTCTATTTTTTTTTTTTTTAAATAGCTTTAAGATATCAAAAGGGGTGTTTTGTTTTTTAATTTTGTTAAAATAATTTTATATAAAAATGGTTTTTTTTTCAAGTGGATTCAATTACTAAATAAATACTCGCTCATTAAATACTAGCTATATAAAATCTTTAGAGCTCATTATTTGAAAGTAGCAGTAAAAAGCATCGGAAAACATAAGGATATTTCTCGACTCAACGAAACTGAATGATTAAAATTGTTTTAAGCGCAAAAAAAGGAAGAAAGAAATGCTTATCATTCACTCGAAAATTTGGATTGGATCATTTTCAAAACAAATAAGAGTAAATAATAAAACTCATCTCTTACAGATATATGACTTTTTTATTTACTGTTTGCTGGCAGGTTTATTACTTTTTTATTTTCATAATATTACTCCTAAACGATAAAACTGTATAATTTTTATGTATGTAAATTTATTATTCAGTGAAGTAAATTAAAAAAAATCTTATTTGTAATTATATAATTAATTATATGTGAAGCAATTAAATTTTCTCACATATTTAATCATTAAAAAATATTTTATTTCACTTCCTTTTGGCAAATATTGTAAAAATTTAAAACATTTTTTTGAAATAGCTTATTTTAAAACATTCCAATAAACACTAGAAAAACCTCGTTTAAGTTTACACTCTTAAATACTATTTAAAAATTTCCAAAATTATATAATTTATATTAGTGGACTGACTAGCACTCTGGCGCTCGATGCCGCAGGTTTCGGTTTCGAGTCCTGGCGGTGCCATGGGTATTTGTAGTGATTCGGAATTCACTTTAAACCGTAGCTCCTGGTCTAATATGACTGCAGAGCTTTGGGCATACGGCTGTGACAACTCTACCCCTAAAAAAGAAAACTTCTTCTGTCTAGAAATCTGCCTGTAGGCAGACGGCCTCGACCCACCATGGGGCTGTTGCACCAGTGAAGAAGAATAAACTAAATTAACATTTATTTTTTATTTTCTCCCGGAACTTGTGGAACAATTTTTTTATAATGAAAGTTGTTTCGAAAATTTTGCGAATAAATAAATAATTTTAAATCAAAATTAAGAATTTACTAAATTTAAAAATATTAATCTTATGTATCGATATCAATATTATGATTGTGATGATTACACTTTCAGATTTAAGTTAGGTTAAAAATTTAGGCCCAAATTTAAAATTAAATTTTTGGTTATACATTTAATCCATTTGATACAAATTATAAGAAATACATTTATTTTAATGAACTAATTTTCATTTTCATTGCATTTTTATTTTAAATAAAAGCTTAAACATATGACGAGCTTAGTATAAAATTCTGTTTCTAATTATTCGTTAAATTAAATAATGGTTTAATATTATCAACAGTCTTCACGTAGTTTTTAAATAAGTAATTAAGCGATCATTTTTAATTCTTGATTCTAATCACAATCCTAATCAGCTAATTAGTGTTTAAAAAAAGTTAAATTATTGGTTGAATAAGAACGTCGGGTTTCATTTTCTTCTTGAAATTAGAGAGTGAATTTCTTTCTTTCCTTTAAAATAAAAATTTTATTTTAATTTAACTCGTAAAACGTTTCATATCTTAATTTGGCCACATTTTTATACTTTTTATTCATTTAATGAATGTTCTGCAAATGTTTTGCTTTTCTGTATTGAAATCATTAAATCTAATGCTTACTAAGATTTAATTCTACTCAATCCTTAATTGAGTTACCTTTGACTTAATCTGATACTAATCAATTACTTTTAGAAGGATATGTTTATAATAATATTAAAATTATTTTCTACCTTTTATAAACCATTTTTATTAATTATGTTTACCAGACAATATGTTATACTGTGAGTATGAGGTATGATAGCAGAAATAAATTTTGACAACATTTATGAAAAAAAGGGTAAAATTTAGAAAAGACAAGAGATTAAGTCACTATAGACCCTATGTGGCAAATACGTTTTGCAATTATGTTGTTGTCAAATGCTGGATTTTTCGTTTCTAGTACGGCAGATATGTAGCAGATTCACCGTTACTTAAGGTACGTCACAAGGGTTTACTACACCGCAACCACATTTTACAACCGAAGTTTCAAGCAAACAACCACAAGGATGGCATTTGGACTACAAATGCCAGTTACAATAAGTTCCTTTCTAGTTCCTTTTCCAATTAGCCCAACAGTACAGCTTACGAATTTATCAAGCCTATCACTGGAAAGGATGCAGAAGATTTTCACCATTTCTTTGAATGGTATCGGACTATGCTTGCTTAGTTTAGAAGCCCAAATATGCATACCTGAAGTCAATGATTATCAGCCAATTTGTTTTATATAAAAATTTCAAAATAATGATCTATAAAATTTCTACCACTTGAAAAATTAACAGAAACAAGAAAATTATTTTTTCTGAGAAATTTAATATAATTTCATATATTAAATTTAAAAATTTAATGTATTTAATAATTTAATTCCTGAAATTTAAATAATTTTTCATATAAAATCAGCCTCATATAATTTCAGATACACGAAGTTGATTAAAAAAACAAAAAACGAAATAAATATAATCTATAAATAACTGACATAAGTTGGGAAAAAATTATGAATTTTATAGAATTCAAATAAAACCTCCTAATTTAAAAGGCCTGAATTTCGTAGAATGAAATATATTATTGCATTGAAATCTGATAAACCATAAAGTCTAATTTTAATAGCATTTAAATGAAAATAAAAGTTTATTATTAGTATTCTTGGGATTGGTACTACTATATTTAAAAATCAAAATAGACATAAAAAAAAAAAAACTCTTATTTAAACTTCGTGTTTTATTAAAAAATAATGAAATCTTTACTTTGGATATAATAAAGGGATTTATTTACCTTTAAATTCTTACTAAAAAAATCTATTATGGCTTTACTGAATCCTTATTTATAAGGCAGAATTTAATATTGCAGGATATTTGAATATGGTGTATTCTAAAGCCTTTGAAAGTGTGGGTGGTTGCTAATGATTTGATTTTAACCATCACAAAAGTACTCTTAAAATGTTATTTCATTCCATGATGGCTGTACAAATATGTCGTCATAATTATCGGATATTTTTTTTCTTATATATATGTGAAAAGTAATATCCGATAATCATGACAACATATTTGTATAGCCATCATGGGATGAATTAACATATTAAGAGCACTCATGTGATGGTTAAAACCAAATCACAGCTTCTTCTTATGTATGGATGTAATGTTACTCGAGTCCGTAGCATACTTTAATCTACACGTGCCCCCTAGGTAGTGCTAAATGAGTAACAGCTCTTGCAAGATTGGAGTTAAGTTTGTAACTGTGACAGTTATGGAGACCTTAGGTGTTTTGCACTATGGAGGAAAATTATGATATCAAATTATTGGAAGAAACTAAGAAAAAGAAGTGGAGGGACTCGATTTGTAAAGTCCCAAACTCCCCTAGATCTATCGCTGCATCGGACTTCAGCATGGAGACTAGACATGATTGTCTTGCTAAACATCTACACAGTATTGGTATATATATATAACTGCCCTTTAAGCACTTTGTGCAACCAGCTCTCTGAGATGGACAAAGATCATTTGCTAAGTTGTTCTTCATTGAATCAAGAAACCTTATACAGGAGATATTGGCGGGCTACAGAGTTGACGCAATTGGCATCCAGAGATTAATTTTCTTTAATCTTTATGTAGTTACAGTTTTGATGTAATTATTATTATTATTATTTTTTTTTTATGAGTTATTGTTTTTTTTTATTTTCATATTCCATCTTTATGCTCTAATATCATGCATATGTGATGCAAGGAAGCCAATGATGTAAAATCAAATACTTTCGCAATATAAAAAAATTATGTATATTTTTACAATTTAATGTACAGATTAATAATATAATAGCAATTACCACCGAGCATCAACGGATTAAAATCTAAGAAATTTGTAGAAATTTTTAACATTTAATTCCTTAATGAATTTTCTTGAGTATACTTGTTTCTTCTATTTGTATATTTATGACTCCACTACTTTTATATCCCCGACTTAACTCTTGGAAAAGTTAATTTTTATTTCTAAACTAAAGTGAATTCGATTTATCTTGCTTTTTTGAATTCCTTCTATTAGCTCACATTCTCCCTATACATATCTTGTTCAAATTTTCAATCTTAATAAAATACTTTTTATCCATTCACTCAAGTTCAAATACATTATTTTTGAACTTGTAGTGGATGACACTTGATGTTGATACAGTTTTTTCAAATATTAATTCAGTAATTAAATTAAATTACTTAATTTTAGTTTTTTTTAGATTTAAGTTGCATATATCTACCCATAGATGCCGCCAGATAAACTTCAAAAAAATGAATGAACATTATTTGAAAAGGACTTTCTGCAATATAGTGAAAAAAAAAAGTAGGAATTGACTTTATAAAATTTTTTTTTATATTACTTGTTTTTAAAAAAACCATAAGAGTTCGTACGTGAAATCGTAAGTTTGTCAACAAACATTCTATCGCTATTTCATGTCGTTTTACAAATATTTGACTCAATGTCTTTCAACACCCAAAAGATTGACGGAAGACGCTTGCATTTACTTTCGGTATTCTTTTTTTCTTTCAAAATGAGTGAAAATGAAAACATTTTCAGTGACAATATCAGCAATGTATCACATAGTGATCTCGAAATTATTGACGACGAATCAAAGAATCATTGTTCTGATTCTAAAAATAAAACAGGATTGAAATTATTGTTCTGAAGCAAAACCATATTTGGAAAAACTGTTCCATGAAAGATTTAATACAAAAGAATATTTATTTCACATTTAACTTCCCGGTCTAACTTGTGAACCAAAATTAGCTTGAAAGATAGATCTAGTGCATGTTAACGTTACAGCAATTGCCCTCAGGAATAAAATGACTCGAGGGATAATATGAAACGAGTACAAATCGGCCTGTTTTGTTGTTGTTTCTTAGCCCAGTTGATGGAAAGCAATATTTAGACCAAGTCCAAGAACCCTTGTGGTCTCATGGAAGGAGGGGCATCTTGTGTTGTAATGGAGCACCTGTAGATAGAGGTCTGACTTGGCTCCGTGATGCTGACTTTTTGCGGGGTAGGGTTGTCAGCGCTATGCTCAAAAGTCATATTCGACGGGGGCCTACTTCTTAAAGTGGATTACGAACTACTACAAACATCCACGGCACTGCTGTAGCTAGAACCCGGAACCTGTGGCACCCAGTGCCAGAGCGTTAGTCAGGCTCGTAGTGTTTCGTAAATTTTTTCAAGGGTTTCTTAGGTGCGATACATAAATATAGAGCGGTACTTCTGAAAGTCATCCGAAAGGTAATAATTTTCTCTTTCTGGCCATCGTTGACTTTTTACAATATACTATATAGAGTGTCTAATAAAAAAAAAAAAAAAAAAATCTCCATAAAACTTAAGAGATTGTATTTGATCAAAAAATAAAGTAAAATCCTATTCTTAGAAATTGTACACAATATCGTCTTAAACGCATTTACCCTTTAAATAAAAAATTCTATAACTTAAATCTATAAGGCTTTAGTTTGTGAATGACCGGTCAGTAAGCTGAGATTTTTATCTTTGATCTCAGTAGTGTGATTATAAAAATCGCTAATACTATTATGGTTGTTGTCGTATCCCCTGAAAAGTACAATGGAATCGTGGTGCCCCCGAATCATATTGGCTATACTGATTAAAAGCTCAGAGTATAAATCCTCTTCAGAGGGATGGTCCAGAAAATGTATGGCGACTTCAACAGCTGGGCAATCAAAGACATGATGATGAGTAAACTCGACATCAGGGCAGTTGCCACATTTTTGGTATTTTTAACGCCATCAGCAGAAATTTTCATATTTTCGTGGGGCTTCATCCTTAATCTTATGAGAGTAGTAGATTTTCTTCTATCGTAAGTTTAGAATTTGCTAGAATTCTAAGTTTAGAATTTGCCAAATGCAAAGTAGGAATCTGCAAGATTGCATCTCCAAGGGAATGGTATTCTGATCCAGACTTCTAGCATTCAAAGAAGACTTCTAGCCAAACAATCTGCAATTTCATTAAATAATACTAATACTATTTAATTGGATATTACTATTGTGCTTAGAGCCATCTGTCCCATTATAGCTCTGGGAATGATGGGAAATTGTGCCATCTGAAATTTCAAGCAACATCTCTGTCTGGTACATTCGCAACCTTCAAATACATAAGTGAATGAATTTTTGATTTTCACAATTTAGACTATTTCTTTCTCAAACTTTCTTCACGAAATTATTATTATTTTAATTCTGACCATTTTTATCAACAGGAACCAATCAAGCTCCAAAAGAGATTAAATAATAATGAAAATAACTGGATTTCATATCGTCAAAATTATAAGGCACTTTAAACTCACATTGTGGGCGCATTTACCAAATATAATGGATAATAAAAATAATTAAAATATGTAGGGTTTCCTCTTTCGTATTAAATTGTATTAAGCTATTTAAAATCTACATATATTGTGGACCAATAACTTTAATTACCAGTTTTAAGAACACTTTCAAAACAGTTACAGTTACATATTAATGATATTAGTCAGTTATTGTTATATTCCTACCCACTAAATGGAACTTTTATACATAAAATAAGATATGTCAGGGGTTAAAAATAACTTAATTTTTAACAATAAATATCATTCCTATTTTCAATTTAATTAAACTGTTTCACGTCTCATAATATTTAAATAGCATGATGAGATTGTATGACAAATTTTTGAGAAGCGAATGTTTTTTTTTCTTATTATTTTATTTTAAATGATCTAATTCGTAACGTATTTAAATGCAATATGGGGAAGGATGTCAACAATACGTTTTTATTTTCTGCAATATCGCTCACTTTCGCGATCAACAGAACCGCAAGCGTGACACAGCGCTAACGAACCCAGCGGAAACATGCCCCTTCGAACACTTCAGTTCGCCCCGGAACACCTGAGATTACTCATTTAGAAGATATCGCTTGCAGCTGTGGGGCTATCCCTGAACGGAACTACCTCTGGACTTTTAACGAGTGACTCACTTTCATTTCCTCTCGCCGCAAAACGCGTCCTACGTCGTTTTTTATTCGAGTCCACTTGACTCCCCTTGATGACTCGTTGGACTCTTATTACAGGAAATCTTACACCTTCATTCACAAGAGGGCAAACAACCAGACGAGTTTACCAACAACTGGCGATTTGTCTTGGCGACGGACCTGACTCCCCGAATATCGCCAAGTTCTGGTAATCTAATAGTCATAAATAACGGATGCGTAGTTATATGACTGGTTAGGTTCATTGTTTTATTTCTGTAGTGAGTTTTTCTTCTTTTTTTTTGCCATGCTTGAATGCTTTGAGAATTTTCGTTTTATTTTCTTTTTTTTTTTCGAAGTGAAAGTTGAATATTGATGGAGAAAGTTATATTTTTATGAATAGACGGGAAAAAAAAAACTTTATTTTCTTTGCTTTTTTTTATTTACAGATTCAATGGCCCCTGAATTTTTTTCGTACTTCCTTCCTCTTATTTCAAGGACAATCACCTTGAATATTTGACGACTTTCCTTCTGATTGATGTACAATTCTTTGTAGGATTTCCGTTGCATAAATTGCTTTTGGATTAAAAAAAAAGTAGAACTATAAAAAATTGCACAGCAAAATTAAGAAAAAAAAATTTAGTTTTAAAATTGTATAAGAAAAAGAGGAATTAATTTATTCAGCAATAATTAGTTTCAGAACGTGTTATCTTTAACAGAAAAAAACATGATTAGTAACTACACAAATATCTAATGTAAACCGACGAGCTTTACATCCTGTACATACCATACAGGTACCGTTTATCAGCAAAAACGTTTCACTATGCTCAAAATGCTTTTAAATTGGAGTTGGAAGAGAAAAGTATAATAACTTTTTTATTCAATTTCACCAAGTATTAACTCTCACATTAGTCACTATTTTAATAACAATGATTATGATACAAACATTATAGACCGAAATTTACATTTAGTGAATAAGATTGTACCATGGCAAGAGCATATTGACTGGTGAAACGCATTAATATAAAAAAATAAATAAGAATTTGAATTTGTTAGCTTAAAAAAAGGACAGCAAAAGGTACAGAATTTGTAGCGGTCAGGTTGGGCAATTAGGTTGTAACTGGGTGTGAATGGGTTGAGATACTTGAGGAACAGGTTGGAGAGATCACTGTTTTATTCACAAGCGCACAAACACTACACACGTACAATTAAAGACATGCAATATTTAACACATTTAAAGACAGATACACTGAAGTGCAAAAGTCATGGGATACCTCTTAATATCGTGTCGGCCCTCCTTTCGCCCTGCGAAGTGCAGCAACTCGACGTGGCATGGACTCAACAAGTCGTTGGAAGTTTTCTGCAGGAATATTGAGCCATGCTGTCTCGATAGACGTCCATAATTGTGAAAGCGTTGATGGTGCAGGATTTTGGGCACGAACAGACCTCTCGATGATGTCCCATAAATGCTCGATGGGATTCATGTCGGGCGATCTAGGTGGCCAGATCATTCGTTGGAATTGTCCAGAATGTTCTTCAAACCAATCGCGAACAGTTGTGGCGCGGTGACATGGCGCATTGTCATCCATAAAAATCCCATCGTTGTTTGAGTACATGAAGTCCATGAATGGCTGCAAGTGATCTCCAAGTAGCTGAACATAAGCATTTCCAGTCAATGTTTGGTCCAGTCGCACCAGAGGACCAAGTCCATGCCATGAAAAAACAGCCCACACCATTACGGAGCCACCACCAGCTTGAACAGTGCCTTGCTGACAGTTTGGGTCCATGGCTTCGAGGGTCTGCGCCACACTCGAACCCTACCATCAGTTCTCACCAACTGAAATCGTGACTCATCGGACCAGGCCATGGTTTTCCATTCATCTAGGGACCAACCGATATGCTCACGTGCCCACGAGAGTCGCTGCAAGCGATGTCGTTCTGTCAGTAAAGGCACTCGAGTCGGTCTTCTGCTGGAATAGCCCAAGAAAGCCAAATTTCTCCGTACAGTTCTAACAGACATGTCCCTTGTACGTCCCACATTGATTTCTGCGGTTATTTGACGCAGTGTTGCTTGTCTGTTAGAATTTACGACTCTTTGCAGACGTCGCCGGTCTCGGTCGTTAAGTGCAGGCGGTCGACCACTGCGCTGTCCATGGTGGGATGTTATGCCTGAAATTTCATACTCTCAGCACACTCTTGACACAGTGGATCTGGGAATGTTGAATTCCCTAACGATTTCCGAAATGGCATGACCCATGCGTCTAGCTCCAACTAACATTCCGCGTTCAAAGTCTGTTAATTCCCGTCGTGCGGTCATCATCACGTCAAAACCTCTTCACATGAATAACTTGAACAGAAATGAAAGCTCTGCGCATTTATACCTGTTCTACGCGATGCTACTGCCATCTGAAAATTTGCATATTGCTATCCCATGACTTTTGCCACTTCAGTGTAATTATAGATTGCTGGAAGGGTTCTACTTCTAAGCCGAAACTCGGCTACGCGCAGGATGAGCGAAATATATTTCCTCTCGGGGTGAGAGTCTGTAGGCCAACTAAACGCTTCTCAGCGGAAAGCAGGTTGGCGCTCTACTTCCTTTCGGACGAGAGTCTGGAGACCAACTGACCATTTCTCCTGAACTCCACAGGGGGCGCTCTTGCCAGTGTATAGGAGGAAGCAGGATTACAAAGTAAGAATAATAAGAGTGTCTGGAACAAAAGTTCTTCCCACTTTTTTTTTCCACGCACCTCTTTTGCCAGTAAAATGAAGCCACGAATTCCTTTCCCAGAATAACTTTTTTAGTTGCTCAAAATAAAATTAAAAAATTCATTTATATAAAAACAATTAACAAAAAGTATGAAACAGTAATAAGCATAGGCTTTTTCCTAGGCATATTAGAGAGTTTTTGCATACCGTACGTTAGTTGCCGTAGGACGTCCGTTCGCTTTTTCTCCCTAGCGCGTATGCTCATAGGAAACTGAGCATGCGCGCTAGGGAGAAAAAGCTAACGGACGTCCTACGGTAACTAACGTACGGTATGCAAAAACTCTCTAATATCTCATAATAAAATACGTAACGGATTATAGGATAGTTCAAATAATTATACAAACATGAGAATCCTAATACTGATGTTGTTCACCTTGAATGAAATTGCTATATGAAAAAAAAAACAATCTGTTATATCTAATGATATTCATAGATACAATGGATACTATTTATAATTTGTTCCATATATTTGTATGATAACAATAAACAGTAACAATAACAATAAACAATAACAGATAACAATAAACAGTGAAAATAAAGATATGTAACCATGCTTCCCCCTACACACAGGCAAGAGCACCCCTTGTGATGTTCAAGAGAAATGGTCTGTTGGCCTCCAGACTCTCATCCGAGAGTATCGGATGGACTACAGTCAGTTTAGTTGGACTACAGTCTCTCACCCTGAGATGAAATATATTAAGCGCACCCTGCGTTTAGCTGAGTATCGGTTTTTCGGCTTAGAAGTGGAATCCTGCCACGAATCTATAATTATCTGTCTTTAAATGTTAAAGAGTGTATGCCACTAATTGTATGTGTGTGGTATTTATGCGGTCAATAAAGCTGTGAGTTCTGCAACTTGTGCAAGTATTTCAACCCCACCACACCAAATTACACCTGCATATACTGATTTCTTCCCATTGACATCCAAGATATCAGTGGATCTCTCGTCAAGAATCCGTGATCTAAATCTTGCTGAACCTTGTAACTCTCCAATGTCTCTTAATAAAACCTTTCCTTTATGATTCGGCCCCTCACCCATTCTTCTTCGCAAAGAATTATCTTTATTTTCTTATTATTTTTTAAAAATCTGTTTAGGTATTAATATTCTCAAGTTATATAGCAAATTAATCGAATGATTCAAATTGTTGACAATTACAGACTTTTATTTTTGATTTTGCAGTTAAATTCAATTTTTCAAAATAATATGCCTAACCTGAAAATAAATGGCATTACGATAATTTTAAAAAGCATAAATTTATGATGAAAAGCCTATTTTATGACAAAAGCTTGACATGAGATTATATCTGTCTTCGTTGGAACCTGATAATCCGCTTCCGTAAAAATAATCTCTAATATCTTATTGAGAGAGATATTTGAGCTTCTTTTATCGAGTTGATTTTTAAAAAAATCAAGTTCCGTTGATGACAGATATAATCTCATATCAAGATCTGTATTTAAGTTTATTTCGGCATTTATTCTTGACAGAAAACTCAGAAAAGAACATGGTTTCAACGAGTGCTATATCCGCAAAAGGCAATAAATATTTTATTGCTTTACAGTTCAATACTCTTTATAAACAGAAATTATTGAGTTTTTTTACATTAGATAGTAAAGAATAATTAGTCGGAAGTTCATTCAAATTTTTTTCACAAATTGGTAATTTTTTTTATCTTATCAAAAAATCAATCCGTCGAACAAATTTGAAATCCAGTTAACATTATTATTTAGTTTTGAAAAGACTGTTTTAAGGACACTTTTTAAGTTTCTCATGTTTTTCGCCATTACTAATATCATTTTTTCTTCACTGGCGCAACAGCCCCATGATGGGTAAAGGCCAGCCATTTGTTGGCAGATTTCGAGACAATGTTTCCTTTTTTTATGGCATAAGGTATCAAGGTAAGGTTAGCCCCAAGCCCAACAGTCACATTAGATCGGGACCTACGGTTTGAAGTTGTTTTTTAGCTTGAATGTATGCTACGGACGCGAGTAACACTATCCCCGCAACCCTTTATGATCATATTAGACTGGGACTTACGATTTAAAGTGGATTCCGAACCACTACAAACATCCATGGCACCGCCGAGACTCGAATCCAACACCTGTGGCACCGAACGCCAGAGCGTTAGTCATTTGACTATCCTGTCTCAGTATCATTTTCACGCATCCCAAATCAATCTGCACATACCCCAAGTTTCAATTTCGCTCATGTCTAGATCAACTTTACCGATTTATTGATAAATTTATTTCCTCATCTATTTGATAAAAATGTATAATATATTTAATTTTATTTGAAATTATCTGAATTATCTACTAATTTGTTTTGTATACATCACGACTTTAAACGCTCAATACTAGAAAGAGCTCAATTCTGGAACATAAGATTTCTGAAAGCTGCATATAAAATCCGATCAATATCTTACTCTAGTAATAAATGTTATTGCATTTTTGTTTCCAAATAGCAGTAGGTGATTCAATGAAATAAATAATCAATATTTTATGAGCGTTAGTGAACTATTGACTTTTACTTCGTCTCAAGTGCTAATGGAAAGATTTATTGCATTATCTATCTATCGCAAATCTTTCTTTCAATATAAAATAGGAAATAATTAATTATATAGAACAGACTTTGATATATTTTCAAATACCACCCACTTTATAATTTAAAATTATTTCAGTCTTGCCTTAGATCTTTTCATCATTCTAAAAATCATATCTATGCAATGAGAGGTGGTTTATTTGTGGAATAAATTGATCCTCAAAATGATGATAAATCATGTTACATATGAAACCTGAAATCGGGAGACTCAGTAATTGATTTGTTAAACAATTCCCTTTTGACATTACTTGTATGACAATGATGGATTGACAATAGGAAAATTTATAAGTTATTGAAATTATATATAATGAATGCAATATATGCAAGCATGTTAAGCATTATTATATTTAAATAAAAGGCCATATCCATATTTATCCTATAGATGATGATTCGTTGTTTATGGTAAAAATTTTATGGACGATAAAACTAAATTCTTAAAAAAAAAAAAAATAGCGATATATAAGCATTTAAGAATGCTAAGGAATTCACATAAATTTATAAAATTATCTCTTTTTACAATTAGACATTGATAAGGATTTAAGTTCAATAAATAGATGTCATGATTCCTTTTCTTAATAGTATGATTGGGCGCAGAAGACCACTTTCAGGTTCATAGGAACACTTTGACTTATATTTACAAGCATAATATATATATATATAAAAATTAAAACTTTACTTAAAAAATTTTTTAAACCTATTAAATATGTTCTGAAAAATCAGTATGTATAACTTTTTGGTGATATTTTTGTGGTGATTTTCATGTGGATCAAAAATGAGATCTGATGGCCGAGTGTCTAGCGCTCTGGCGCTTGGTACCACAGGTTTCGGATTCGAGTCCCGACGGTGCCATGAATGTTTGTAATGGTTCGGAATCCACTTTAAATCGTATGTCCAGGTCTAACATGATCGTAGAGAGTTGCGGGGGTGTTGTTACTCCGCGTCCGTAGCTTACCTTCAAGCTACACGCACCTCCTGGGTAGTGCTAAGTGAGTAACGTCGGTGCAGCGCTTGTTTTAAGGCATCCAAGACAACTGTATAAGTATTTGCCAGCTACATTAGAACACACATAAAATACCATTTACAAAGAAGCGAAAATTGAAAATATAAATTTGATTCACAAATACACTCCATGGTCGGAGATTTTCCGAGATTTCGAGTCTACGATAAATCTACTGTGTCTGTGGCTGAGCTTACTTATCACACGGCGTGATACACGAAACCACAAAGGGCTAATTTTGTAATCAGATGGAATCTCCAGCCTGTTCAATCATTTAACAGAAAAAGAGAAAAAAAACACTTCTGGTCGACTCGTCGCAGAACACTCTTTTTCCAAAAACCCCCCTTCAAGAAAATCCGTCAAGGAGAGGGGTCAGCTTCCTTCACTTCTTATTGGAGTGGACATTTCCTCAACCCATGGTGTATCATCAATCACGATGCAGCAACTCATGACGTAGTCCATATCTCATCTGTAATTGTTTCGACCTGTGAAGGTTGAACAGCCAATCACTAATTTCACGATGTCTCATTATCCATGTCGCTAATTATCTGTTGTCAGATTTGAGCAACAGGTTTTTCTCATTATACAAAACAAATGAGTATCAACTCTTATATTATTAATGTAAATATATGAGTTAAAAATATAATAATAACATCTAACCGATTACCTTATTCCTTAAGCAGTTGGAAAAATATTAGATAACTGCTGATTTAAATTTCATTACATTTTCCGATTTCTAATGAATTAGTATCGTAGAATTTATTATTCATTGTATAAAAATTTAAAAAAAAGGACGATGATAAAAAATTTAACAACTTTTTACACATTTGGATAATCATAAAAAACTATAATGTGTTTTTTTTATTTATCCAATTTTTTTAATGCATTTTTAAAAGATTTAAAGAATTTTTTTGAGACACTTTTCATGGTTTTATTTACTTTACTTATTCGATAATTAATAAGATAACAAGTATCTGTAAGGCCAGTCAGTATAATTAATGCATTTTGAGACGTCGTTTGAATTGATTACATAGTCAAGGGCAAACAACACGCCCGGATTGCATGCGGTATTCTGAATCATGAAATTTCAATATGCGGTCAAAATAGTTGCAGGATAAATCTACAATTAAACGAACTAGCAACAAAGTACATTTATCACATATCAGATTTGAAGATCATGATTTCTTTTCAAATAGTTTCTTCTTTAATAATATGTCTGTGAAATAGATGTATGTTTCTCCAGCATTAAGATTTTAAGGAATTTCTAATTTATAGAAAATAATCTAACTTCTCAGATTTTTTTAGAGGGGTAAATGTAACATCCACATTTTTAGCCATTTGTCTTTCTTTAGAATTTTAGATAATTGAAATTTAATTCTGTTGATTCTTGTGACACTTTGTCGACAGCAATATTTAGTCCACGAACTCGTGTGTTCTTGTGGAAGGGGTATGGACACCCGTAGAAGTCTGACTTGGCTCCGTGTCGCTGAAGAAGGAGGGCAGTACCATCCGGGAAGACTTTTAGGGGCAACTACCCCGCCTTTGTGTATTGTATGGGAGAAGAGCCGGAAAAACTCCCACCATGTAGTGCAACTAACGAAGCAAAATGCTTAACATTATAAGCGCCATGGAGCCTTCACGTTTCTTGAAAAAGTGTCTACAGCAATGCCGCCAGCTGATTGAACCTCAGCCCTAATGTTCAGCGACGTTGCCACTGAGCCATGAGTTCTGCCAAGTTTAATTCTTAATAAATCATCAAAAGTTTATCTTTAATATATTATATAATAAAAAGTTTATTTTATAGTTTTCTCTTCATTAATCTATTTATAAATCAACTGTAAAATATTGTGGTGATTTAAAGAGAAATTTTCATTGACAATATTATTTAATTTTCATTTGTATTCAAATTTTAGTATTAGGTTCAGATTTGTTAATTGTTTATTTAATATTTTAATTCAGCTTACTTGGAATCGTATATATTTGTTGTATTTATCACATAGTATTATATTAATTATTATTATTATTATTATATTTTTATTGTTTGTACGTAAATTAAAAACAAATTTAAATTACTTATGTGAATATTGGAGACTGATGGTCGGGTGACTAGCGCTCTGGCTTTCGGTGCTTCGGGTTAGCACACAATTTTGTACTATTAAATCAATTTTAGGCATGCATAAGGTATAATTATAAAAATTTAATAAATTTAATATACTATAAAATACTCAAAGTTAATTAACAATTCCCCATTCTTATACGATGAATCTCTTTTACAATTCCTTCTATTATCTCACACTCTCCCTATGTATATCTTGTTCAAATTTTCAATCGTTAATAAAATACTTTTTATTCATCCACTCAAAGTCCAATACATTTTTTTGAACTTGTAGCGGATGACACTTGATGTTAATACAGTTTTTTCAAATATTGATTCAGTAATTAAATTAAATTATGTAATTTTAGTTTTTTTTTTAGATTTAAGTTGCATCTATCTACTAATAGATGGCGCAAGATGAATTTAAAAAAAATGAATGAAAATTATTTATAAAGGATTTTCTGCAATATAGTGGAAAAAAAGTAGAAATTGACTTTAAAATTTTTTTTCTTATATTACTTGTTATACATGAAATCATGAGTTTATTTTGAGAGAATAAATATATTCCGAGTATAAAACATAATTGGGTTTGTTAATGCTCTTTCATAGGAGAAACGAATTGATTGTTACATGGGGAAAACTGTTTACAAATTCGAAAATTTTATGAATTAAAATTTGAATGTTAATCCGGGAATAATCTGAAAATAATTAAATTAATAAAAACATTAATAATTAAAATGATGTGAAAATTTTAATATTGAAAATTTTGTACTTGATACAAAACATAAAAAAAAATGAAAAATTAGAAATAATTTATAATCCGAATTCATATCTGTTAAATAGTGTAAAATAAAAAATATCTGATGATTTAAAAAAAAAATTTAGTATGATTTTAGTAGAGTTAAATAAAAGAATAAGATAAAAGCAAAATTATTATAATAAGATAAAAAATAAATACATCTAAATTTAAATTAACAAATTTATTGAAAATTTGTTAAAACAAATCGGGAAATAATTCAAAAAACAATTTCCAATGGGTTGAAAACGATCGTGCTATATTCATAAAAAAATGACATTAGTTTAATCATTTTATCATACCCAAGACGAAAAAATATTACTCTTATAAAACCAGTCAAAAGAAACTTATTTGTGCAATCTGTTTGCAGTTAACTTTTTCAATTTGGTTAAAAGCTTTTCCTGCTTCAAGACACATGCTTGCTTCACATAACTTATTTGAAACACAAACAACACATCTTACAAATTTCTGCTACCGCAACAAAGCCAACCGCTTCGGTTCGTAACATTGAAAATATACTAAATTTCAACATTACGGTAAGATATTGTTAAATAATTTTGTAAATCTATATTCTGAGGATTCTCAAATTGATTTCATATTGGAATGCAATTTTTCTATGAAATCATTTAATACATTAGCAATACAAACTACTTATTTCCTGTTCTATCACCAAATTCCGCCATTAGCAAGACTGAAGCAAAATGAATAATTCTTTTAATATATTAATTTGTAACAAAATACCTAATAATTTAAATGCAACGAATGTCTAATATAATATTATTGATGCTATATTATAATCTATATTATATATTATCTATATATTATATCTATTGTATCTTATATAATATTATTGATGTTCAATAAGAATGTTATGCTCTCCAAAAATTTTAGCAATTATTATTTTACTAATTATTTAAAATCGTACAATAGAAATGATTTTTATAAAAATTATAAAAAGTTCGTAAAAATTGATACAATGCATTCCAAACTTACTTTCTGATGTATTTCATTCCTAAAAGAGTTTTCTTTGCCTATCAAGTGTCTGAGCAGAAAAAACAAATTTACAGAATCATTAGTTGAATTTAGTTGTGAAATAAACTAAGAATTTTGTAAAAAAAATTAAACTTTACAATAATCAATATGAAGTAATTTTTAAGACCAATTGTTGATTCTCAGACCGATTGCTTTTAAGCTTTAGATTATTATTCTATGAGCATACTATCAATGAAAAAATAATGATATATAGATTACTATTAATAATAATTACCAATAAAATTTCTTAGACGCTTTTCAATACGATAATAAATGACTTCTTAGTTTTAATTAATTAATCTTAAGCAACAATTATCGTTTAACGTGCATTTCAAAAAAACAAAATAGGTGCATCAAATAAACTTACATTATGCATTTTCATATTATATGTATATTAGTAACGTAACAGATTGATAATTATCGCTATTTCAAAAATGATTTATTACGGAATAAAAAAGTGCCAAACTTATTAGAAATTTTAATTTTTTTTCTAACCATAACAATGACCTTGAAGCATTTGAAGTAAATTTTTTTTGAATAATTTTTTCTTTAAAAACAATACATTACCGAATTTCAGTTATAATTCTAACGCCAATAATAAACAATGCATATTTATTTTACGTGATGATTATTATGAAATAAAAAAATGAATAATAATACATTTAAATTAATGTTACATAGTAATACATTAATAATACGATAATAATTAAAAATACATTAATAATATATTTAAATTTAGAATTAACGAAATTTTTGTGATTTTGGTCACATTGAACACGTAAATTATTATGCTTTGTAAATTGAAATTTATCTTTATACAAATATAAAAGTACAATAGTCACTCGATTGATTTGCCTTCCACACTGTACAACATTCGACAAAAGACGACCTTTCTAAAGGACTAATTTAAATAGAAAATCACCTGATCTTTTCAAATAAAACCCTTTAGTTCTTTTTGAGATTTTGTCATGCTTTTATTTATTTGAAATATTATTTCTTTTTATATTTATTGAATGTTAATATTTTATTCCTACTGTTATTTGTTGTTGATACCTTTTATCTAAATTTATTTAATGTTAATGTTTTTTTCTGTATTTATTCGATTTTTAACTAACATTTTGTTACCATAAATACTTTGTGTAACATAATGGTTATTTTGATATTTAATTTAAAAATGATCATATGATAAGTGATATTTTTTATTTTAGGATATCTTGTCAAAATTTTTACCCATTAATTCCCGCATAATAAAAAACAACAACATATTCTATGTCTACGTCCACTTTTAGTAAGAGTAAATCTAATACGCATCCAAAGGTAGAATCTAATGTTACAACTACCGAATTTTATGTACTAAATTGGAAAACTGAGAATATAACAACTGAGCAATAAGGCAAGATGTTGAACATCACAAATACCCTCGAGTCTCCTAGTTTTTGAAACGGTGTCTACAACAAAGCTGCCAGCGGATTGAACCTCAGACTTAAGGCTCACCAGCGGCACACGTTGCCACGAGTGGGGAAGGATACCATATAAATATGATAGCATATCAACAATAAATACATTTATAAGAAAAAATGAATTCCTCACTTAAAAATACTATTAAATATTTTCCTTGCTTCTTTTTCTGTTTATTAATTATTTCGTTAAAATAATATTTCTTTTTCTAAATCATGGTTATCTTTTGTTGAATGAACAACGAATATTTCTATAAATATTATAATAGCTTTATTATAGAAAGCAAATTTGTATTTTCCCTATAAATTTCCATCTTGAACATAAAAGATACTTTTTAAAATTAAAATGTCTTTTTATATTTAATTTATCAACAAGATTTTCCTTGTAATTTAAAAAAAGGCATTACATTGAAAATAATTTGTTGCGACAAACTGACTATTGTTTGCATATAATATGACTATTGTCTAACTATTGTTCATATGTTTATATATTGTTGTATAATTATGTTTTCGCCTGTTTTAAGTTGCATAAATTGACTTAACCAATTAAAATTTGATTCAAATGATTTATCAAAAGAAAAACCAGCTTTTCTGTATTTACAGAAAATCTTTTAAGTAAATGTTTAGTAGTAAAATATATTTTGAAAGGTTACAAATCCGATAGATCCTACTCTTATTATCAAGTGAAACTAAATTAAAAATTCTTACTCAAATAACTATACAGAACGTTAAGCTTAGCGCTATATAATATCTTTTAAATCAAATGAATAGTTAGGTAAATAGACTTAATTGCGATACGTACTTTGCAAAAATACTTTGTTTACAGGGATAGTAGCTAAATGTTGCTCCTAATAACCTTTCAAAAGAACAGCAAACTATTCAATCTATACATTTTTCTATACGATTATAAAGTTCAAATATTCGAGTTGATTAAAGTACTACACAAAACTGTAGGCTTTCAAAATTGAAAAATATAGAAACAGAGTGGATTATAATCTACCTTTGAATAATTCTCGGTAGTATATACTTAAAACTATGTAGGCATTATTTACTGGAAAACATTTATTTGAAAAGAAAAAATAAATGGAAATTATTTATCCATTACTTTAAATTTAAAATAAAAAAAAGCATATTGCTGTTTAAGTAAGTTTGGTTTTATTTATTTCTCAAAGAAATATTTTTCACAAATATTCAAGTCTTAATAGGAAAAATATTTTGGTTTGGAAAATATTATAATAAAATATTTGGTTTTTTAAATATTTGAATGTGAAAACAATGGGTGGAGTTTATAGAGATAATAATAATAAAAAAAATTCTCTAGAAACAAAATATCTTAAAAAGGATTTTCTCTTGTATGGAAACAAATCTCTCGTGTGCGTCTTCACTGTCTGAAATCTTTATGCGATTATTTGTCAAAAATACAATTCGGTAATAGAATTTAAATTTTGCAGTTGGAGTAACAACCTTTACAGCCTGACACAATTGGATTTTACTGCATTGTGTCTCAGATTCTAGTTTTCGTTATTTATAGAAAACGTTTAAATTGAAGAATTGTTTTTTCTTTTAAAATATGATTATAGGGAAAGAGAGAGAGAGAAAGTTATATTATAATAAAAACATTTATTTTCTAAGACTTCTTAAATACTTATACTTATAATATAATGCAAATTTCTGAATTTATGGATGCCAATGAAAAAACTCAAGTTGTCAACTAAATAAATTTTATTGGATCCAAAATAGAGCATTGAGTTTTTGAATCTAGGGAAGTTTATTTTGTAATCTGACAAATGAATCAAATCAAGCATTCCAATGCCCATACTGCAATTAAATCTATAGGCTGGGAAATTTCTTCAATGGTTTTGAGATAATAGATGAAAAGTTTGCATTTCTCAAATGCTGATCTATGAAGTGGGGCCTGGTGGTCGATTGTTTGTCGATTGGTGCCACAGATGATCTTGCGAGTTACTACAACTTCTAATAAGTACTTCGAAGGTCATCATCATCATCATCATCATTGGCGTAACAGCCGCACGGTGGACCAAGACCGTCGGCCCACTGACAGATTTCTACAGGAGATGTTTTCTTTTTTCAACTATTACTGCGGTGATTGTAGTAGTAGTAGTGGCGGTGCTTGTAGTGGTAGTAGTGGCGGTGCTTGTAGTGGTAGTAGTGGCGGTGCTTGTAGTGGTAGTAGGGGCGGTGCTTGTAGTGGTAGTAGGGGCGCTGCATGTAGTGGATGCTTGTAATGGTAGTAGGGGCGGGGCATGTAGTAGAGGCTTGCAGTGGTAGTAGGGGCGGTGCATGTAGTGGATGCTTGTAGTGGTTCGAAATCCTCTTTAAACTGTAGATCCTGATCAAATATGGCTGTAAACCGTTGTATGTTAGATAGGACTGACAACTTTACTCCATAAAAAGAAAACATCTCCTGTAGAAATCTGTCAGTGGGCCGACGGTCTTGGTCCACCGTGCGGCTGTCACGCCAATGATGATGATGATGATGACGACCTTCGAAGTACTTATTAGAAGTTGTAGTAACCCGCAAGATCAACGTTGACCCACCAAAGAGATTTTCTATGAGAAAAAGATTAATAAATTTTAGCAAATCCATAGGCAGATTGAAAAAATTGTAAATATTCCAGCATTGGATAAAAATAAGGATTTTTGAACGTAAATTACTGCAGATCAGAAAATGAAGGAACTGAAATTTCTTCAGATGCTAAATCTGAGATAAAATATTTCTGGAATCTTGAGTATATTTACATTTTATAAAATCAAAATATAGTCTATTATTCATTTGTAAAATAACTCACATCTTTTTTTTACTGTTCGTGCTACTTACAGTTATATTTATATTGCAATCTTTAATGTAATACTTCTCCTCTAAGTAAGGCTTAAAAAGTAGGAAGTAAAAATAAATTTTTTTTTTCACTAAAACTTATTTTCGCTTTCGCCTAAAATGGTTGAATAAGGATACTTCCTTTGGTTTTAATGATAAAAAAAATCACATAAATCACAGAAGAAACATATTTATAGCTTAACAACGTAGAAATTCAAATTGTGATGAGGAATAGGAACAAGGACAATAATAACAGAAAACTGAAATATTAGTTAGTCATTATTTAATTAGTCATTATTTTTTGTACTGGAAAGTAACGAATCCATTCTTTCACTTACTACTAAAGGATGTATATTACTTCAAAAATACCAAAGTACATTTAAGTTACATGTTTATTAAATATATGTTATTTTAATACTCATTTATGGCAGGGGTTCTCAAAGGGGGCTCCAGGGTGCGTCAGTGCGTTCTAAATGATTTCTGAGTGCGCCCTGTGATATTCTAGAGAAATATGTATTTAGATATAAAAATATATTAACTCTTTTTCTTGTCAATTTTACCTTTAAAGACGCTTTTATTACAAATTAATAATCTTTTTTGCTGCTTTTTTATTTTTTTCTTCACGTTAAAAGTCACCAAACAGCGGTAATGCGCCAAAGAAGTTTCAGAGAAACTATGATTAACTACATGATTTCCCATGGTTAGTGACTATGAGCGCTTGCGTCTTTGAGATTTTCAATGTTAAAAAACTTTCCATTGCAACCTATGAGATTCCACCGTCTGTAAATAGTAGTCTGTGGGGTTGAAATTCTGAATATAAAGCAGTGAGGCATTGGTAGCGGGTGTGATATTCTTGTTGTGTATATTACTTATTTTGAAAGTGTTGAAAGTGGATATTAAATTAGTACTACTTAATTTCAGATAAATAGTCTATGAAATAATAAATAGTCAGTCCCGGTCCTAATAGGATAGTAGAGCGATGCGGGGGCATTGTTACTCCGCGTCCGTGGCTTACCATCAAGTTACACGCGCCCCCTGGTTAATGCAAAGTGAGTAACATAGGTGCAGCCCTTATGACGAAGATCACGGTCTATTTGCCAGCTGCATTAGAAGGAAAAAAAAATTTCAGATAAATACACTCAAATGCAATGAATAGATTTCTCAAAAAGAAGCGTGATATTGCAGAATCAGATTCTGTTAAGTAAACAAAAATTAACTGCAAGTAAGAAATCAAAATGGCGGCCAAATCTCGAATATAATGAAATTGATTTAAGTTTTAGTTTCCATTTATAACGGAAATCAAGAACATCCTTTACCATTATGTTTAGTATATGGATGCAAAATGGCAAATGAATCATTACTTTCTAATAAATTGAGTAAACAATTTAAAACTATTCACTCTTAATTTACGAGATAAATCTGTAATTTTTTTTTCAAAAGATTGTCTGAACAGCAAATAAAAGCGGTAAATTCTTTTAGAAGTATAATGACTATTTCTGATAAATCTGAAATCACTTCTTATCAAGTTTTAGAATTTACAATTGTAGTAAAAAGTATGAAAGCTCATACTTTAAGTGAGCCACTGATTTTGCTTGCATGCAGAAAAATGATCATGACAATGCTAGGAAATGAGTCAGCAATGAAAACAAGTAAGAATATTCAACTGTTCAATGATACAGTTAACAAACGCATTACAGAATTGACTTCTGATATCCAGAAAAAATCTAATAATAAACCTCACTATTCAAAATGCTCATTACAAGTAGATGATTCAACAGATATTGTCAACAAAGCTCAATCATTAGCATTCGTCTGTTTTTTTTAATAAAGATCAAATAGTAAATCATTTTCGTTATTGCAAAATATTAAGCATGTGAATTAAAGGTGAAAATATTTTTTACACTTATTTTTAATAATATGTTGATAGAGGTTAGTTAATATGAAAGTCATATGTATGTATTTGTACAGATGGAGCTCCTTCTATGGTAGGCTGAATTCATTGATCTCTTCATAGGGAGATCTTAATGGCAATAACATTGTGGGAAAAATTGAGAGAAGTTTTAGATCATGCAGTTCAGATGGCAAATTTTATCAAATCGCGTTTATTCGACTGCTTTTACATAATTAGGTGAAATTGCTGTGAAGGGAGAAAGCATTTACCCTGTGTACACGAGCTAAGAAAAGAACTTAACGCGTTTTTTAAAGAGATGAATCAATTACATTTTTGTAGCCCTTTCGGTGTGATTAGATAACCATGGTAACTATGTTTACCCGTGCATTTCAGCAATTCTGTATTTCGAATACTTATATGCCAGGGAAATATGCTGACATCCAATGATAAAATGAAAGCCTTTCAGACGTTAACTAGAGATTTGGAAAAGAAAAGCTGTTTGAGGTAACTTGTAAATGTTTTCATTGATAAGTAGCATTTCTTCTTCATTTGGCCAAACAGCCCATGGTGGCCCAAAGCCATCTGCCTACTGGCAGATTTATTGACAAGAGATGCTTTCTTTTTATGGGGTAGAATTATCAGCCCTACGCCCAGTGCTCATATGAGACCGGGACCTGCGGTTTAAAGTGGATTTTGAACCACTACAAACGTCCATGCGGCCCCTGGATTCGATCCCGAATCCTAGGTCACTCGTTCATCAGGTCCTAAGTAACATTTGGATAAATGAAATACTTCCAATAATAGGTCGTAGGTCTGACATCTCTCCCCGTAAAAAGAAAAACATCCCCTGTCTCGAAATCTGTCAGTAGGCAAACAACCATTGGCCCACAATCAGCCATTGTACCAATCATCATCATTGGCGCAACAACCCCATGATGGACTCCAGGTGGTTTGCCAACCGGCAGATGTTCTGACAAGAGATGTTTTTCTTTTTACTGGGTAGAGTTGTCAGCCCTACTGCATACAGTCATGTTAGACCGGAATCTTCGGTATAAAGTGGATTACGAGCCACCACAAGCGTCCATGGCACCGCCGGGACTCGAACGCGAAGTCTGTGGCACCGAGAGATAGTTACTCGGCCATCAGGCCCCGTTTATAAATCTAAAACTTATCAATCTTTCGCAAGGTATAACAGATGATAGTGATTAAAATTTTAATTTTATTAAAAATTCATGTATACAATTCATCCACTTGGAGGCAAATATTAATTTTTAAGACAATTTTTTTTTTTTATAAAATGCATAATTATTCTATACTGATTCAGAGCAGTTTTAAAAAACGGATGTATATAACAAAATAATAATATTAATATTTAGTAAATTAACTCATCTAACTCAAAAATGGATTCCCTAATGTTTCTGATGCTTACGTAACTCAACATTTTAATAAGGGCATTTTAAAAATTTTCTCTTATAATGGTTTTTTTCTGAGCATTAACCTTAAGGAAAAAACAAATCGCATTGTTACTCA
Organism: Caerostris darwini; assembly: GCA_021605075.1. Lineage (NCBI taxonomy): Eukaryota > Metazoa > Arthropoda > Arachnida > Araneae > Araneidae > Caerostris > Caerostris darwini. The sequence continues at coordinate 958,045 of BPLQ01014549.1, forward strand.
CCATTTCATTGTTTCCCATAATTAAAAGAAGGTGAAATACTATTTCGATGAGACACCTCACAGGAAATGTTAATTTTTATTTTTCGAACGTTTTTTTTTTTAATGTTCTTTTAGTCGTTCCTTCACGGAACTGAACTCGTTTGGTACGCCCGTGTTTGTGGTTGAGAGACCCCCACGTTAAAGTTCATCCATATTAAAACACACACCTACTGCTATTTTATGCGTTTGTTTATTATTATTATCTTATTTAGATGCACAGCAAATAAATATTCTAAGCTTATAATAAATGAACAGTCAAGTGTTTATTTGATAATAAACTAAATTTCAATTTGACGGTATTAATTCAGATTTAAATTATTTTTAAGTCATAACAAAACGTTTCAATTTTAGAAACAGATTTTAATTTTTACAACAAAAGACTTCCAAAAAATATTACTTATAAATAAAATATAGTTATTTTAGTTATTCTATTCTGTTTAAAAAGGTTTCCTATTTATTTCTATTTTATATTATTTTACATATTTTATCAATATTTATAACATAACGTTTTACTTTTAGAAATAAATTTCAATTTTTACTACAAATGACTGCTAAAAAATATTGCTTATAAATAAAATTATCGATTAATTGTATGAATTTACATTAACACACTTATTAAAACAGAATCATTATAAAAATAATAAAGTAGCTAATCCCTTTAAAAATTTCATTGTCACTCATTGTTAGAACTTATAATGAATAGAGTTTTTTTAAGGAAATGTATTTATTTTCTTAAGTGTCTGAATTAATTTACATTTTACGTAACTCATCTTATGGAATTAATTAGAAAATCATTATTTTTGATTGTTTTTAACTTACATTAAAAACCAAACATAGAATATTCATTAAAACTTACAAAAACGTTTGATGTCTAGCTATAGAGTAATTTGAAAAAAAAAATTAATAAATGGTATTTTTATAATTATCATTAATTTAATTTTTTTAATATTTTTCATTTTTATAACTAGCCTTGATGTAAATCTATTATTTTTTTAAAAATTGTTATTCCTAAACATAAATAAATAAAAAGCGTTTAACTTTTTTAAAAGAATGTTTTTTGAAAAAATGAATAATTCATAAAAATAACTTCAAAGAAAAGATCTACTTCACGTAGAATAAAATATTTAAATAAATTAATTATAAACCTTTAATATTCAGTAGTATTTTAATTAATTTTCTGATATTCATTAAAACTATTATTAGTACAAAAAGCTATTTCCGACACATAGGGATAAGATAGGGATAATCTAACGGATAGGGAAAATCAAGCTACTGATTCACTTTAACTAATGATTAAAAACCATTTTTTTTTCTTTTAATAATTTTTTTTTCTTTGCAAGATGAATAAATTTAATGAAGTCAGTTATTTATTTATAATTATTTGAAAAAAAATAATAAAGTAAAACTTATTGGAATGCATAAGAAATTTTTAGGTTTATTTAAATAGTAATGCAAATACGATAAAATTTTCAAAATTTTGAAATATTTTAGCCAGCATAAACATTATTTATTTTTAGAATAATATTTTCAAAAGATTTTTTTTCCATGTTCAAAGTTAGAAAAATATCTGATTGAGGATTCTATACTAAAATTCAAAAGTCTATAAAAATGTCCAGGAATGACAGAAAATATATTGAGGTTTGCTAAATATAGAAGTTAAAATATGGGAAATCTATACATAACGGAATTTGTATCAGAATGTTTCCATCTTTACATGAACTCCAATACTAGTATGCCAATTCTCTCAGAATCTAGTTGAACTTTTTCCTATCTTTATAAATTCAGTTTGTTTATTCCTTGACTTTTATCTTGATACTCATTTAATCGGTCATTACTTCATTTATAAAGATAAAACTGTTCTGTTTAATACCTTAATGGGAAAATTAAAATTTCCCACATATATACACTATGTGGAAGAAAGTGACGGGACACGACACTATAACGACATAAACCCATATTTATTAAAATTAATAGGAGGTAGGGCCTCTTTTGGCTGCGATCACAGCTGCAACCCTTCTGGGCATGCTTTCCACTAAATTAGCCATAGTGGCAAGAGGAATTTCCTTCCAAATGTTTAATAGGAAGTTCCATAGTTCAGGCTTGCTTTTGAGGAGTGGGGTGCAGGCCCTCAACCGACGGTCCAATTCGTCCCAGAGATGTTCAATTGGGTTAAGATCAAGGCTCTGCGCCGGCCATACCATGCGTGTAACGTTGTTCACATACCAATCAAGAGTCCTCCTTGCAACATGGCATGTTGCGTTGTCGTCTTGATACCAGCAATCATCCATACCGTACGTTGCCCACAAGGTAGGAAGGATATGATTGTCGAGAATATCACAGTATCTATCGGCATTCATCGCACCATCAACCTTCACCAGTGGGCCAGCCCCATACCAGGAGAAACAGGCCTATACCATCAATCCTCCTCCACCAAACTTTACAGTTGGGACGACACACTCGGGCAAAAGGCGTTCTCCTGGTAAACGCCATACCCAAACAAGTCCATCGGAACGGAAAAGGGTAAATCGGGACTCGTCACTCCAAAGGACGCGTTTCCAGTCATCCAGAGTCCAAGTACGGTGGTCTTTGGCCCATCGAAGGCGCTCTTTCTTGTTGGGTTTCGTAATCAAAGGCTTATGGGCCACCGAACATCCAGTGTAACCTAACTTATGAGCCTCGATACGAAGAGTCTTGGTCGAAACGACCACACCTGTGGCTTGTCGAAACTCATTAGCGATGTTATCCATGGATGTTTGATGGTTACTTCTGAATCACCCGCCGGTCCCCTGCTGGTGAGAACTGTAGGTCGTCCACTTCGGGGTTTTGTTCTGACAGTGTCCCTCATTCTTGTAGCGACACACAACACGTGCTACAGTTGATTTTGAGCAGTTACGGAGACGGGATATCTCCCTAATTGACACCTTGGCAAGATGCAATCCAACCAACACACCTTTCTCGAACTCAGACAACTCTTCCCGTGGCGGCACCTTGACAAAAAACAACTCTAGTCGACTCCACAGAGTATTTATAGGATATGGCTGACACGTGATACCTATTATTGCACATGTGTCAGCTGTATTGTCGACTTTTCTACTTTTCGAGGGGTGTCCCGTCACTTTCTTCCAGATAGTGTATATATATATTGAATAATAAAATATATCCTTCCCCAACATTAAATTTTTTATATAAAGATAAAATACTATTATCCCTTTTAAAATTCCGTAACTTTGGTATTATGAGACAAAATTTGAACGAACAGCAAACTTGAATTCAGAGATTTAACAGCAATTTTTATTTTTAACATTTTGACAATTAATATTGCTACTATTTTTTCTATCCACATTCAAGTTATGGAGTGACTTGTTAGTTAAAGTAAGAGGTTTAGGATCGAAGCAAACTCAATTCGAAGTTCGGCACATGAGTTAAAGCAGATGTTAAATCTGTAGGTCGGAAATTCCCTGAAATTGGTTCAAGAAAGAAGGAGGATGTAATATTCGTAAAGATTGCGTTTTCTCCATGATCTAATATTGATCCAGGGAAGTGTTGAGTCTATTGCAAATTAAAATAAGCAAAGTTTATCCCCCACTTTGAAGAATAAAAGAAAAACATTGAAACAAAAGCATTTAACTACAAAAAATGCCTTATTATCTAAAAAAGCATTATTATTATAACAACTATAGTATCTAAGTAGTTTTTATTATTTCTAAGCTATCTTTACTGTTGTAAATTCGGAATTGATATAAAATCTTTCCGAGCGCTATTCATTCGGCCATCAGACCCAAAACAAAATGAAATCATTTAAAAAAAAAAAGTATTGAATTCTCCAACAAATTTCATCGCCGGGCGTTTAACCTTCTCAGAAAATGAAATATTGTTGTCACACAAATTCAAAAAACTTATTGTTTATTCATAAATTTCGAAAGTATCAATAATAGTTTCAGTATAAAAATATATTTTATAGTTACCATTCGAAATGAGAGAAAGTTTAACAACCTTTTCTACAATAACGATTAATATTTATATCATATCGGTTTTCTGATTTCTTATAATATATTGATAATCGTTAACGAAATTCTGCTATTTTCTACACATTAAATGATAAATTCTGAAAGAAATATTTTTTTTAATGTTTTTTTCTTAAAGAAAAATTACGGCATGTGAACCACTGAATGGCATTATCACATTTAAATATAATATTAATGATTTTTTCTTATTTTAATGTTCTTCAATATCATCAAATTAAAAAAAAAAAATCTTCTCTTAGCTTCACTACTTTTTCTTGTATTGTAAGAAGAAACTCTCTGAGTTAAAAGCCTTGAAAACTCAGAGTTTACGGTAAAACAAAAGGTTAATAAACAGAGAAACACACTTGCGCATCCAAAAAAAAAAAATTATGCATGGACTTTTTGTTTTCCCTTTCTTTTATTGTTCATAAATTCTAAGGAATACTTTACGGAAAGATGAAAAAATAAATAAACATCTTTGCGGAAGAATTTTTATTTCAGTACTATTGTCCAAAAAGTTCGGAAATAATTTACATGGAATTGAAGAAGATTCACCCGTGTTTGCTCAATTTGTCACGCACGCCAAACCGTAATTTACGAAGAAAAACAATATCTCGCCAAGCAGGGGCGATAAGCCGACAAATATGGCCCCACCGTCTATAAAGAGCCAGCTGTCAAAAAGGAGCGGATCACCGTGTTTCCAAGGCAAACCTCTTTCTGCATTCGTAGGTGTTAGACTAGGGTTTAGACGAGGGAATCGGGGGAAAAAAGTCATTCACATTGTCACTAGTTGAAGGGGTTAGTTAGCAATGATGGACCTGTGCAGGCTTCAGTTTCATCTCTTGCGCGTTTTTGCGGCTTGTGTCGTTTTATATCACTTTAATTCTCATGTTACGGCTGCGCCGGTCATCTCTTCTGAAGTACAAGCAATGGTAAGTTTCCATTTAAATTCATGTATTTATATTAAAAATTTAAATGCATAAATATTTATAAGAAAAATTAAAAATAAAGTTCGAATTAATATATTTCATTGAAATGTTATGAAAAAATTTGAAATTAATACAGTTCTAAATATAATTAAAGTATATTTTGAAAAAATTTATGTTAAAAAATGTAAGAAATTTATGTAAGAAAAATAGTATGTTAATTTTTTTTCTTATCTAAAATTTGTGCTGTTAAATTATTTTTTAAATTTCATAGCAGATATTTAATGATTAAATGTAGTTTAAATATGGTATTTTAATCTAATGTATATATTATTTTATTTTATTATTATTTTTTTTTTTTTGTTATATTCATGAAATTGAATTTTCTATCAAAGCTATTCAATATATTGCTTTCATTCCTTTTAAAATATAATAACTTACGTTATAATTAACAAGTTTGATTATCTATTTTGATAACATTCTAAATTACAATTTTACTATTAAATATAGAAAAAATTTGTAAAAATTTTTTCCTATGAAAAAAAATTTTTTTTTTCAATCTAAAAAAGTAAATTTAAATATTTTGCTACTTATAGTTAAATCTAAGATAAAAATTTTTGATTACATTTGTGAATATAGTTCTGCATTTTGTGTGTGTGTGTTAATCAAATTACATAATAAGAACTTTTTTTGAATAATTTTACAATACAAAATAAGTGTTTTGAAAACAATTTGACGTATTTTAAAAATAATTAAATTATGATATCATTTGATGAGCTAAATAATTTTTTAATACATAATGTAATATTATCCAAATATATAATTGCTGGGCTGTAATTTCCTTAAAAAGAAGAAACGACTAATTGTGTAAGGTTTTATTGTAGCTATCATTTAGTTTCCCTTCTTAGAAAACTAAGAATATATATATTTTTTCCCTATGATAAGAACATCGTTAACCTCTATTAGGGATAACAATATTTTCTTAAATTTTCCTTTTCTGCATTCTTTTCTTTTCTTAAAAATCAATTTGTAGCTTAAAACTGCGTTCCGAGAAAATATAAGATTTTTATCAGAACAGCATTTTTTAATTGTATAATTTCAATTTAAAATTAGATGATATTTGATTTATATATTTTTAATTAGACTTTTCGGATTATAGAAATGTACAAATAATAAAGTAAAAAAATGATCCATATCAATTTATTCCTCGAAAATAATTTATTTTAGTTTGTACATGAATTTCAATAGGCAACGGAGATATCAAATTATATGTAATAAATTTTAAATTTTACAATTTTATATTTAGTATATTGTTTAGATCTTTTGGATTTAATAATGTTGTTTCTTTTATACTAAAACTGATTTCGAATGGTTTTGTTACTTTTGCTTTTCAATTTAAAAAATACTTATAATAATAATAAATTTAAAAACAATAAATTAAAATTATAATAAATTCAAATAAATCACATCTTATGATAAATTAAAATAAACATTCATTACGTTTCAGCTTACGAAAGAAATATGTGAAAAAGGCGCAGAAATGGCGAGAATTCTATATATAATGATTTTTTTTATTTCTGCCAATTTTTTTTTTCATTTAAAGATCAGATATATTAGATAACACACTAACTCCTTAAAATATTTTTTCCAGTTAACTAAGACCACAAAATACTTTAATGACGAAAAAAATATGCAAAAAAAAAAATTATATTAAAAAATAAAGAAGAGTAATAATCATTAAAAAAAAAAAAACTAAACAAAATAATACCCCTTTCCCATTTGCGTATAAAATATATTAATTTAAGCTTTAGCAATTAAATATTCATAACTGTAAAAAATCTTTTCATTCTTTTGTATAGAATTAAAAGAACAATTTATAACACAATCATTAAATAAAAACAATGACATTAATTTCCTTTTTAAGTTCTTATAATTTAACTGATTATGTCAAATAAAGAGAAACAATTAAATAAAACATGAAGAAATAATCTTTATTTGTCTTGAAATGATGAGTTATTCGAGATAAAAAGCTGAAATTACCTCTACATCTCGTTAATAAATTTAGTTTATTATATTATGCATCTAAACGACAATAAAGCATATTTATCAATATCAATATCTACTCTTAATATTCGTTACGGCGTTGGTCCCCAGAGTATTTGTTTATTCTTTCGTATTCCTTTATTAATTATCATTGATTTTCAGATAAAACTATTCTTGAAATATCAGTGAAAGACATGTATGTTAAAGTTTATAACATTGTATCATTTCCCCAAGTGCAAAATATTACGTAATGAAATTCTGATAAAAAAAAAATTCGTTATCAAAATTCGAATAAAATTCTATGAGAATTGTAATTGAATGCGAATAACACTTAATTGATTTTTGCATAATAAAGGAAAATTTACGATGCTTTAAATTTTTTTCCTTCTTTTTAACACGAAATGTCTTCGTCAGACGTAAAATAAAAGATTAAATTAGTTTTCATTTATAAAAAAGATAAAATTTAATGGAAAACATAAAATTATATTTATCGAAATACTTTATTCAAAACAATTGTAAACTATTAAATTTTCATCAAATAATATCTTGATCTTTAATAAAACCTTTTCTTGAAAATATTTTTTTAAAGAAAGTCTGACAAATGTTTTATACTAACAATAATTAATTTTTCGATAAAAATTCACAATTGCAATAATCACAATTTTTATCAAATAACATCTTGAGCAATATCCTTAACAAAACCTTTTCTTGAAAAATATTTAAGAAAAAAAGTCTGACAGATGTTTTACCAACAATAATAAATTTTTCGACAAAAATTCACCTCAAATTTCAAAAATGAATCACTACTTTCACAACATCTGTCAATAGCGAATAAAAATATGAAAAAAAAGGCTTATTCACTCCTGTCATCTCTCCACTTTATGAATGAATTGGCGTAGTACAAATTGTGGTAAACAGAAATGCAACCGAAACGTATTGTTTATACATGTGCTCGATCAAATTGAACGAATGAATGAATGAGTCAGCGATCAGTGAGTACTAGTCATAGTAACAGAACTTCTCAGGAAATGACATCATCGAAGTCCAGCCGATTTCTCTTCTTCTCATCAACTAATTGAGATCAAAACGCTTGTGAGTCATGTGGATGTTAGGATTCTCAAAGTCAAAGTCAAACAGACTTTTCATCTTGATTATTGACACCCTTGACCTTGTTTTTAAAAACATTTGATTATTCTGAAGAGGATATAATGATTCATCTATGGATTAGTCATAAATAAAAACTTCGTTATTGATTTGAGTGTAGTCATTTTGTGAATATCCGTATAATATAATGTATGAAAAAACAATTGTAAGAGATAAATTTTAAAATATTTATACTTTATTGATTAATAATATTAATATTTTAAATTAATAATTATTAATATTTTTACGCCTGATTTATACTCTAAAATTTTTGCAAGGCGAACCAAATATATAATTAATTTTATTAGATGTTGTATAGCGGCCTGATGGACGAGTGTCTAGAGCTCGTTAGAACAGGTTTCAAGTTCGAGTCTCTGCAGTGCTATGGATGCTTTTAGTTGTTCGGAATCCACTTTGAATCGTAGTTCCGGTCTAATATGAGCTGACAACCCTACAGGTTTTGTGACAGGAGAAACCATCTCCTGTCACAAAACTGCCCTGCCTTAAGGCAGACGGCCTTGGTTCACCATAGGGCTATTGCGCCTGTGAAGAACAAGATGTTATATAGTCATTCAGTCCATAATTAAATCTCTTTTAATGCAAAATATTCTTTCTTTTTTAAATAAATTTCACATAATTATCATATTTTTACAAATATATATATTTTTTTTCGTTAATAAAAATTTTCTGCATTCTCATTAGGAAACGTACTAAGGGATATGATCTTAAATTTTTTATATTTAATTGAAAATTAATAATAATATTCAATAAATAACTAATAAATGCATTTTATTATAATGCCTGTAATCGTGTTATTTCATATAATAAATTAGATATATCATTTTATTATTAACATTTTAACTAAATTAAATTTTGGAACAATTCAATATCCTGTCTAATAGTAAGATTAAAATTTGCTTTTGAAATAATAGAATATAAATCGTAACTTGTAATATGATATACTTTTTTTTAATATTTTGTTTTAAGATAAAATAATGCTTTTTTTTTAACAGTTTTAATTCATCGGGAAAATGTATGTCTTTTAATGTAAACTACTAAAAATGTGGTTTTCTTTTTACACTAAAATATCTTCAATTTCTTGATTGATATTAATTTTTATTTTCTTTATTTGCTATTTTTTTAATTAGTCTATCAAACACCATAGAATTCTAATCTTACCGAGGAAAAAAAAGAATAATTTAACTACAAATTACATCCTGTAATAAATTAGCTTTAAGAATGACTATTAGATGTCACAATATGATTCATATTGTTCAGTATGACTCACTGGCGTGAGCATGATTCACTGACAAAAATGTAATTTTGATAAGAGCGTTCAAATTAAGTAACAAATTATTATTGTTTAAGTTTTTCTTTTAATTTCAATTATTAGCAATTATGAAGTAAAAAAAAAAAATTTATTTTTTTATAAAAAAATTATGATGTAATCGTAGTTTGTTAATTAAAATATCAACGTGACTGTTAACTATTTGCTGCCCATTCTTGTAAGTGCAGTCCATTCCATAAGTGTTTCCTCTTCTCATGAAGCACCATTAGTTAACGCTGAATGTTTTAAAAATTTAATGGGCAATAAAAATTATTAATTATTATAGTCAAAAACATCATTGCACTTTGTTGTGAATTCACTTTAATGTGTTATTATTTAATAAAAGTTATTTAATACTAATAAAGAACTTTCATTGCATCCATTTTAATTTTTACCTTAAATCTTTTAAGTTTTAAAAAAATAATAACAAACCTTATTGTTTTTAAATCCAGGGTTATTTTTTATACTGTGAGCATTCGATTATGATTTACCCTTCAGAAAATTTCTCTTCAAAATTTTTATTATTTCCCGATTCCTCGGCTTTGTAAGGAAGACGCTTTGGCGAGCCCGCCTGTCGCGTTGGCGACGTTCATGCTGAGAGGAAAGTAATGAATCTCGCCATGCTTACGAAGCTTTGACCGCTTATACGAGAAAATGGTTATTATGTGTTTTGGGTACTTTCAAGGTCAATTTTTAAAAGGAAAGTTTTCAACTTAACACCCTTCCCTCTCGAAAATGAATTTATAGTTAACGAAAATATTTGTAGAGTGCCACTTTTATTTTAATAAAAGAAAAATAAACTATACTGTTTACATGTGTTTATCAGAAATCTCGAACATTTGATCTAACTTTTTTTTTTAAACTACATTTCTTTTTAAACAAAACAAATGTCACGTTAATTATATTTAAAAGTTCACTGTTTTTCTTGTTATAATATTTTAAATGGTATTGATTTATAAATGAAAGGCAAATTTTTAAAATTTTATAGAATCTCATTAATATTAGATGTTCTGCATTAAATTCTTTAATTAGATAATTCTTTAATTCTTTTTATCTTAGTAGATGGTAAGACTTTTCCCATATTTGTATTCAGAATAAATTTTTATCTGACAAATTTTATAAAATGTAAAATCTATATATATTTTTAGATTAAAAAACTTTTTTTATTTCAACTTTTATATTAAATAAAACAAAAATTGCACAAATAAATTGAAGAAATAAAATACAAATAAATTGAAGAACAAAAAATATTAAAAAAATACAAGATTTTTTGGAAAAAATATTAAGAATTTTTTTTTTTTAAATTTTATATTTAAATCTAAAGCAAATTCTGAATTGATTTATTTTGCGAATGTTTTTTTTTTTCTTTCTGTGTTAAGATTTTTAAGATTTTATTTATTTTCGGATACAGTAAACCTTCAAAATATTTTCCTCGAAATGCAATTTTAAATCTCCGTAAAACGATATACTTCGCAGATTTTATTTAAATTAATAAATTTTCTTCGCCTACTCAAGCTTATATGCATTTTATTTATAGAATTACATTTAATCAAAATTCAGTTTTCTTTTTGAAAATTGCAGATTCTATAAATATAACAAATCAAACTGTATTCCTACTAAATTCTTATCTTTGAACTTTACATGTTTTGGAAATAAATTTTATCGCTTGAGGCCTCTAATTATAGCTTTTAGTTCCCTTAAAATTATTTTAACATTATTTATTTAGCATTTTTTGTTGAAGAGTTAATCATTTTAAATGTATAGAAAAATATTTCGTAAAAAGCATTTAATATGATCTATATATTTTTAAGTCGAATAAAAATAAATTTAGAACCATGAATGAAAATAAATTTAAAACTATGAATAAAAAATTAGAACTATTAAATTTAGAAGAATTAGAAGAAAAGGTTTATCGATATACTCTTGAATATCGATTTATAATTACAAGAATTTTAATTGATTTTATAACGAAATATGTAACTAATTTATCAAAATAATTGTAATAAGTTTTGTTAATTGAATTATTCGGTTTTATTTATAATTGATAGGTACCCTAACATAATAAATAATAAATAAAATTTCATTGTCTCAAATATATTTGGGTTTTTATACAAAAAATATTAAAAGCTCATTACAATTCAATAATTTTAATTAGTTCAATAATTTTAATAGTAACTCTTTTCGAGAGAAATATTAACATTATTTGAATATGACTATAACACGAAATTTAATTTAGAGTTTGACATGTAGTAAACTTTGATATTCTTTTTTCTTCCGTTGATCATAAATTAGCATCTATTCAAAACATTTAATTTTAAATCTATTTTTCGTAAAAAAAAAATGACTACTCTTAAAAGTCTGATTTGAAACTATTCAAGTACAGCATTTAGAATATTAAAATTTGTTACAGTATTAAATAAGCTCTATAAAAATTTTAAGTATGAATTCTTAGAACATATTCATGGTTATACCTTTTAGTAAAGTTACAAAATATCAATTAATAATATAGAGCTTAATGCTATTATTAAAATTCTAATTACATTAATAAACAGGGAATAATTTTTAGCAGAGCAAATTTCTTAGAGGTGAATCCAAAAAATTGTTTCATCTTTCCTATCTAATGAATTCTTAGAATAGACTTGCTCATCTGGCCATACTAATTCTTTGTTGTCACGCTATTGCTTAATGTGCATTTTTCTGTGGCCAAGAAAGAATTATTGAGAAAATACCAAATGTGAGAATTTTCAGAATAATAATAAATATTCCATAAGTTATTTCTTAATTTTGTCTTAAAGTTAAAATTCCATCCTTCTGATATTTTTAAATGTTGGAGAACTTTTAAGTGAGAAAATTGTACATTGTTATTTACACGAAGCCTAATCTAGTGAGAAAATGAAACTTTACATTACTAATATGTCATGTTACTTAGAATTTTTGAATTAAATTACCATTATTAAAATGCAATCATACTCAATTAAATAATGCATTAGCGTTTCAAAAGATCACCTGATATTCTCACAAATTATTTATATATTCATTTTTAATTTAATGGATACGATTTAAAATTCTTCTTAAAGGAATAAAACTATTCTAAATTCAAGAAGAAAAGGACTTGAATAATATTTAGAGTAATAATTTAAAGAAAGAATTCCATTAAATATAGTTCTGTTTTATGATAAATAGCCTAAGTCAATTTTTTAAAACATAGTTTTAATTGAAAATATAAATATAAAAAAGTATATATAAAAGTATAATAGTAATATATATATAAAAAAATTTAAAGTCAATCCCTACTTTTTTTTCACTATATTTGCAGAAAGTCCTTTAAAAAATAATTTTCATTAATTTTTTAAGTTTATCTGGCGCCATCTATTGGTAGATATATGCAACTTAAATCTAAAAAAAGCCTAAAATTAATTAATTAAATTTAATTACTGAATTAATATTTGAAAAAACTGTATTAACATCAAGTGCCATCCACTACAAGTTCAAAATACGAAGGACGAATAAAAATGAGTGGACGAATAAAAAGTATTTTATGAACGATTGAAAATTTGAATGAGATATATGTAGGGAGAGTGTGAGCTAATAGAAGGAATTGAAAAAAAGATGATTAATACAAAAATTGGAAAAATTAAATGGCATCAGCATATTTAGCAGCGTTATCGTTTGCTCATAGATTAGACTGTCGCTAACTTTAACTTCAACAGTACATGCCGTTAAAAAATTAAAGAAAGAGAATCTGAATAGGATGGGCGTAATGACACTTTGTAGGCGTAAAAGAAGAACAAGCCTCGGATACCAAAGAAAACGTCGACATCTAAGTTACCGAACAGACACACCTCAACGAGTTCGTGACCTTTTGTGTAAAGCTACGCACTTTTTCGGAAAAACGAAAGTGTTTTTAAAAATTCTTTGTATTTTTTTTTCTTTTGGCATTGTCGAATCTTCTGTTTATTATCAAATTTGAGAAAGCTTTATCTCCACCATGGACTTGCCATTGAAAAGAGTTAGGTGTTGGTGTTAAAATAAATTTGATTATTTTACCATCACTTAAAAAAAACAAGAAAACAAATTTTTGTTTTTGTATTTTTTTGCATAATATATTTTCGTTTTCTTTGGTAGTTTGAGGTTTGGTTTCAATTTTTCAAATGCTTACAAGGCGTCAATTTGGGAGTACACTGCCCAAGAATATTTGAAGTCCGGGTTCAAACCGGGGATCAGAAATATATTTTTAATTGAAATTTTAGTTTCGTGTATATTTTTTCCCTATAATTTATGTACTTGTTGTAACACGGGTTACAATATAGGCTTTTTTTTTTAAATATTAAAACATAAAATAAACGTGTGCTTAAAATGCTTTTATATGATTGACTTTTGATTATGATTGATATGCTTGATTTTTTTTAGAAAGTCAAGTCAATTTTTTTTTTTATAAAAGTCAAGTTTCTTTCTGTAAAATATTATCAATATAATTAAATTTTCATTAAATTTAGCTGGAAATGTATTCTTCAACTTTAATTCAGCGGATTGTTAGAAAATGTACCTAATGATTTACCAAATCTACAAAATGTCCTGAAAATATTTTAATTTATTTAAGAGTTTTTAAAATAATACTACTAATTTTCTTTTATTTGAGAGAAATTTCTCAATTTCGGAGAATTTTTATTTTACTTGAGACACTAAAATTTTTTTTTTTGCTTTGATAATTTAAATTTATCTCTGTTTATATGAAAACAAAATCTATAAGACTATTTAATTTGGTAATAAGGTTTCTGTTTACAGGATTATAGAAATCGTAGTAAATTTCTTTTAATGCTTAAATTTCTTTTTAATGCTTTTGTGTACTACATTACATTTGTCAGTAATTTTTATTAATTTTTTTTTAAGTAGAAATAAAAATTAACAAAATGAACAAAAAGAAATAAAAAAACGATAATTTAATCAAAAAGAAATTAAATATATTTGATAATATTATTTTTAACTGTAACATTTATATTTTGTTTCAACATTAAATTACTTTTTTTAATTACATCGGCTTAAGAGTTTCATGGAAATTTTTAACCATCTTGTTTTATCCTTGAAACAATGTAGTTATCAAGTGAGCACTCTTCACAACAAAGAGGTTTTGCGAAACTAGTTTATCAAAACCGAAAATTCTGGCTTTTAGTCTGGGTGGATTTTCTGGAGGGAAACAAAGAATGGTTGATGGTGCACTTGTTGTAAGAAGAAGGGAATGTTGAACAACCAAGGCTTGAAAGATGACGTCTAATATAAAAGCCAAAAGTAGATAGAGTCACTTTTCCCTCAAGGCCACAGAAAAGTGGCAGACTTGAGGCCGAATAGTTGTTCTAAATACAAAGAATTAATTGTGTTTTGATAAAAGGTGCTCTAAAACAATTTATCTTGTAAAATAGGAAGACATCAGTTAAGAAACGAAACATCTCTCGCCTAATACTATTCAATCAGATTGAGTTCCTTGAAAATTTTTCAATGATGAGTTGAAATAATCTCGTTTTCTTGTTGCGAGAGTTCTTTTGTTTTTACATCATGTGGATCACATGAGTCAATTTAATAAACGAAGTCTCAAGGTAAACCACAAAGAGTTTGAGGAAGTACATCTTATTGTTTTGGAAGTGAACTATAATACATTTTATGTGTATTTTCGATATTATTTTAGGTGAAGTAACTGATTAATGCTTAGATTCATAAAAGTATTTGTCAAAATAAAAGTTTGATGATAATTGGTTTCTGGAATTCAGATAGACTTCTGGAATTTACTTTATCAAAGTGTTCATTTATCTTGAGCTATCTAAAATAAATTAAAAATTTGTATAAGAAAAGAATTCATCTGTGGTTATCATATTGATAAAATATTTTCTTCTTCTTCATTGGCGCAACAGCCCCATGGTTGGCCAAGACTATCTACCCACTGGCAGATTTCGAGATATGAAATGTTTTCTTTTTACGGAGTAGGGTTGTCAGGCCTATGCCCAAAATTCTGCAGTCATATTAGACCGGAACCTACGGTTTAAAGGGGATCCCGAACCACTGTAAACATCCATGGCACCGTCGTGACTCGAACCCGAAACATGTGGCATCGAGCGCCAGTCACTCGGCCATCAGGCCTCAATTATCTTAAACTATCTCCAGTAATTAAAAAAAATTATGTAAGAAAAGAACTCATCTGGGGTTATAATATTGATAAAATATTTTATACATTAAAAAATTATTTTAATTTTCTGTTTTCTTTTTATAGAATTCTACAGCAGCAAAAATATTTAGTTTTTTTAAAAACTGAAAAATTTAAGTGAAAACAAAAATTGCTAAAATATGCAAATAAAGGATTCCTTTACTTTTATAGCAAATTAGATTTTAATCCTTTAGAAATAAAGGTAATAGAAAAGTAATAATAGATCGCGATAATAAATAACGTTATTAAAATAGATCGCGCTAATAAATAATGTTATTAAAATAGATCGCGCTAATAAATAATGTTATTAAAATAGATCGCATATTTACCTCTCTAATTTGTGGTCCTTCCCTCGTCTAGGATTGTGACACTGTTCTTCTCGATATGCCTTGTAAATAATTTAGGGGGTAATTATTTTAATTGACCCGAGTGCGCAGCTCGGCATGCAAATGATCCTCAGAATCAGCCAAATTTTTATCATGCCGCAAGGTCGAGGCATTTTATGTAATATCGTATTTTTCAGCACATTAGCGGTTTTCGACATTAAATGGGACCCCTGCCCTGATGAACTCAATTAACTGTAGGATTACGATTTCAGAAAACCGTAGCTTCTGTCATAAAATGTTCCTTTGACCTTGGCGAGAACCGCAAATGTTCGAAGTAAAAACACCAGAAACCTAGAATTTTTTCATCAAAGAGTTGGATGGTATGGTAATTCGTGCACTGGGAAAAGAGGTCGAAATTTCAAAGTTGTCCCTTGTAGTTCCACGTAATATTTATTCAGCAAGGGATGGTAGTCTTAAATTTGCAATTAGCAAATGAAATGATTTTAAGAATTCAATAAGAATTTTGTGGAAACTTAATTCGTTAATATTTATTATAATGGACACCACATTGTTTATCATAAAATTACAATATATATATTTTTATCTATTATTTTTTTTTTTTTTAGTTTTGCAAACGAAAGAGTATTTATTCTATTCTAGGGTTATTTTTTACTTATGAAAGTAATGCAATAAATAACTTTAAAATCATTTTATCTGTAAGAACATTATTTATTTTATTATTTAATGATAAATGGTGAAAAACATTAAAATTTATAGTTTTAAATCTTACACAAATTATAAGTAAATGAAAGATTTTAATGAGTTTCAAATAAAATCTAAAAACAATTTTAAAAATCAATAAAAAAATCTATTTCTTCCTTCTGAAAATCATTTCAACCATTATCAATTTTTCTTTATTTGAAAATTCTAAAATTATACGTAAACCTGAATAATTTACTCAGTCAAACTAAACCTTAATATATTGATCCCAAAAAGTATTTTATTTGCCCATTGATATAAACGAAATCGAGAATAAGAAATACTTTGAATTAGAAATTTATTAAAACACTACATTAAGCTAACAAAAGATATGACCTTCACGAAAAATATCTATGGTAATTTTTTTAACTATTAAAACTAATATAAATTATTCGCTAACGATGCCGAAGCATTAAACTCGCAATAAGAGAATACGGGATTGGGCAATTTTTATTGACGATTGCATTGTTAGAGATATCCTTTGTAATAATATACTCCTGTGAATGCCAAACTTGACAACAAAGACTTAATTTTATTCTTGTTTCAAATTCTTTTTATGCCAAACAAGCAGAACAACTCCTTTGTAATTTCATCCTGCCTTTAGATATTCGATTTTCCATAGCTAAAATAAATAAAATAAGATAAAACATATTCAATAAACAAATCGTCAGTCATTTTAGTCACTCTTAAAAAATATTTTATAAAAAGTCGAAATAACATAAAAAAAATTATAATGTTTTATGAAATAAAATAATACCTTCTTAATTACTAAATATAATAATGAAATAATTTGCTTATTTATTTAAATAACAACTAGAAAACTGGTGCATTCTTGAAAATATAGATATTTTATAGTAAATATAATGATGTATTTTATATTTGATTGAATTATAATTGTCGAATAATGCATTGTTTTTAAAATTTAGAACTTTTTTTCTATAAGTCAAAGTTCAGATAAAAAGAATTTATTTGCATGACCAATTGCGACATTACTATTTAAAAATGTAAAAATTTTCAAACTTTGTAAAAATAGATTAAAACACTGAGCAAAAATTATTTCAACGACTAGTTTTATCATTTAAAATTTTTAATACTATTTATAATATTTTTCTCTTCAATATTAATAATATTATAGCAAGCTTTTTAGATGGTAAAGGTTATGTCAATAATTTCATTCATTAAAATACTACTACTATAAAATATTAAAATATTTAATATTCTAATGTAGCAACTGTCATCATCACAATTCATAAAAAAACTGAAAACATTTATTTTATTTATGCCAAAAAAGGGAGTAACATCAATAGACTGATATTATTAAACGAAGTTTGTCAGGAATGAGAGTTCTTCAAGTAGTATCTAATTATTGGCATATCTGAATACCATATTAAACTTCTCATAATTCCTAAAAAAATCATCATATTCCATAAAAAAAATCATCATCATAATTCCTAAAAAAATTTTTAAACAATTATTTTATTTATGTCGAAAAAGGAAGTAACATCAATAGATTGTTATTACGTAACGAAGTTTGTCAGGAATGACAGTTCGCCAAGTTGTATCATCTTGTATTGGCACATCTGAACACCATATTAAACTTCTCAGAATTCCATAAAAAAATCATCATATTCCATAAAAAAAAAATCATCATCATAATCCCTTAAAATAAAAATTATTATATTTATATAAAAAAAGGGAAGTAGCATCAATACATTGTTATTACGTAACGAAGTTTGTCAGGAATGACAGTTCGTCAAGTATCATCTAAGTATTGACATCTGAACACCATTTTAAACTACTCATAATTCCTAAAAAATCATCATATTCCATCAAAAAAATCACCATCATAATTGCTAAAAAAAACTTAAAACATTTATTTTATTTATGTCAAAAAAGGAAGTAACATCAATACATTGTTATTGCGTAACGAAGTTTGTCAGGAAAGTCAAGCAATATCTAAGTATAGCACATCTAAACACCGTATTAAACTTCTTAAAATTCCTAAAAAATCCTTATATTCCATCAGAAAAAATCATCATCATAATTCCTTGCAATAAAAATTATTTTATTTATGTAAAAAAAGGAAGTAACATCCATAGATTGCTATTACGTAACGAAGTTTGTCAAGAATGTCAGTTCGTCAAGTAGTATCTAATTATTGGCACATCTGAACACCATATTGAACTTCCCTTTCCGTCACAAAATGTTGACCAGTTCAATTGTCCCATCGAGGTCAAGGGAGAACACTGTTGTCTCTTCTATCTCTCGCCTGCTGGTTTCCAGCTGGTCCATTTATTAGAGTAATCCTAGTTATAAAAAGCACTCGACCATAACAGCTTCACTTAAAGTTTCACGTATTTCTTGTAAAATGTTGCTGCAAGTTTTTGCAATGAGTCCAACCTCTACAGACCACCAAATGCATTTTATTCCAGAGTGTCTTGAACTTTATATATGTGTGAGTCATTGTGTTCTTGCTCATGAGAAGATGACAAGAATTGTTGAATAAGTTGACAAGTTGCTAGAATTAATTTAATGTAATATAAACATAAAATAGAGTGCTTCAAAGAAAATTTCTCTTTCTGTTATATTTCCTTTTTATTTCTTAATTTCTTTAAGATTTGGAGTTTTAAACAATACATGTTTAAATTAAACTATGCCTTGCTGTGCTGAAATAGGGATTTTGGAATAAACTGCAATAGGGATAAATTGAAATAGGGATTTTTTAATTTTAATAGTATAAAAATTTTCATTGTTTCTTGCTTAATTTGTTGCTAGCTGAATTAAAAAATTGTTTTTTTTAAATAATTTTTCAAAAAAAAAAAAAATTACGAAACTAGAAATTTATGTTATTTAGTATACAAAACATTAAATAATAATGAAGCAT
This sequence comes from Caerostris darwini, assembly GCA_021605075.1. Classification (NCBI taxonomy): domain Eukaryota; kingdom Metazoa; phylum Arthropoda; class Arachnida; order Araneae; family Araneidae; genus Caerostris; species Caerostris darwini. Next base: position 977,689 of record BPLQ01014549.1, read on the forward strand.
TAAAAATAGTTTTACATAAAACTTGTTTTTGTGAAAATATTTTTTTATTAATTTAAATTCATTTATTCTACTTTAAATTGCTTTCTTATTTTAATGCAGATATTTTTTTTCAAATTAGAAAAAACCATCCTAATAATTTTTATGTAAAGAAAACATAAAAAATATTTTAATATAACTAAGTTGGTAATATTTATAAGAAATAAAATTTTGTGCCTTCATTGAATCTAATAATGATGACAGTGGTATTATTTAAAGTTAATACTGCACAATTTTTTTATCTATGTAATAGTAAACTTGCATACTTTAAATTTTATTTCTGTTTACCATTCCAAAGGCATTTTTTGTTATTCAAACACAGCATTTTCTGTAATAAAACGCAATATCCGTGAATCTTAATTGGTAGACAAAGAAGAAAACATGTAAATTTAAAATTTTCATTTTCATTTTTCATTATAAATACTCATGTTGTAATTGGTAAATCAGAAAGGAAAATATTGAAATTTAATATATTCATGACGAATGTATATTTTGTTCCTTAACTAACAATTTCATGCATTTCACATATATCTAGTTATTTCCTTATTTTATGCATTTGCAAAAGGTAATTACTTGAAAATTTTAAATGCGAGAACATTTTATTTGTTAGCTTTACTAAATTAGCTTGAAATAACTTTTTAAAAATTGTTATTAAAGTATTTAATTAGCTATGAAAATAGTTATAATGATTGAAATATTGTTAATGTTTGGGTATAAATAATTTCGATATTTAATTAAATTACATTATTATAAGCAATAGATCCGAAGAAATTCTTTTAAATCTGGTTTATATGTTTTTAATAATATTTCTGATGCATTTTCATTTTAATTAGTATTATTTAAAGATGCCTTAAAAATTCAAAAATTACCCCTGGTTAATTTATTAATTTAGAAATACTATATTTAAATGTTAAAATACAATGTTCACAAATTTAAATATTATAAATGTTAATGTACAAATATTTTCAGGAATTTTTTTTATACTTTAAAGTTAATTTATAGCATTACATTCATATAGAGTTGTTACAATCTGCTAAAACCAACTTTTTTAAACAGACCATGTTGAAAAATGTCTTGGTTTTTATATATTTACTGCTTTCTTTTTATTTTGCTATTATTTTCTTTATTTTTCTTATTTTGCTCCAAAAAGCCTTTGTTGAACTCTTGCATGACTGTGTTGTTGAGTTGAGAGGATTGTATGCTTACATGTACCTCAAACGATTTTATTGCACGCAAGTAAGCCACTTGAACGGAACAGTGAATTTATCTGTTTTTAGAGGCAATTAGCTATGCCATCAACTTTCAAAAAGTTGATGCTATTGTATTTGGACAAACAATCTTTGGTCTTGATCATGTCTGCCACTTATGAGTTTTGGATAAACATGTATACGTTTGGTTTTTTTTCTTTTAAAAGTTACGTTAAGTTAAACGACTACATATATTCTCTAAAATGTTTTTTTTTCACAATGTATATATTTTAAATAGGAAGAAAAAATATTGACTTAATAACTATAATTTAAAATAGGATACAAATGAAAGTATTTAGCTGTATTTTTTCCTCAATTTTTTTATATGTTACATTTCTAAATAGATATTTAAACAGAGAGGTTTTGAAAAATATTCAAAAATTTAACATTGATTATTATTATTTACTAAGAAGATAAAACAGTCTTAACTATTTACTCCACATTTAAAAAAATTTTAATAATTTTATTTCTTTAAATTTACTTTATTTTTAATAGAATCTAATGAGGATTTTAAACATACCAACTATTTTCGTTTCTAATTAACCGTTGCTTTAAAAATTTTTTTAGCAATTAATCATTACGATAATATGCGAAATTTACTATTTTTATTTTAAAATAATATTTGCTAAATTTCTAATTTAAAACGAATTCAAAAAGTTATCACGACAAATTGATTAGTCATCGCTAAAAAACTGGAAATATCGTTATCTTCATCTAATGATATTTTTGTTTTCATTTCCTTCCGCAACTATAGTCAAAACTTTACAAGATACAGGAAAAGAAAAAAAAAATGAACGGAAATTACTCGTACAAGAGGCCTATTGAAAAAAATCTGATACTAATCAATGAATTTTCTGCGCGTAAAACTTGTCTTCTGAAATTATATATATTTTTTAATTTATAATTAAATTAAAGAATTTATTAACAATTAAACCCCACAAAAAGTTTTATAATCAAATGAAACATCTTTTGAAAGTTACTTATAAGAAATCCATTGAGTTTGATTAAAATCTCTGTACTGTTAGGCATTTTTCATTTCTGTGTCTATGGTAAGTGTCATGCATAGTACTCTTTTAACCACAGAACATGCTGAGCTCTATTCTAAATGAACTGCATGTAATTTTGTGGTGTATTTAATTAATTTTTTATTCATAATATAAGTTTTAAAAAAAAGTTTGATTGTTGAAAATTTTTCTTTTTTTTGTTCATTCCAGCAATAAGATGTCTCCTGTTTTAATTTTTGATACGTTGGATACGTTATTGATTAAGTAAAATAATATAATTTGCTAGTTTTCATTCATTAAAAAATAATGTTGAATGCTATTATAAAAGAAATAGTATTAAATTTTTCAAAAATCAATATCTTGATATAAGAATATGTTGTTGTATATTTAAATTACTAATGATGAAGATGATGCTGTTGGCGTTTAAGACAAAATCATTTTACAAAGGAGGTTACTATACTGGGATTGGACTTCTTTAAATTATCCTAATTTGGGACGAATATAATAATTTGGGTATGGTAAATGAAGGCTTTACACTTTCTTTCCAGGCAAGTAGCAAGGACTTTCCAGCCTGCAGATGGATCGTGTCTTTCTCCGATAATCACTTAAGAAATCTCTTTATTTGGCATCCTTGGTCAATTCCAAATCCGAATCCTTCTTTTGGCAAACAAACGTGCTATCTGACAGTGTGCTCCAATTAAATAAAATTATTAACTCATTAAAATAAATAATTTATCATACTTCAATGAGTATCTCTTAACGTCATTTCCCGGATTTCAATAAATTGTTAAGTCATATCTGTATCTAACATTCTCAATACTATAAAAAGAATGGTTGAATAAACAGATTCATTAAAATAAATTGTAATATTGAAATTATTGAAAAAGTAAAAAATATAGTATGAAAGTTTCTGCTGATGGCGTTAACAAAATACCAAAAATGTGGCAACTGCCCTCATGTCGAGCTTACTCCTCATCATGTCTTTGATTGCCCAGCTGTTTCAGCCGCCATGCATTGTCTGGACCATCCCTCGGAAGAGGATTTATACTCCGAGCTGGCAATCAACATAGTCAATATTATTCAAGACCACCATGATATTTGATTTTCTTCAACGACAACATTGAAAAAATTTTTTTTAATTATTGAAGCAACGAAATAGGTTATAAAAAATAAATATACACGGTACTTAAAAAAAGGGACACTTTCTTATGTTAAAAAATCTATATAATTTATTAAGAAATAAAACTAAATTGATCTGACTAAAATTAATCCTAAAAAAACATTAACACAAGACGTTTTCTGGCTTAAGGTCATCTAACTGTGCTCAACAGCCAACAGTTTTTGACCAGATGTCATTTGTTTTCAAAGTCATGAACCCGTAAACCTCCCACTGGCATAGCTGAAAGCCAAGCAAGCCATTTCTTCTCTTTCATTATTCGTTCTATTATTTATTTATTGTTATTTTTTTTTCTTTTTTGTTCACTGTATCCACGAAAGCTTCTTTTATTTCGAAGTGTTATTAAGAAGGCGGCTACTTTTTTTTCTTTCTGCCCCTTTGCTTTTTCTTTTGATTCTTCTCAGTGATAGATTGGTGAGCAGCTTCAGTTCAACGTTTGAATTCAAGGTGAAGACCGTTAAAGCACGTGTTGAAAACGTTTGAATCTTTTTCATATTTCTTGCAGAGATTTGCTCTGTTGTAAAAAAAAGAAAAAGCTATAACAACTCTAAGAATCGATTTCTAGAAAAATCTGTGCATTTATATTTGGATATTATGCATTTTAAAGCCTTGCAAATCTTGTTTAATAGTGTTGTGTTTATGTAGCGGTTTTTTTTTTTTTTTTTATATTTGCATCACTATTTGTTGAAGCGAGACGTCAGATGTTAAAATGTGACTCACTTTGCTTATTGTTTTGATAGCTTTAAGCCATTGAAAATTGAACCAAAGCTAGATTGTAAAATGACCTCGTTAGCTTAAGAGATCAATTCAAGGATGTTTGACACTTAGACGGATAGCTTTTGTCCACTTTAACCTTACTTGTAGCCTGTTTAAAGCGAATTAGATCACTAAATTGGTTTACAATCGAGTTTGTTAAAAGTGAACTTGTTGATATACTTCTTTTTTTTTTTTTTTTTTTTATCTCACTGCTATTTATTTCTGTATTGTTGTAATGAATTTTAAATTACGGTTTTCAAAACAGATTTATTCTTCTAAAACACTGTAGTCTGCTTCAGATAATGTGTTTTATATTTTACAATATTTTTAACGTGCGCTTGTGTACATAAATATGACATCACTATTAACAGCTCTAATTATCGATTTTAAAAATTTTTAGTTATATTTTTTAACCCCAAAAAATTAATATTGTAATAAGATATTATAATACTGTATAAATTGTAAATATGTTGTAATTGTAATATTATATAAATTGATATTGTTAAAATGATTTTAAGAATTTATTTAAATAATTTTGTTCTACATTGCGGCTAACTCTGTTCATAGTTAAAAATTACGTAATCGAATTTTACATAGCATGGAATTAAAAGTTTATATTACAGACAATACAAAACAGTTGCTTTGTAATTATACCTGTTTTTATTTAATTTTATGAAATATGATAATTATACAGAATTAATTTTCTCGTCAAAATGGATATATTCAAATAATATATTCCTTTTAATGTTAAACATTTCTGTACAATTACAATTCTTTTAGATGTTCATCAAATTTCAATTCTGTTTCAGATGTATCTACAAAAATATGGCTACATGAATGAATCAGGCTCTAATTCTGCATCTCTAATCAGTGAGAAAGCTGTAAGATCGGCAATTAAAGATTTTCAGAGGTTTGCTGGATTAGCTGAAACAGGTAAATTTTTTATTTAATTTTTTTCATTTACTTATTTTTTTAATCATTTTTTGCTTCATATTTCATATTTTTGTAAATTTAAATTTTGAGAAATATTCCATACACTTTCATAAAATTATGAAAATATCTTTTAATATTTTAAGTAAAAATTTCATTTTATTTTTTTAAATCATTTTAACATATGGATTGAGAAATTACGTCTTTCCAATTTGGCTATTCATATTCCGAATAACTAGAACGAAATGAACGAATTGAATTTCCAACGAACGAATTGAAATCCTTAACTCCATTCTACAAGTTTCCGATTATGACTTACCTAATAACGATGGAGCCCAAACTTTTCACATATTATATCAGTAAATAATATAAGTAAAACCAATAAAAAACAGAAAATTCTTTTATTGCAAAAAAATAGTTCCTAGTAGAATTAAAATTTCTATATTATAAAAAAAAAAGTTCCAACGAGACTTTTTGCAGCCTCTATTGCTGATGTTCAACAAAAAATCTTAAAGTCGAAACCTATTTCTATCATTTCTTTAAGATTAGTCAAGGGAAACGTTTAGAAGGTGTGTCTTAATGGCCATTTGTAAGCTTTATTTCTATACCAAATCGAAATTTTAGCTGGAATTAAGTTACTGTTGAGTTAGCTAACTGCCTAATTCTGAAATCTTTAAAATACCTCCAATGAAGAAAATAAAAAAAATTATGTTAAAGCTATTCTAAAGTTTTCCATTAATGAAAATTGGTTCTCGACTAGCCTCCCATTCACTACCATCATTTGTAAAAGCTTTAGAATTAACATTCCTCACCGAGGTACTTGATTAAACAAAAGCCATTGTGTGATGACAAAAAAATTGTAGTCGGCTGAGCATTATCATAAGAACATCACTGATAACAACATTTTTAAAAAATAAGAAACTATTTTTATTGATAAAATGTATTAGAAACGATTTTCTTTTCTCTAAAAATCTCATTTTCACTTTGAAATAACATTGTTTTTACTTTCACCAGACGATCTATTAAAACAAATTTATATTAACTTTTCTTCTGAATTAATTTTTAATTAAATTATTGAATCATTACTCAATTATTATGCAAATAAATATTTTCTATAAAAAAATCCTAAAAGAAATTTAAAAAAAAAATTGAGAAAAAAATTACAGATTTCAGTGAAACACACAAATTTGAAAGTGGTCTAGGACACGAAAAACCCCAGTCACCAAAACTAAATTCATATATGCAAAAAATCTGTGAACTTTTGATTTTTGCCTCTGAACCTTTCTAACCAACAATTTCACTGTTCAATTAACTGGATTTTCCTAAGAATATTTTACTTTTCTCAGGGGAACTGGACAACACCACCCTCAACATGATGAACATGCCCCGATGCGGTGTCAGGGATAAAGTTGGCCACAGCGGATCTGCCCGCAGGAAGAAGAGATATGCCCTTCAAGGTAAGAATTCAAAACATTTACGTCACCACTTTCTCGATATTTGATACATGCGACTGGTTCCTCGGGTTTCCTGTCACTTCCTTCTATTGACGTAACAACCCTTGTAAATTAGCATTCTAACGCTGCATGGGAAATGTAGGTTTCTGGGTATGAACAGCGTTTGACGAAATAGAGTTAGTAATGATGGAAAAATCCCATGTATGATAACTTATTTGAAAATATTAATCATTAGACAGAATTCCGATAGGAACATCAGGATGTAGGGATAAATTTTAACACGTTTTGACCTCCTCACCTTCGAATGGAAAGTTTGGAATGAATTTTTCGTTATTGTGTTACGTCAAATGACGAAAGCTGTTTTTCCAGTGACGTACAATAAAAAAATGACGTCAGTCTATTTATAAGAACAGGTATAAATAAGTTATATAACATACATGCTTTTTTAAAAATGTAAAAAAAAAAAAATTAACTTATGATTTATGAAAATGTTATTTCGAGTAGTTCTAGTAATAATTTAAATAAACGAAGAGAAATATTTCGGATGTTTTACTGAAATAATATAATAAAATAATAAATATGTAAGTATAATTTATAATAGTTAAACTATTACATATCTAGTTATTAAATTTAAATAAATATAAGCAATGAACAAATTTAGATAATTTTTTAAAATAAATATTATCATAAAAAGATTCAAAACTAAAGTATTTATTATTTATATAATAATACAATAAACAAAGATAAAACAAATAAGTAAATGTATCATTTTTACAAAATTCTCGTATTAAATAAATATAAATGTTTGTATTAAGAAATATGTTAATTAAAATTTATTATATGTAATCCACCAGAGAAGCGTATAATAAGCGTATATGTATAATGATACTTTTATTTAATATACTTAAAAGCAAATACTTCGAAAAAATGAGTCGGAAGAAAACATTATCTTTATCCATCAAATTAGCTCTACTCTCAAGTGACTACATGTTGTAAGCGTAGGAAGTAGCAAAAATATATAAAATTGTTTGAATTATTACTTTTAAAGTATGCAATATTTTTGTATCAATAGAAATATAATAATAATAAATTAAATTAAAAAGAAAATAAATTTATTTATCTATAGTATATAAAGCTATATATTTAAATAAATTGCTTGATTAATTAATAAATTGATTAATTAATTTTAGTATTTTAATTAATTTACACAATACAAATAAAAAATTCTATCCTTAAGAAGTTATTTTAATCCAAGTATACGACATCAAGTAAGAAATTAATTCCTTCAAATTATTAATTCGAATTATTATTTATTAAATTATTAATTAAAATTATTACTTATTATTAATCTTCTTTAAATTTCAATTTAAATAGAAAATTATATTTTGTAGCTAATTTATTATATTTTATTTTCTAAAAGAACATTTAATTTTTTTTCTAAAATGATCTAAACATTTTTTTAAGAAAAACCTAATTCGATTAGTATAAATGAATTCAATTTAAGATGCTTTGATTTTTCAAAATAAATTTTGTTTTTCTAAAATAGTACATAATTCGACTGAAATTTCTTATTAATAATAATTATTTAACACCACTCTAATTCCATTTATTTGTAAATATCTGTGATAAATCTAAAATTCAATAAATTTATTATTCCTAATAGCAATCACCTTAATCATGTGATGTTGATTTTTGTGAGGAATTACTTTTTGAGAAGGAAGTTAAATCAATTGCTGCAGAAAAAGTTGAAGATCTTGTTTGGTCTAACCTTGGCAATAAAAGAAACAAAATGCAGAATTAATATATAATGAACAAAGTTTTAAATTCAGAGATGTTAATAGTGAAATTGTTATTTAATATATTATTTAATGATAGCAGAAAATCGAATTTTGTAGTTGCATTATAGTGAAAATTTATCCCTTTTTTTTTTTTTTTTTTTTGTTAAATATTTCTTTAAAAAGTTTACAAATAAGTCCAAAATTGTCAAATTAGCATAACACAAATAAAACGACAGAATACGAATTTGACGATTTTATGTATCGGAACAAAACAAAACCATTTTTGGAACTCATTCCGCCAACCGCGGCCTGATGGACAAGTGACTAGCGCTCTGGTCTATGGTACCACATACTTCAGGTTCGAATCCTGGTGGTGGCATCGGAATTCACTTTAAACTGTAGAACCCGGTCTGTTTAGCCCTCGAGTGCACAAATGACCGTAGAGCGACAAGCAAAACCACACCAAACCATTCCCCCAACCAAATATATTCGTAATTTGGCAATCATATTCGTATACAGAATCTTATTCTACGAAATATTGTTATTTTGGCAAGTATATTCATATACAGAATCTTTATAAACCTAACTTATTCTACTATCCAATGATTTAATTCTCTAATCACATCCTTTAATATTAGTGAATTTCTCTAGGGAACAAAATAATTATTGCTTTTTACATTGCGCTTACCTACTTCATGTTATGAAGCATAAATTTTAAACAAAACGAATCATAAACTTTACTGTTGCAATTTTTTTAAACGACAAATCCTGTCATCATATTTTGATTTCATACCTCAGCCTACTTTTCTTCTATTCATAAACCACACGTTTCTTGCGACACACGGATGAAAACGCGATATTCAATAAAATATTTGCGATATAATTGCATATTACTGTTTTAAAAATTTTTGAATGACTATGGGCATTTGGATACCAGGAAATCTTGTTGCAAATCCTGGTCTTCAAAATAGACATCCTGTCTGTGGTAAAGACATACAGGTTTAATTTATGAAAAAAAAATTGACAGACGCCTTCACAATGTGATGTCGTTACAAAATTTTACTCTTCATTTTATGACTCACATTGTAGAATAAAGCTTACCGTCAGATCTGTGTATGATAGAACACAAGGAGAGAAAACGTGCAACGGATATCCTTTTCAGAAGATCTATTCTTCAACCTAGAGTGGCTATTTTCTTCTTTTCTTTTTTTACCTTCGCCAAATTAACATGACCATCTCATTTGTCTTCTCAGCGACCTTAGGGAACATCCCTGGCGACCTACGAACGACCTCAGTTATCTCTTTTTTCTTCGCTTATGACGTCATCTCATTTCATCGACTTTTCTATTTTTTTTTTTTTTTTTTCCTTGCAGTTTTTGTTGGTAGTGAGTCGCTGTTTATCCGTCTTATCCATAGATTCAGAATGACTCACCGTGGATCATTATGTTGGACATCACGTTTTGATGACAGAGTAGTTTTCGTTTTTCCTTCTTTTATTACACGGAAGCTATAGTTAAAATAGTTTATTGATAGTATACTGCAATTGTGTGGACATTGGATAATGATCCATCACATATTCTGTGGTGATGACCGGTTTTAGAATTACATGGTGATTAATTTTAGGTTTCAAATGACTTTTAAAATGAATTTCCCTTGCGGGTTTCTGGTAAAGCAATATCTTTCATTGCTTTTTTAACTAGCTTCCTTGTTAGGATAACTCATATCCTTGATCCTTGATTTAAAATGTCCAAGAATTTAATGTAATGTTAGACAATAAAACTTTTTTTCCTTTCATTGAATTAAGTACTTCAACCATTAATACTACTTGAATTTGGTTATTATCCTTTTTTCTGTGGTTCAAAGCATTCGGAGAATTAATCTAGAATTAATTTTAATTGCTATATAATAAATAACTAAAAATTGACCTTTAATTTATAGCATTATTATCAGAATATAATTCAAAAAACATTCACAGAAAATTAATGAATAATGTACAACTTTTATTAATGTATCTCAACTTTTGTGTTGACTGTTGTTGTAATGAAAAAAAATTAGGCTTTTATTTTTGTAATTCATTATGTAGCTTTTCTTGATACAAATGCAGTACAAAATAATTGGCATCGCTTTATATCACTGTTAGAAAACTAAATTGTGTTAATCACAAAAACACGCTAACTATGAATATTTAAAATACATGAAATGACTCTGAATGAAATATGTTTCCTTTATTTTATGTCAGAAACATTCATAGCATATCTAGTTTATATATATATTTAACATTTCCCATCTTTTGTAAGGAAAACGTACTTTTTAATTTATTTCAGAAACTTATGTTATGTATATTTTTTTTTCCTCTATGAGCTGAGCTTCGAAGTGCATAGCAAATGTTAAAAAATATAAAATTCCAGTTGTAAATTGTTGTAGAAAATAATCTTTTGAAAATTATATTATATCGTTTGAAATAATTCGAAAGAACTGCTTTTTTTTTACTAAATTCTGGAAAACATAGGCTGTTATTTTATTCGCGTTTTCTCTTAGGGAGTAAGCATATTATGCTGTTTCCAAATGCTCAATACTTTGATTTTTCTTTATTTTATGTAACAAATAGAAGGATACTTGCATGTATCTTTCATTTTGTGTATTTTCAATTGAAAGTGCAAAATATAAATTTAAATATAAATAATTAGAAAACATTTTTTTTTTATTCACGACATTTTAATATTAAGATTCTTAAATATAAATAATTTTTAATCCTAAAATTTATATAGAGTAATTTATATTAGTAATACAATATGCTATGAAAAAAGTAATTTTGCTTTAGATTGCACTTTAAGCAAAGTGTTATCTTTTAATTTAATCTCTTTTTGAAAAAAAAAATTGCATAGTTCAATTTAAAAATGTTTTTTGTTACACTTAGTCTATTAAAATAATTTTTGATTAAAACTAAATCGAAAATTTTTTAGCGATGTCATCTTTCTTGCTCACTTCAATATCAAAATTTAAGAAATCATACTGATTGTCACCACCTACGCTCATTTTATGTTAAATATGTCTAGTTCGGTGTTTTCTCTCCTACGCTTTCACTAGACACCATTTAATCTGTAAGAAAAGGTCACAATTTCGCTAGGTGGGCACTAAACTTGTGAAGTGATGTTTCTCGGCTTCCGGTCAGATGACCGTGGACATTTCTATGCTAGTTTTTCACTGTCAAAAATAAGACGGATGACCTGATCTCCTGAAATGTTTTAAAGATCTGGTGGGCGCTAGGAATGACGACATTTATTTCGAATACCGGTATGTTACTCGAGTCATCGAATAAAATACGATGTTGCTCGTATATTTCTATTTAAATTGCATATTTAATTTATTTCAGAAACTTATATATAATTTTTTTTCTTCTATGAGCCGAGCTTCGACGTTAAGCATAGCAAAGGTTAAAAAATATTAAAATTCCAGTTCTAAATTGTTGTGGAAAATAATCGTTTGGAAATTATATTATGTTGTATTTTATCGTTTGAAATAATTCGAAACAACTGTTCTTTTTTTATTAAATTCTTTTTTTTTTTCATTTCTATTCTTTTTTTTTTATTTTGATTCAGTTTAAATTTTTGTCAGTGGTCGTTCTTTTGTGTTAAATGAAATTGGTAATGTAAAATGAGAAAAAAATTATTCTTTACATCGTGCATTTGTTTCAATTCTTATTAAAATGGATGTAATTTATTAACCTTTTGTAGAAAGCAATAATGTTTGATAAACAATCATGTTGAGTTTTATAGTTGAATTTATTTATTTAACCATATATTAAACAATTTGAATCCAAAAAAGAACAAAATATTTCTTATTTAGATTTTACTACTCAATTGCGATTTTTTTTTTCTTCAATTGTATGCAGCATAAATAAATAGAAAAAATCCTCTAAAATTGAATCCTTCGAAATATTACCAACGCACCTTGATTAATCGAGAACAGTTTTATTCATATCGACTTCAATATAGAATAGTGGAAACACACTTAATCTGAAGTCAATCTATTTAATTAAAGCTTTTTAATATGAAGAATTTTTGACGCCAAATCCCAGCGACCCTGGGATTTGGCGTTGAATTTTCAAAGAAATTTTGTAAAATCATTATTATTTATGCTAATCCACTAATTAACGATGAAGTTTTCTTCGCTTCCAACAATGCAGAACAAAAATAACCATATTCAATTATAAAATGGAGACTGATGTTCAAATCAACTCATCCACCTACTTGCCATAATAATTATTTTTCAGAATATATAAGTTGTTTTTGTTTCTACTCTACTTTATTGCAATCTTTTTTTTTTTTTAACAAAATCATTCGTTCTTGGTTCACTGATTAACATCTTTCTTCGGGTTTTTTTCCCATATCAAATCGATGTAACTCCTGATTGTAATCCATTCATACTTGAGTGCTTTGAGCACTGGTACTCGAATCCAATCTTCGAATTTCTATTTGTAATAGTAGTTTCTAAGTTAGTTTCTGCTCTTTTCTTCAGATCTTGCAGATAGTGTAATTCTTTCTTTTCAGTTTCGATTTTCAGAAAAGTTTGGTTTGTATGATTGGATTCTTACAACGTTTTATCAAAACTTTTATTCAATTTAATTTACATTAAAATTAGAGACTCGTATTTTATGTAGAATCAATCTGTCTTTATGCTAATGTAATTAAAAGTTTATTTTTCTTTGAAGGGGGAAAACATACCAAATCGCAGAATAAGGGCCGCTGGGGTTTGGCGTCAAAAAAATCTTTTCTCTAAAGTGCACCAAGAAAAGGATTGCTGGCAACTGGCGTACCGTTTACGGAGTACCAATGGGGGGAAATACCCCTTAAACCTCCTCATCTTAATTCATAGATATGTTTGTAATTACAGTTGGCTGCTTTAATGTTAGTAAATAAATAAAAGATAAAGTTTCTAAAAATTCAAATTAAAGTGGTACTCAAAAAAAAAATAAAAAATACTATTGATAAAAAGTAAAATACAAAATAAAAGAAGTTAAAAGTTAAGTTTTAAATTCGGCATTATTATGGACCAGTTGTAGATGCCATAATACTATTGAAAACGTAAACAAACTTGAATACAGTACATTGAAAGGATTATGCTGAAAGGTGGGAGCCAATGGATGATCTGAAAAGCAAATTGTTAAAAGTCCCTACAAAAAAAAAAGGCCGATCTCAGAACCGTAATTCTTTTTATTATTTTTATACTTTTTGTTTTTAATTTTATAATTTTTATTTTTATAATTTTTTTTTCTAATCCTTTTATTTTCCTTACAAAAAAAGGTGTAAAAAAGCGTGCAATAAAAACCTAACTTAATTACTAGTCGGAAAGTTATGAAAAGATTAAGAGCACAACGTAGCAAAAAATTTGGGAAGAGGAGCTGAGTTCAGATTCGAACTCTCAACCTCGATCCGATTCTTTACCTCTGCGCCAGTTCGTCTTATTTATTGGAAGATCAATAATTTTTAAGCCAAAGTAATCGTCAGATACACATTCAGATAAATTGTCTCAGTGAGCGTTTAGGCTCACCCCATTACCTGAACTCGCTTGCGCTTGTTCAGAATAACAGCCATGGTGTTTCTTAACTTTCGGAAAGCACTCATAGGAGACGTCGTAAACTGCTATTGTTAGTGAACTGAATTGCAAACTATATAAGATATCTTGATTATTACATTTGATAACTTATCGCTCGATTGGCGCCACAAAAAAACTCGCAGAATCACAACAGCCCCTATTTGGCAATTTGGTCGAAAAACAACAAGAATATGATAAACGTTGCAAACTAAATTTAAATTTAAACATGAAAAGCTTTATAATTGAAGGAACTGATATATTAATAGTGTATATGTCATTGATAATTTCAGACATAATTAATTATCCTCGAATAAGTAACAAGGTAATTATTATCTGTAAACTTGTAGCTTTCTAAAATATGCAAAAAACAGCACTTAAACACTTTTTTTATATGCGGCAATTCAATGCAATTAAATGCGTTCCATATGTATTATTATCGTTGCAAAGAATTTGTTTATTGAATATTTAAAAAGAGAAAAAAAGAGGGTTTGTTGTATGTGTTGCTTCATATATCATTCAAGACATGACAAAATATCACTCAAGAATAATCACTAAAATATTCTAGAAACAAGGGAAATGCATGTTGGTGAAAATTTCTTGGAAAATATTACGCAAAAGATAAGTAGCATGGGACCTTACTTTTTGAAATTGGTGGTTTCTCACAAGTGGTGTGCCAAATACTTGAAACGTCACCTGAAACTACTTGCACTATTTTCAAAGAACTCAACCTCAAATTTACAACTTCAGGATGGGCTAAGTGGAAGCTAATTGTGACTCAGTACAATGAATCATTTATCTAACTTCAAAACTAACACTGCAAATATTTTATTATGAGTCATTGTTCGGTTAGAATTTACTTAACAGTGATCGTTAAGTGGACTGTTTGGATTGGATTCTAAATTTAAAGCGAAAGGTTAAACACATCTTAACTGATATGGTTTGATCTTTATGATCTAATATAAATCTCCGAAAGCTGAAATTTTTTTAATAAATTTAATTCTTATCTTATTTTTTAAATAGTTTCAGTTTTTAAGTTTAAAATCAATTCTTTTTAATGAGCAATTTAAAATTTTCACTATTAGATTAAAATATAATTAATATAGATTTTATATATAAATATATCATATTTTGTATCCTTAATCAGTAAGTGCTACTTAAATGTAATCCAAATTGCTTATTACCTTATTTCTTTAAAGGAATTACCTTATTCTTTTAAATCGATTCCGCAAGTTTTGATGTATTTATTTACAAAAATTCAAATTTAAGAAAAGTTTTTATACTATTACTTATTTATAATACTGAATTATTTCACAAATTTTTTTATTCTCGATCAATTTTAATAAGATTTTTCTGAGAAAATTACTTATGATTATTCTTTAATAAAAGAGTAAAAAAGTATAAATAAGTTTTAAAAAGTATAAATAAAACAAATTTATAAAAATATTTATATTTATAAAAGAATTCATTTGCAGAATTTAATGCTTTTTTATTTATTTATATGTATGGTTAGAACATAAAACTTTGAGATAATTTCTTAATAGAAAGATTGATTATAATTTGAATGGAAGGCATATTTCGACAACTGATTGGAAAAGTCCGTTTGAAAAACGGAAATGGATGATTCGATTACTTTTTAGAGGTGATATATGTGGAGCAAAACAGTTTTGGAAAAAAAAGTTTTAATGAAACAAATTACGCAATAATTTTTCTTTCGATTTTACGTAATTTAAAATTTTAATTATTAATAATTCAAATCATATTTTCTGTAGTTAAAACTTCCACGAAATTACCTTCCTCCCCTATTAAATATGTTTGAATCTGTCCGATTTGGTTTGTCAATTTTCCATACAATCTGTGGTCAAAATATAAAAAAAATTAATATTTAAATTTATTCCTTTTATGTGTTAAACCTATATTTGTGATACCATTATATACGTTAAACCTTTACATACGTATTTTCTACTAAAAATATTCTAAAAAAAGATTTTAAAAGAATATTAGATTAAAAAGTAATCATTATTCTTGATAGTAAGCGGATGAATATATGATTAGATAATGAGTGTTGAAATGAGATAAATTTAATTAGTACTTAAGTGACGATTTGATCATTCTTTGCAGGTAGCAAATGGCGTGTGACAGATCTTACCTATCGTATAAGCAAATATCCTCGACGACTGAAGGACAAGCAGAAAGTAGACAAAGAAATCGCCAAAGCATTCAAGGTAATTGTTTTCTGCATTTCATTCTTCCTACTGTTTTCATTTTGCATCGCCCATCCTTGTTTTTCAACAAACAGCTGTTATGCAAAAGCATAATAGTGTATCATGCAAATTGGCGAAACCACTGGTTTTCCTTGAGAAATGAGGCGAAAGTTAATTAGTGTTAATCTTTCTTTATTTCTTTTTTTACTTTCGCTATTAATAAGAATTTCTGAAATTCGTTTGACTAAATTCTTTTTAATTATCTAGAATATGAGAATAAGAAAAAGAGAATTCATTATTCTAGAATATGACATTCTCATAATTTTGATTCTACAAACTACCAATATTCAGATAGAATTTGTTTAGTATATTTGTGAATAAACTGAAAAGTAAAAAATAAATTGATACGTTTTTTCACCGTAGAATAAAAATTATGTATTTTCTTGTAGGTTAAGATAATTTTTAGATACGAATTCGTTTAAATTCAATAATATTGTAATAAATAATTATATTTCATGCTTTTGCTAATTATATTAAATTTTTACAAAAAATATTATTCAAATAATTACATTTGAATAATATGCATGTGAATAATTTTGCATTTTTTAAGATAATTTTTAGATACGAATTCATTTAAATTCAATAATATTGTAATAATTAATTATATTTTCATGCTTTTGCCAATAATATTAAATTTTTACAAGGAATATCATTCAAATAATTATATTTGAATATTATGAATAATTTTGCATGTGAATAATTTTGCATTTTTTAATTGAATTGAAAATATAGAAAGGGAAATAGAATAAACATTATTAATGTAGTTAATATTTTGTAACTAAAATTAATTGCTGAAGATTCATTTAAATTTTAATGTATTTGAATCGATAAATAATATTTAAAAGATTTATCTATAACTTTATTTTCTCTAGTTTAATTATTACATAAAAAATTTAGCTTTTGTAAACTATTTCTAAACTTGTCCGAAAAAATTCATTAGTGTCATTAAAATCTTTTATTTTAATAACATTATTAATTATTAATAATATATTATATTCTTTACAAAATAGATATATTCAATACTTTATGAATTTAGCGAAATTGTTTTTATATATTTTTTTTATTATTATAACATAACTAGTATTCTTTAAATAAGTATTACAGGCTAAAAAAATTTTTTAATTATTTTATATGAATAATTTTTAATTTTTCTTAAAAATTTAAAATTATAATAAAATTTCCCATTAAATTCAGATGTCAGTCAATTTATTACAGGTAAAGTCAATAACTTTGGACATAATTAACCTGATAATGTATTCCTTTACTTTACGTGTACAATAATCGTGGTGATTAGGAGCAATCAAACAATTACACATCAAAGAGTTTCCTAAAAAGCTTGTTGAAAAATCGATTTATTTTCCATTATTCAACATATTAGAAAATCTCAATAAATCAAGTAATTTCGAATTCATTTCTTATCTCCTGATTTAGAAAACATCTATCTTTATGAAAATACACAAATGAAGTTATTCATATTTATGTCTTAAAAATGGTATTATTAGAAAGAATTGGGTTCTTAGCCTTGGAGGAAAATATTTAATATATTTTATAACAGTAAATAATATAAACATTTCCTGCTTTCTTGAATTATAAAGCATTCATAAAGCAGATTCATTTACTAATTTTTTTTTTATTTTACATTTTCCCTTTGCTGCCAAATAATATTGCGGAATTTGTTGTAGCAACCACTGAAGTTGAAGGTTTCTATGAAATATTTAATACCCCTGCTTTCAATTCTTGTCTCTTAACAAAATTGTTTCACAATTATTCTGAGTGTAGTGTTATAATGTTAGAGGCATAGCAATTAAGGATCGAAAACCACATAAATGGAGAACAATTCAAAGGAATGGGCTATTAGGAACAGTGTTTCCTGCCTATGAGTAATGGACTGTGTATGATTTGTGTTTTGTTGGTTCTTTGGAGGTCAACTTGAATTATAAATGGCAATTCAGTTCATGCAGTCTGGAAGATGAAATTTTTTTATTTGTTAAACATTTTATCTCATTTTGTATTGCTGTATTTAGAATTATATGTGAAAAATTGTTCAAAGATATTTATTCGTCTTAATGTATTCTGAATATGCTCGTATCTCATAATTACATATATTCAGAACAGCACGAATTGATACATTGGAACATAAATTTTTAATTCTAGGCTAAAAAAGTATTTTGTGCTAGCTTGTATTATTTTAAGGCATTATGTATTATTTTTGGCGTTAGTCATTCTAGCGCGACTTCATGTTGCTTTGCAGACATTTATTTGACTTGACGTCCATCAGTACAAAAATTAACTGTGTGTTATTTATTGCATCTACATGTTATTTATTGCATTATTTTTTTCAAAATTAATAAAAGTAAAGACATTTTTAATAATTATATCAGCATGGTATAGTGATCTCTAAAGTTCTGCAGCTGAATCAGAGGATTATAGTTTGATTCTAACTTCAAATGACTAAATTTATAGTTGATTTTCTGTAATCGAAATGATTAAAATAAGAAAAAAAATATTGATCATAATTCTAACAATACTTACTTTGATTTTAGTAAAAAATGCTCTGAAAAATTATTGAATTTGAAAAGTGTGATCCATTAAAAGGTTATATATTATTCAGAATTTTGTGATGAAAGAAAAAATGAATTTGTGTGAAAAAAAAATTTTTTTTTGTGATGAAAAAATAAAAATAAATTAAATTACAAAAAAGAAAAGAATGGGATTTGTAATGGGAAAAAATTGAAAAAAAAATTTCAAACTTAATATTTTTGTAGCCTTACCTACTAAAAAATTAATTTAGCTGATGTTGCCTAGAAGAAACCAAAACTGTAACAAATAAATTTTTCATATTATAGTGGATTTCTTTTTTTAGCCTACTTAATTTAAAATTAAACTAAGGAAAAGTTAAAAAAATAGATATAGTTTTGATTCAGTGTTTCACCGTGAACTTCATACGAACACTATATTTATAAAAAAAAAACAACTTTTATATAATAGTAAAAAGTTTTATAAGATTCTTACGTATTTTAAAAATATTAATTTTATAAATTGTTTGTTCAATTTTTTTTGTGTGTAAACTTATGCTTTCTTTTGTAACATAAAAGTACAATATTTAAAAATCTAAAAAAAATTACAATTTAGTTTTATTTTCTGTAGAATGCCTTTAAATTTTTATTTCCAAATAACATTTTCAAAAAAAAAAAAAAAATTGTCAGCTTTAAAAAAATATTAGGCAATAATTTTTTAATACGAATAATTTTCTTTTATACCAATAATCAAGAATTTTAAAATTATATTTCTGCTGTCAATAATTCAAATAATGGAATATTAAATGACGAAATACATTAAAAAAAGTAATTCTAATTTTAATTCGTATTTTTAAATAAGAATATATAAAAAATATTAATTTATTGTAGTTTTCTTATAATTATTTTTTGCTTTAGAGTAACACGTAGGATAGTATTTATTTATATTTAAGGCATTACTGCATAAAGTTTTTTTTATTTTCAATGGCTCTCGTGATATTAGAAGTTATTGAACTGTGTCAACACTTCCTTCTAAACGTATCCTTCTTCTATTTGGATTGCATATCGTTTCCTGTGGTAATAGAGCCAAGGTTGCTGTGATGGATGTTAAATAATTTTCCCAATTAAATGAGAATCAATAAATCTAAATCTTTTACAAAGACTCCAATTGAAAGTAACTAATTCAAAATTTCGCAATCGATTCTTAGATTGGCAAAATTGGAATATTAATTCCCTCTTCGAAAAGTTCGAATTATCTGTACAAGAACGTGTGGAAATGTTTCCATTAAAGAATATTTTCAAAGAGTGGAAATTTTGTTATTTAATTTAGGTTGTTTTTAATGGTATTTGTTATTTCTTATTAGTTAATATGTCTGGTAATAAATAAATCCAATGTACTTTTGCATTGTGTTTTTATGTGATGGTGATGTTTCGTAATATGGAAGTTAAATAAGTGAATATAGGATTTTGTAATGCTATCTCAAAGGTCACGTTCACAAAATTTCAGTTTATCTTAAGTGTTCATTTATATTCATCTTCTGTCATTCATTTATCTTCAAACCTGTTTATTTTGTAATTGTACGAAATTACTAAATATGCTATTATGATGAAAGTTTTTGATTTCAAATATAGAAATTAACATTTACTTGTCTTAATAGTTAGTATACAAGACATTCGTTATAAATCTGCCTACTTTAATGAATGAATTATTGCATTCTTAGCCAAAGATTCAAGCGTAACTATTTGAATAATTGAATAGATTTAATCACAAGCTCGTCGTTTCAGCATCAGAAACTATTCACATTACATAAGTAATGTGAATAGTTAACTATTATCTGCTTTTAGTGTGTTATGGTTAGAGATATTTCCCCAGTTTACAGGTATTTTCAATATTGTGGTAAGCTGTATTGCAGTTCATAATAGTAAATGCAAAATAATCCATATATCCAATGCCGTTTATTATGCTTATGCTATTATATTGTATAAAGATATTTTTTTTTATAATTTTTTTTTTGTATTCTTTATGATATTCGTTTAATGAATAATAAATAACTTCTCAATTGAGACTTAACCTCATCATTTTGCATATTTTGATTAATAAAAGTTAAGTCCGTTAAGTTAAGTTAAGTAAAAAATTAAGTTAATTAAGTCCACATAAATTAAACTGCAGTTATAAGTGATAATAATTCATTCTCTGACTTAAAAAATATTTTGCATTTATTTATTTATTTTCAAAAAAACAGAATTTTAATTTAATAAATATTCTCAATTGTTGCTTAACTTCTTTTTATGCATAATTTGATTATGATTATTATGATAATATGATTATTATTATTATTATGGCTTATGTATTTCAATTGCTTATGTTAGGAAGTATACCTTTAGAATTCAAAGGAACATTAACTATGAGGCCATGCTTATTAAACAGTATAAGTATATGTAGATGAGCAAATTATTTATTATAATTATTTAAGTTTAATTTTGAATTTTAATTCTGTTTATGTGTAATAATAATGTTCTTATTTAAGGTATGGAGTGATGTCACCAACCTGAAATTCATCAACACAGATAAAGGGCGCGTTCATATTGATGTTCGTTTCGAAGAAGGTGAACACGGTGACGGAGAACGGTTTGATGGACCTGGTAGAACACTTGCGCATGCGTTCTTCCCTCAATATGGCGGCGATGCTCACTTTGATGATGAAGAAAAGTGGACAATTAATCAATACTATGGTATCTATTCTAATTGTTTTTTTTTCTTTGGAAATAACTATTCTTTTATACTTTTAGTGAAAATACTTTTTACTTTATATAAAAAAATTGATGACTAATTATAATGAAAATTAACTTTAGAATCAGTCAAAAATATTTCTTTTCGTAATAATTATTTTAAGAAGAATATTCTTATTTTTGGTTAATTTAAATGAAAACTACTCGTAAAAAAGGAAAATTACATGAACTAAAAGATGAATGATTAGTTTGTTATATATAATTGATACTTAAATCTTAGTGTTATTTTTCTACACATAAATTTAAGATTATCTAATTATATCTATTATTTGATATAATCTTAATAAAAATTTTATTCAAACGCAAACTTCCATTTTAAAGTTTAATTTTTTTCTCCCACAAACTTTTACAATTATATTAGGACAAATTAACAAAATATTCTAATTCCGGACGAACGAATTATTCCTAAACTTTCAAACTTACAATTTTTCTTGTATTTATTACTTAATTTTTGCTCAATCTACAATAATTTAAAATAATTATGTGTTAATAAGTCAATTTTACTAATTTGTAAATATCTTTCTAGGAAATTTCGTTTCTTTTTTAAGAATTTTGAAACAAAAATAACTTGACCATCTCTTACTGCGTTTATCTAAGAATAAATAACTCTTTCAGTGAAGGAAATACTACTTATGAAATGATTGCCATACAAATTTAAAAAGAAATTTAAAAAATGAAAATAATTCAATGGTGCTAGATGTTTAAAAAATATAGTTAATGCATAAACTGTCATTAGAAGTTATTTAAACATAGCATTTTAAAAAGTAATTTAAAACTAAGGGTTTTCTATTAAGTAAAATATATTTAAATAAGCTGGTTATTGTTCGTTTTATGACCTTGACCTAGATGGTAATTGTCGTGAGGATTGTTTTTAATTAGAAGGTTAAAAAAAAGAATGCTTTTTAAAGTTAATTAAGCATTCTGAAGGAAGAAAGAAATGTTAACTTTTCTCTATACTCAACAGAACATATGAATCTAAAAGTCTAAAAAGATACGTTGTAGGAATAAATGGCTGAAAAGTAACTGGCAAGAAAACCCAAATTCCACAATATTAATCAATAGTTCCATGTGTGAAAGAGGAAAATAGGGTTAATTATGATGTGCCCAAGTTTTGTAACGATTATTTTTTAAGTCTTTTAAAAATCATTTCAAAAGGACTTATTATTATTGTTACATAAATTGTTTAGAATAAAAAGTAATTTATTTCTTTTATTTTCTAAATTCTGATTCCTTCTGGTGTTTCATATACGTCTGAATGAATTCTTAATGTGCAATATTTGGGCATATTTTTAAGGGCTGGGGAAACAGAAAAATGCAAAGTGGTTGTTTAAAAGTATGGGTGTGTCCGTAAGCTAATGTCATGTCAGTTAAGAGCCAAGAATTTGTTTAAAGTAAGAGTATTTGTTATGATTGCATCATTTCCGAAGAAGTCACTGATTAATTTTAACTTTTAACAGGTACAAATCTATTCCAAGTTGCCGCTCATGAATTCGGTCATTCATTGGGTCTGTCTCATTCTGACGTAAAAGCATCTCTAATGGCCCCTTTCTACAGAGGCTATGAACCCTCTTTCAACTTGGATGAAGATGATATTTTGGGCATCCAGGCTTTATATGGTAGGTGACTCAAATACAAATTTCTACTGAATATATCATTAATTTAGAATTAATAGAGATAATTTTAATAATTATTAATATTGTACGGTTGGTTCAATAATTAGAAATTTATGCTTTTAACAATAAAATACAAAACTGATTTTATTTCTTTATTTTCAACGTTATTTAATCAAATCCTGTGTTACAGTTTTATTAAATATCGTCCATAATCAAAACTTCCTACTATTTTAGGTCGCCCCAGAAAAGAAGTAGCACCTCCAACACCAGGGTACAGACCTCACGCAACTCCCGATTACAGCGATGGATCACCAGACTTGTGCCAGGATTCTGCTTTCAATGCTGCCACGACTACTGAAGATGGCAAGACTTACGTCTTTAAAGGTGAGAATCGATTTATTTCAATATTAATGTTCAGCAATCAATGAAAGTCAAAAGTATTCCCTAAATAAGATTGAATACCCGATTCGTGGTCGTGCTCAACTAGCGTGCAGAAAGGCCGAGGTTCGAATTCGCTGGCGGCATTGTTGTAATCACTGCTTTCGGAAACGAAGAGACTCGATGTTAATGTGTGTGTATGTAAAGTCCTTCATATTGATAATCAAACTGCCTGATGAGAGTTTTCCATAAGACACGCAAATGTGGGATAGTTACTACTAAAAAATCTATCGGAAGGTAGTATCCTTGCCTCATCGCTCGTTTGTGGGCTGTTTAATGCATACACAAATTTAGCATGAAACATTGTTTTTAAAAAATATGCTTCTTCCTCTTCAATGTCGCGACCTTTCTATGGTTAGCCAAGGCCTTCTACCAGATTCCGAAACAGGAGATGTTGATTCCCTTTTTACTAGGTAAGGTTGTGAGCCCTACTCTCAACAGTCATATCATACCGGGACCTCCGGTTTAAAGTGAATTCCGAACCACTACAAGTATCCATGGCACTTCTGGGACTCATCCCGAAGCCAGTGGTACCGAACGCCAGAGAGCTAGTCAATAAGCCATCAGACCCATTAAAAATACTAGTGAATTGAAATAATTTTAAATTCTGTCCATTGCAAGGGAATTATGGCAGCTATGAAATTTCTAATATAGGAAATACATTTCCTAAAATTATATGTACGGTCTAAAACAGCTGCGGAATGTTTTCTTATGCATCTTTTCTTTTTAGAAATTTTATGCAATTTCTAAAGTTTATATACCTTTTTTTGGAATTTAAACAAGAACCTTGAAGAACCTTGGCAAATGACTAAAATTCAATGTAATTGTAATTTGCTGCACTGAATTTCTCGTAATCAGATAAATAAACAATGCATAACGTTGCATTTTTTTTTTTACAAATAGTTTGAATTGTTAGTTTATTGTCTCTTCCATTTTTTTATTCCTTTTATTCATTGCCTTTATTTATTTCTTTTGCTTTATAAAAAGATCATTTGTCACTGTCAAAACCATTTTTAAATTAGCATAAAAAAATATTATAAAAACAAGCGTAGTTAAAGAAATATTCTAAAAAAAAAAGAAGAAATAAAAAATCTGTGGCAAAGCAAATTTTTTTAACTACGTGTTTGTATACTTAATCTTTTTTTTAATAATAAATTCATTAAGAAATTGTTTGGACGTTGTTTGGAAGTCGTGTGTTGTGTCTAGCATGTTAATCATGATCAATCATTGCGCTTATGTCCATTATTATTTTTAATGTTTTTTTTTAATTTTAATTTTAGGCGATTATTATTGGGAAATTAAACAGAATGGTATTTCTGATGGTTATCCCAGAAAAATCAGTGAAGATTGGGGAGGTTTACCTGGCAACGTTGATGCAGCTCTAACATGGACGAATGGAAAAACTTTCTTCTTTAAGGTAAGAAGGAATATTTAATTAAACTTAAGTATTTTGATGTATAAAGACACTGTTTTTTATGGATTATATAATTCACTAACCTGAGAAACATCACACAAAACTCATGTCATAAAAAAAAATTTCATAAAAAAGATTTCAATTACCAAAGAAAACAAGACTGTATGCTGATTCATAAGGGACATAAATAATATTGAGTAAAAATAGAGACTATTATAGAAATTAAATTAATTAATTTGCATTTTTTATCTTCAGAAAAATAAATTATAAAATTTGCTATAAAATATATTATTTATTGTTTAATTTCCATTATTTCTGGAAATTAAAGAAAATTAAAAATTATTAGATATAATTTAAATTAATTATTAAATTAAAATCTAATATATCTAAATTAATTATTAAATTAAATATAATTTGAAAACTATGAGGTGAAATAATTTTTTTATGCAACAGTTAAAATCAAAATCACAACATTTTGCATAAAATGCTTCTCTTTTTCTTTTTCATCTACTGAAATATAAATTTCAAAATTTAATTCATATTTATTGTTTAGTTCAAAAATTTGCACGTAAATTTGACAAATTTTGAATCATAAATTACAAAATTTGTCATGCTTAATTTTTTAAGTATTATTCACTACAACATTTTGCAAATAACGACCTTTTGTAACTACCATATTTTTTATGATTTATGTCACTTGAAACGAAGACATTGTATAAAAAAACTGCAAATTAATTATATTGTAATCGAGAAAAACATTTTTAATTAAAATACAATTTATCATTAAACCTAATTTAATTAGGGGAAATAATAGCAACATTCTTACTTACTGATAAACCTACGTCCTTAAAAATAAATATTCGCTCGAAAAACAATTATTTTTTCTTATTTCTAGAACAATTTATGTGTTATAGGTCTAATAGCTCAAGCGGTTTATTTCGTAGTCGGTTTTTTCGTCAAATTCGTAATTAAATTGACAAGACTTCATCCAAGGCAGTACATAAAAAGGGTTCTATAATTAGATTTTACCTTCAGTTGCCTTCTTTTGTTTGAGTTCTCCATTAACAAAACAGCTAATTTAATTTAGTTATTTATAGGCAGTCACTACTTGCTCGTCATAAATAAACATCTCTGTATAAGAATCAATTAAATGGATTTGGCGAGTAGGGAGTTTTCTCAGAAATACGTTAAATCGGGATAAATCATTTCATTCTTTTTTAACTTAAGTTGCCTTTTCATCTGTTGGCCTTTTCTTCTTCTACTCTTTGTTGGATCTTTTCCAGAAAATCCTGGGAATCAGAATATCAGTTTTCAGAAAGCAGATTTAAAAAAAAAAAACAGTGTCTTTCTGTGAATTGTTGTTCGCTTAAATGTTTTGTATGTTATGACTTCAAGAGGTTTGTGGCCCAATTTGTGTCTTACTACATAATGACTGTTTTCTTGACATAAGTAAAGCACTTCTATATCGATTTTAGTTAATTCGTATTAGGCAAATAAATTATTTCAACGGAAATTCACTAACTCGCGATAATTAATTTCTTTTTCGAATGAATTTGTCGTTTCATCTGTTAACCTCGTCTACTTTTTTTTATGCTGAACCTTTTCCAGAAAATCCAGGAATCTGAATATCTGTTTTCAGAATACATCCTAGATTAAAAAAAAAGGAAAATTTATTCTTTGGGTGTTTTTTTTTTTTTTTTTTTTTTTTCTAGAAACTGTCGTACGAGTGCTTTGTGTGAAGTTTTAGAAAGATTTGTTCAATTCTGAATTTTTTGTTTGTTTGATTCTATTTGCAGAAGAACGAGTATTGGAGGTTTAGAAATAAGAAAATGGATTCCGGGTATCCAAAGGCAATTTCAGTTGGATTCGAAGGAATTCCGAATAACATCGATGCTGCTTTTGTTTGGAGTGGGAACGGAAAAACTTACTTCTTGAAAGGTTTGTATTGAAAATTTGTTAATACATAAAAGAGTATATTAAACTATTTTTACTTGTATTTCTAAAATGTAGTTAATAAAATTAAATGAAAGAAAGAATAAAAATTATTAAATTAGAAATAGAGCAAATTACAAACTCTTAATTAGCAAATTATAGCTTGAAAGGAATTACGTTCTCTTATCATACATTTACATGCAGTAGATTTTTAAAATTTGTTAAAATTAATTGTTAATTTGTTAACCTAATAATAGCTCATAATTATTAGTAAATAAATTTATATAAACATTTATATATATATATATATATAATATTTTAGGTATTAATAAATAAAATATATATTCTTCTTCTTCTTTTTTTTTTTTTTTTAATTCTGTCTCGATGCGTTCTAATTTGGTGATATTAGATATCTTTAAAATAAAATTTTAAAAAAAGTTAGAAAAAAAAATTTATAAATATGATACATTTATGCAACATTATTTCTAAATGCTCTAAAAATGCTCTCATTTTTTAAGTACATATTAAATTTCGTCCAGAAAAAATAATTTCCCAAAAGGGATTGATTAATTACAGATTCATTGCTTCTTAAAACGTTGCGGATAGACAAAAAAAGCACCGTACATCATAAATTACTGCATGTTTCCTTACATTTTTATCTTTATTGAGAAATTTAGTTATTCATTAGTGTGATTGATAAAAGTTCCTCGTTTTGTTTCGATTTCTATTAATAACTCTGGATCTGATTTATTTATTCATGGTCGAAATCGTGTCCTGTCATAGCAAATTTCTTGATTTAGTTATTTGTTGAAGCGGACATCATTTAATATCGTGTTTCTTTTAGGTTCCAGCTATTGGAGATTTGACAGTCGCAGTGAACCTCCAGTGAGTTCTCGCTATCCTCAGTCCATCAGCAACTGGGAAGGACTGCCTAATAACATTGACGCTGCTCTACAGTGGGTTAACCAAAAGACATATTTCTTCAAAGGAAGGAGCTACTACAGATTCAATGACAGACTGTTCTCGGTATGTTCATTTGCTTAGATATTTCAATAT
The DNA here is from genome assembly GCA_021605075.1 of Caerostris darwini. Lineage (NCBI taxonomy): Eukaryota > Metazoa > Arthropoda > Arachnida > Araneae > Araneidae > Caerostris > Caerostris darwini. The sequence continues at coordinate 1,005,686 of BPLQ01014549.1, forward strand.
TTGGAAGGCATTATTACATAATATTATTACACACCATTAGATACACATGTTATTCTGGTGGAGAACGATACACTTTCATTATTAGATATTTCAATAATTAGTAGTAATTTATTGCATATACTAAATGGATAAACCATTAGATACAATGGCATTTTATCCTGATGGTAAACACCAAAATTATTAGAGAGTTTTTGCATACCGTATTTTTATAATACGGTATTTTTTTTCTCCCTAGCGCACATGCTCATAGGAAACTGCGCATGTATATCTGTTATAATGTTTCCCATCAGCATGCGCGCTAGGGAGAAAAAAATACCGTATTATAAAAATACGGTATGCAAAAACTCTCTATTCTCTCTTGTTATAAGAAATTTGCTATGAATAAAAAAGAATCACTTAATCTTAAATATAAATTTCTAGCCTTATTGAAAAGTTGAAGTATTTGATGACAACATTTTCCTATATAATTAATAATAATGAGAATAATTTAAAACGTATGATTTTTAAAGTTTACTGTAATTTTTTTATATTCATTTAAGTATTGTTATTGAATCTTAGACGCTTATAATTATTTACTTCTGCTCTTACGAAAAGGTTCTAGTTAAAGGTTCAAAGGTTAATTTTTTCAGTAGTTCATTTCAAAGGTACTAAAACTTTGGATTTCCACTCATAAACAAATAAAGTATTTTCTTTAATGGTACATTTTTCTCAAAGGCGATTGTTAAGTTTGAAGCAAAATTAAAGCTTTTTCGCCTAAACATTTATTAAAATTCTCGAAGAACAATTATAACATTCTTCTTCTCTTTAAAACAAATAACTGTAGCATATGTCATTAAGAGAGAATCGAACCTTTTTTCTTTTACCTTGTAGGGCTAGCTTATATATATATATATCACTCATGATGTTTTAACTACTTTTCACAGGTTGATAAGGCTGATCCTCCATACCCACGTTCTACTTCTGTTTGGTGGTTCGATTGCAAGGCGCAATCGAGCAACGAAGACTTGACCAAAGCTTCACTCAATGGCGAGAAAAACATCCCATTTACATCGGTGGTGAGGACAACATCACATCATCCACCCAAATTCCTGTAGAGAACGATTATGTGGATTCCGATGTCGTGGACGGTTCCGAGAAGCAGGATGTCGATTTGCAGCAGGGTGAAGACGACGCTGCCACGCCATTCCCGCACCAAGAGGCACTAGATGCCAATTCTGCAAGAAATTCTTGTGCCAGTCTGTTCTTGACTTTGCTGTTAATCGCTGTTGTTGTCCAAGGTCAGAAATGGAGAGTGGTGTGAATTCGAGAGACTTCACTTTAACAATTTGCTAGCTTCCATTAATTTGTTTATTTCCTGGTGAATGATCAGAGTGAATTTTTATTTTTTTGGAATCCATTTTGTTGTTGTTGTTGTTGTTTCTGTGCCATTCTTATGAAATAGAAAGGGAGTTGACTACTTTTAGTATATTTGATTATTCCCTTTCCTTTTTTTAATTCATTATTTTCGCAATGTTAAAGTGTTTCTTCCGGAGGTACCTTTAGATGCATCTTCAAAATTTAATATTTTATTAAAATTTGGGTTAAAGAAAGAACAGTATATCGGATGGAATAGTGATGATATTCGAAGAAGTTCATAAATAAAATCTGTTAAGAATTAAAAATCATTTTATTTTAAATTTTCTGATCATAATCGTAATACTCCAGATTCATAACTAACTTCTTTGCTGTTCAGTAAGTTGCTGGCAACTGCTAAGATAGTATGACATTGCTATAGTATAAAAAATAACTAAAAATTAGTACATTTATGTTCTGTCTTTGTCCATGCACAATTTCATAGTGCCAATGTGTTTGTTTTGCTTCGACTGCTGGCGCCATCTATCGTAAATGTATCTAAATAATCAGTATTATTGATTTTTATATTTCAATTTTTGATACTTCATGAACATAAACAGAGATTTAAAAAAAATAATTGTTTTTTTGATAATTTTTTTAATGAAATTCATATTTTTTAGTTTAAATGAAAGCCTAATGCATTTTTAATTATACTTTATTTTGAGTAAAGTAATAATTAAAATAATTTTTATATTTTATTTTAAATATTAAAATGCTAACCTAATTATATATTTTAATAAATTATTAATTTATTTTTTCAATTAATTTTTTTTGTGTTTTAACTAAATGCTGTGCATTGTTTATTCGTGAATTAATTTTTTTATATTTTAACATACATATAATTACTGAATAGTATTATGTTTTCACTTTCGTATTTTTGAAAAGAAAAGAAAAAATAAATAAAGAAATAATAAATAATTAAATCTTTTTAAAGCTGCAAAGAAAACATAAAAGAAAATAATTTCTATTACAAAACTTTAATTCTTAAGAAAAAACAATTTTCTTTATTTATTATTATTATTTTCCTTAATATTTGTTAATTTGTCAAATTATGCATTTTTAAGATTTCATTTGTAATGGGTTATTATTGAAATTTTATTTTTTTTATAAAAATGTTGCAAGTAGTAAGCATTTAAGCATAAGAATTTTTTTTTTTAACTCTAAAATTCCTAGTAATTGTTAATTTACATTTTTATCACATGAAAATCATATAATTTATTTTTTATTATGAGATTTTTCACACTTTGCATTTAATATTAAAAAAAATAATAATAATTACTACATTACTAGCGTTGTGTTTAGATTTTCGTTTTGCTTGTTTATCATTTGAATGTTATTTTATTCTCTTTCAAGGCACTTTTGTGTGAGTGTGTGTGTTTGAGTGTATTTTGATCTGAAATGTGTCGACAGTTTTATTTTTAACCTTTGTGCTTTTTAGGATTTATCTTATCTAATTCCTAATTCTGTGAATTTTCTAGTTGTTGAAAGTTATTCAACTCTTTGTTTATCGCTTTTTGCTCTGTGGACAATCGATTGTTAAAAGTAAATAGACTTTGAAAGTGAAATGGAACGAAATGCAATCGATAAGTTATGCTATTGTGGCTGATTAAAAGATCTAGTTTATCTGCAAAGAGTTCTGAATGAAACTTGTTCAATTCGAGTTTGTATATTGTTATATACAATTCCATTCGACAAATTTCATTATATATTTGGAATAATGAGTTAAGTATGTGGTAAAAAAAAAAATAACAATTAAATATTGAATGTTGCTTATCTGAAATGTCTGTTGCAGATCAGATTAAATAATAAAAAATAAAAAAATTAATGATTTTAAATGGCATCTGTACCTGAGGGCGTTCTAATTCATTCTCGATGCCACCCCTCCCCACTTGTTCAAAAAAAAAAAAGGAATTAAATGCAAATTTTATTTAAAAACATCACATTTATTTTCTTTTTCAATAAGAAAATTATTTAATTTTCATTATTATTATGAGGTTTTTTTTTTTTTAAATATAAGAACGCACAATCTCTTTTATTGCAGAAATAATTCCACGAATAGTTCTCTGACAATAGCAAGGTTTTTTAATATAATAAATAATCCTATCTTCTCTAGTCTTTGTTTTTAGATAAGCAACATTCTTCAATTGTTCAATAAAGTACTTTTTTTTTTATTTTCATATGTCTGGAAAGGCAATTCATTTTTATAATTTGCAAACAATGCATAAGCATTGATTTAGCTCATACGAAAAATGTGATTAACTTTTTTTAATTCGACATCGTTTTTTATTTTATTTTAATATTTATTTATTTGTATTTATCTGATTGTCAGTGATATATGCTTTGTTTTCTGTCAGTCAAACATTCACGAAAGTAACATTTCGTTTTGTATTCCAAGCCACCTCAACTTGGGTACTGTGTGTTTATTTGCAGCATAAATGTTTCATTTTTCAAGGATGAATTTGTTACATTCATCATGTATTGTTCAATTGTATATATAACTTATTGTACATGAATACTCTTTATTGTTATTTGTCTGTCATATTTCCAATAAATTTGTAAAACTTATGGCCTGCGTCAGAATTCATTCTTTAAATAGTACCAATTATAAAAAGGGATTAGACGTTAATTATTTATGGGAAAGAATAAAAGACAATGGTTTCAATATTTTATTCGTCAAAACATTATGAATTCCATTATTTTTTTTTTATTTCGTCAAATATTGTTTTTTATTTCCTTAACAACATTCTTGTAAGAGAAAATTTTTTTCTTAAAATTGAAAACATTTGAAAAAAAAATCAATTTGTTCGTTAAGTATATTTCTGTCAAGAAAATAGGCGGGGGGTTTACATGATTTACTAATTTAATGATAGTTGTTAAGCAAAAATGTTACTACATAATAAACGATCTATGGTACCCATCATAATACCACTCTTTTTTCTAAGTCATTCAATAAGTGACACGATTTTAAACTCTAAAATAAAAAATATTTCAATAAATATTAAAAAAAAAAACTGAAATCCTTTCACTAATTTCAAATTATGCCGTGGGAACATATTTTGCTGGAAGAATACATACGATAGTATAATACACACAATGTTCAATAACCCAAGATATTTATGAAGCAATTGATCAGAACACAAGAACAGAGTTCTGCACTTTAGGCTTCAGATTGTTTATTTGGCGATTTTTTTTCCTTGTGGTTTCCGCCAACAACTGACCACTGCGGTTACAAAATACTGCGATTTGACGATTTCATTCAGTACTGAAAAGAGACGGTGAAATCGGAACCCTAAAGACACAGAATCCCCACAAGAACTATCCAATTCAGTAATATAACAAAATTTAAGAACTTCGTGAAGAAGCAATTGTTAAGAGTATTACAAGAAGCACACTATCAAATTCAGACAGAGAAGTCTTTTAAGTGATGGTTAAATTAATTTTTATAAACATAAACTGATTCTTAGACACTATTTTGAGGATATCGAAACAATGAACGTTATGTTTTGAAAGCCAGACAATTCAAAATGAACTACAGAGCACGTGAATTGATATGGGTCAATCGTTATATTTAGCAACACATATTTCATCATGCCAGTTTTGAAACACACAGAAATAAAATCACATAAATTTAAGAGTTTTGTTTTGAATAAAAATTTCTGAAATGAAAGTTTCCCGTGTTGCGCGAGTAGATGAATCTGTTTTACATAATAACTTATGCTCTTATTTATTTTTTAATTTTATAGCTTCACTTTTTCGGAGACGCCACAGACCTCTAACCAGGACAACCTCATATTCAAACATAATTAAAAAAATAATGATAGAAAAACGTATTAATGCTATTAGACAAAATTATTAATATTATTTTTAATGCTATTAGAATTTGAAATTTTAAATAAATACATAAAAAATCGCAATGTTCCAAGTCAAATTCACGATTTAAAGTGTCTCGAATTCGGAATAGCATTGAACAGTATGCTGCCTTATTATAAGTGAATGTGGGAAAAAAATATAAACATTTTCAAAAATCACTGTATTATAGAATTAATATTATGTATTAGAAGAGTGTACTAAAATTCTGACTCATTTTCATTTTCTTACTCAAAGAACTTTTGCATCCAATATATCATAGTGTTTTCCTATGCTAACATACGTAGTTAGCATAGTAACCTTAGCTTTCAAGACTCAACTAGCGATTGAGTGAACTAGATGTTCGCATTGGAGTCATTACATTCATAAACGTGGAGCCTTGATGGCAATTGTGATAATCTGTATAAAATCATCTAGCATCGATAAGACTGCTTGGCGGAAGTTTTCAGGGTGTTTTCAAACAGTCCTCAAATGTGGATATGTCAGCTCTAAAAAGTGTTTCTTTGTAATCTGTTTGTAGCATACAAAAATGAAACCGGAGGCTCACTAATGTTTAACTAAAAAAACAAACGTATTTTAGAAGGTGACCTTTCTGAATCATAATTTTTTGAGAATACATTTCCAGTCCTACAAGTGTTCTGTAAAAATTAGATAAAATATTGAACTATATATAAAGAGTAATACAAATATAATCATTCATAATATGAATTCTGAAAAACATTCTTGACGGAATTTGAAAGAACTGCAGAGATTTATCTAATAAGGAATGAGGCATGGACTCATCTTACAAAACACTGATTGCAAAGCATTCCTCAAGTTACAACATATTCAATTTTACGAACGTCCACTTTGCATTAAAAATTTAAGTTTGCTTGCAGAAATGTAACATACTGCTTTCATATTAATATCGCAATGCCACCATGAGTTTTCAACATGACACAACAGACTAAATATCTTTATTTTAATGTAGCCTTTAATACCGAGATATACAGATCGCTGAAGTCGCATGTTATTCTAGCTACTCACTTTATCATATATCTAGTTTACTTTATGAAATCCAATGATAGGTGATTATTTTTAAAGACTTTCAGATTTTAATCGAAAATTAAAATGTTAAAACTTTCTAATATCTTAGTTTGCACCATCTGGCTCTCTTTTATTGAAAAAGGTTAACAATTAAATATTAGAAAAATATTTTATTCAATGTTTTCTAACTCAATACAAGTTTAGATATTACAACTTCTGCCTTTTGATGTACATTATTATTGTATTTCTTTCTTACTTAAGCACACCAAACCAGCTTTCTGCAATTTGGGTGGGAATCGAAACGTATTGCGGTTTCGTTTAATAGCTTTGTGGTAACCGAACCCAAGAGTCGAATGGCTCTTATTCATTGATTTTTTTTTAAAAAAACTGCGTGCCTAAAAATATTTGTCCACAAACATGCATTGATTTAAGGGACTTGCAAGTTTCAATGTGTTATTTAGCAACAACCACGTCTATTTTATTAAATTTAATTTTTAGAGTGATCATTTTCCCCAATTAATGTCTGTGAGAAAAAAAAGCCGGACGAGGATCTTACTTATCGGCTATCGAGTCAGTCGAAAAGAATCTGATCTTTTTGTCTGTAATAAAATAAAAAACATTGAATAAAATTGTCCTTTAAAACTTGAATGCTGATTTTTTTTCTTAAACTAAAGCTGGGTCATATTTCTGTTGTTATTGTACTAATACAGCTGGCAATATAGGCATTTAATCTTTATGCCATAAGCAAGGGCTGCACCGCTGTTACTCATTTAACATTGCACAGGGGGCGCGTATAGCGGTACGGACGCGAGTAACATGGATCATATTTCTAAAGCCATTCAACCTTTCCTTTAAACTGGAAAGTCTGTAAAAAAAAAAAATTACAAATTAGATTTAAATTAAAACAGACATATAAGGAGAATTCCAGAAAGACATCGCCGACCCGCGAGCCACGTATGCAACTTTGGTTTAGATTGTAAAATAAAAGTCGTTAAAGTGCGTGACAAAGGTATAAAGGAAAGACAAAAGTATAAAGTCATTAAAGTATATGTATATGACAACTATTTTATAGAGCTCAAAAACCGATTTAATTTAAGTGACCTCTGAAGGGCACTCACAGCAGAATCTCATCATTAGTCGAGGATTACCTGTAGAGTTAAGAATGCATTCTTATTTAGAATGTATGTACTTTCATTTCGAAAGCAGTGAACCAAGATATTTAATTTTTTCCCATACGAAAATGTTTCAGTGAACCAAAAATCCGTCTTTTCAACACAGAATCAATCAAGTGAAAAAAAATGACAGCTTTTCCCATATAAGAATTAAAACCAAACACGTCTTTCTACTCTAAAAATATGAAGGGCAAGTAGTGATTCTCGTTGTTTAGATGCATTGCACTTACTAAATTTGAATTTAATAAAGTAAGTACAATATACTAGTATATATATATAAAGTCAAGTCAAAAATATAATATATATATGTGTGTGTGTGTGCCTTTCATAACGTAATAAAAGAATATTGAATTGTAGCAAATTAAAAGTGCTGCAGTTAATGTACAGAAGGAGGGGCCTGAATGGCCGTCTGGCTAGCGCTCTGGCGCTCGGTACCACAGGTTTCGGGTTCGAATCCCGGCGGTGCCATGGATGTTTGCAGTGGTTCGGAATCCACTTTAAACAGTAGGTTCCGGTCCTAATAGGATCGTAGAGCGCTGCGGGAGCATTGTTACTCCGCGTCCGTGGCTTATCTTCAAGTTACACGCGCCCCCTGGGTAATGCAAAGTGAGTACGTCTGTGCAGCGCTTGCCTTAAGGCATCCAAGACCAAGCTGTCTAAGTGTTTGCCGGCTGCATTAGAACAAAAAAAAAATGTACAGAAGGTAAAAATTAAGAACTGATATAGTGTGCAAAGTGGAGGAAAGGATTCAAGTTTTAAAAGGAAGTAATCACTCCTCATCATACAGATGTGTCGAACTTGTATTGCCAAATTGGAGAGGGTCGACAAGCCAAAAGACAGGTGTTATTATTTTCAACTAATGTTTGTTTAACTTATTTTATCTACTTATATAATTTTTATGGCTTTCTGTTATGGTATTCTATCAAAATAGAATAATTTATACCAAAAAACATGATTTATACCAATTGCAACCAAAAAAACATGATTTTAGATTCTTGTAGTAAATATTTCCATTAATGATCTTTCAGGCTATGTGGCTTCTTAAATTAAACTAATATCCCGTCTTACTAGAACACGGAGTTACGCGATTTTTGATTTTTTCGTTTGGCAACATAGCTGTTAGCTGTCTTCAGAGTTTCTTTTGCTTTCTGAAGTTGTTTGTTTTGTTGATTTTTAAGTTTTCATTTTTTTTATTTACAATTTTCTGTTTTTATTTTAAATTTACTGATCAAAGTGTCACTATAGAAACCACTTTAAGATTCATTTAATTTATTTACTTATCTGCAGAATTTTTAAAAGGAAACCTTATCAATTTACCGTTAGTGTTCATGTTTCTTTTTTTTTTAAATTCTCAGCCATTGCTCTATGTATTTCTTCCTTTTTATTCAAAAAATTTTTATTAAACACATTCCGGGCTTTACTTATTTCATCTATTTGTATTTTGTTGCAGAAATTTTTCGCTATAATCGCTATTTACCAGACCCTTACGTATTCTAGTTAAATATGTGATTGTGATATCGACAGTGGAATATAAATTGTTCTCGTTTCAAAACGGAAATTTCATTTCAAAATGTTTGTCAAAAGTCGAATTTGACGCAAGTCGCCGACTAATGTTATATTAGTTAAATTAAATAAATAAAACGAACTTCATTAGTGTTAAATTAAACTTGCAGGTACCTGGTAAATAAAGTTTTTGCTTTCTTAACTGGATGCTCACTGAGTAATAGAATGCTCTCAGTTTAAACTGGACAACGGAATGCTCTTGCATTTATTCCAGGATGGGCCCGATAAATCCGCAATCAAGGAAGACCTTTCATGGAGCTTAAGAGTGTGAATCCTACAGATGCCGTTACTGGCCCGTTCGTCCCATGCTTTGATAGCACGATTTGTATACAGCACAGTAGATCTTTTTTCTTTCCTCCAAGCCTCACCATCGTACATTGGCTAGGTAGTGCTCCTCTACCAGTCAGAAAGATGAGGGTAGGACATTCATGGACCTCATGTATTCCATCATCGATCGATGGCTGTTGATGTGAGGACTGTGCCTTCCCGGAAGACTTTTAGACTTTTAGCCCCACATTTACATGACATCTGGGAGAAACCCCAGAAAACTCCAGCCAGGCAGCCTGACAATGAATGTTTTGTCCTATTGCCAAAATCACCATCGAGTCACTTTATTTCTGAAAACAATGATTACAACAATACCACCACCTGACTCGAATCACAGCAGCAAATCCAGCAGCGCAAGTTGCAGCTGGTTTACCTGATGGACATAGCAAGTTCCCTGGTTAATGCTGGATCTCCTACATTACCGAATGATCTCAAATCAAAGTGATGTTAAATTCAGATACAACTGTATAGTTTGGACCACCTATTTACGGAAGTTTGGCCAAATCGGACGGTTCCAAGAAAAGCGGCGTAAAAGGGTTAGATGGGTTCATTTCGGCGGGATTTTAATTACAATAAACATAATTTTAATTTTTTAATCATTAAAAATTTAAGTTATCTAGTATAAAAAGAAAAATTAGATAAGAAAATTCACCAATAATTATGAAATCTTCGCTTTCAAAACTGCTTTTTCCCCACATGTATTTGATTAGTACCCCTAACGAGCAATCGATTCGTCCGTTTCCGCTTTTAAAGCGGATGTTTGCCTTTTCACACAATAGACGATCGAACTACTCTTTTATTTGAATTTCAGACTTTATTTGATTTTCATCGAAACAATCATAAAAAGTTTCGCAACTTCTTGAATCAATTTTTCCATTTTTTTTCTTTCCATTTAAAATGTACGTGTTGTTTAACTGCCTGTTTCCTTCTACATGCATTTTATATTTATTGCGCTAGAATGCTTGATTTATCTATTTTGACTGTTGAAGCAATTGAATGAATGCGATGAATTTTCATTCCATACTTATTTTACAGACTCTCTTTTTTCCCTCTTTCCCGTGTACTGTTGCAGACTTCCTTTCAAAATCTAAATTTGTTCTTTAGAATTGAATTTTTATCAGTAGTAGAATATTTCTTATTAGTTGTAATATATTTATGAGATACGAAACTTGAAATGACAGAAAGCAATATTTTGATAGCTTCAAGTAGCAATCATAACATGGAAATACATAAATCACACATTTAACTGTTACTTAATATCGAGAAATATAACGTTATTAAACAGGAAAATTACTTATTGCACGGCGTGTACAAAGTATCATACCTCGTACAGATTTTTATTTTTATTTCCTCGTCCAGATTTTATTTTTATTTACCTCGTCCAGATTTTTATTATTATCCAGATTTTTATTTGATTTTTATTTATACTCGTCCAGATTTTTATTGGCCGAGTGACTGGCGCTCAGTGCACAAATTCCTGGTTCGAGTCGCTGGGATGCCATGGATGTTTGTAGTAGTTCAGAATCCACTTTAAACCGTAGATCCCGGTCTAACATGACTGTAGAACGTCGGCTGACAACCCTATCCCTAAAAAGAAAACATTTCTTGAGTCCAAATCTGCCAGTAGGCAGACGGCCTTGGCCAACCATGGAGCTGTTGCGAAAATTTGAAAAATTGAAGAATTGAAGAATTTGTAATCATTCTAAACTTCTAAATTCTCCGATATGAAATCAGAATCACTGGAAAATAATTTGTTTTCGTTAATTAATTTACAGCCATTACGTAAGTTCCGTTATAACATGACTGTAGAGCTTGGACTGACAATCCTACCCTGTAAAAAGAAACCATCGTCTGTCTCGAAATCTGTCAGTAGGCAGAAGGTCTTGGCCCACCATGGGCTGTAATGACAGGAAGTTAGTTAGTTAGAGTTATTACATAAATATCGTACTGGTACTATTATGTATAGAACAGAAATCAACGAACTGCTCAACTACAGAAGTTATTTGGTTAAATTTCTGATCGTTTCATTTATAATTTCCAAAATTTCTGATTTACAAAATAATGTCATACCCTTTTCAAAAATTCGACCAGATGTTTTATTCAAATATCCTGTATATGCGAACTTCAAAAAATATAAATTCTAAAAATTCTAGCAAAAAATTGTAAGTTGTGAATTTTAATAGCTGACGTAATAACAAATAAATTTTAAAAAAATTTATCTTCACTTTTAAAAGATTTTCATTTAAAGAAAATGAAACAGTATAAAAAAAACTTGAATAAACAGTGACTTAACAAAAAAGTATCTGTTTATCAGTTAGCTGTTTTTAATTTTCTGTTACAAACTGAAACGTTTTGATGGGAATGAGAAATAAAATAACAAACATCAGTTTATCAGTATCAAAACAACATTCTCACTGTTACAAGAGTGATACCATTTGAATAAACAGGAAAACACTTTTGAAGAGACCTTCAAATAGCTTTTATCGTAAAATAGATAAAATAAATAACCCACTCATGACGAAAAAAAAAACACTTCCTTGTATTCATAAGAATTGAGAAAATGCCACAGTAAAGCTATTGCTATGTTAAAATAAATTGATCTTTTATTTTAGAAAAATAACGCTCAATTTTATTTATATTTAATTGAACTTTATAATATTTTAATTAACTTTACTGAACTTCTATATCCAATATATCTCTTGGAGCACGTGTTGTTTCTGTGTATCGGTGTTTTGAATTTCTTATAAATTTAAAAATACACTACAGGAAAATAAAAATGCAATATCCTTTAGCAGTGCTGATTTTATCTAAATTTTTACAGACGCATCAGGTAAGAAGAAGAAAAATGTAAATGAAGTCGATTTTCTTGCAATTTAACCATTTAATCATTTGAGAAGCGAAATCAATCTTTCGAACAGGACAAAGGATAAAAGTACCTGATGATTTTACAGTATGAATCTTCACATGGATTTATTCAATTCCTTCTATTAGCTCACACTCTCCCCCTATATATATCTTGTTCAAATTTCCAGTCGTTAACAAAATACTTTTCAGTCATCCACTACAAGTTCAGATACATTTTTTTTAACTTGCAGTGGATGACACTTGATGTTAATACAATATATATTTCCATATATTAATTCATTAATTAAATTTAATTAATTAATTTTAGTTTTTTTTTTTAGATTTAAGTTGCATATGTCTACCAATAGATGGCGCCCGATAAACTTAAAAAAATGAATGAAAATTATTTATAAGGGACTTTCCGCAATATAGTGAAAAGAAGTAGGAATTGACTTTAAAAAGCTTTTTTTTTATATTACTTGTTTATATATAATTAAGCTTTATAATATTTTAATTAACTTTACTGAACTTCCAAATTCAATATATCTCATTTCAATATTTCTCATTTTATCTCATTAACGTGGTGTTTCAGTGTATTGGTGTTTTGAATTTCTCATAATTTTAAAAATACAATACAGGAAAATAAAAATGAAATATCCTTAAGCAGTGGTGATTTTATCTAAATTTTTACAGACGCATAAGGTCAGAAGAAGAAAAATGTAAATGAAGTCGATTTTCTTGCAATTTGACCATCTAATCATTTGAAAAGTAACGTCAAACTTTCGAATAGGTTTTTGTTTTTCTCTCACCGATGTTACTCACTTTGCACTACCCAGGGGGCGCGTGTAACTTGAAGATAAGCCGCGGACGCGGAATAACAATGCCCGCGCAACGCTCTACTATCCTATTAGGACCGGGACCTACGGTTTAACGTGGATTCCGAACTACTACAAACATCCATGGCAACGTCGGGATTTGAACCCGATACACCTGTGGTATCGAGCACTAGAGCGCTAGCTACTTGGCCATCAGGCCCCACTTTCGAATAGGACAAAGGATAAAAGTACCTGATGGCTTTACTATACGAATCAGGCCCTGCTTCAAATCCTCAATAAATGTTTTGACACGCTTGTCAATCATGAAAATACTGCAATGCTGCAGGAGATTGACTCTTGCGTTTGTCACTACAACTATCGTTTTTCTTTCTTTCGGTGGTTCTATGTTTCTTATTAGCCGCAGATTTCTGATGGTTCGAGAAGTATTGATCAATCCATACAAACATTTATGGAATCTTCATTTATTTACAAACAATATTTACAAAGATATACAGGGTTGATGGTAACATCTCAAAGGCAAAATCTAAACTGAAAGAAAAATGTTCTTTTTAGAATAAAGCAACTCTTTTCCACAGCAACAGCTGGTCTCCACGGCAACAGCCCGTTTCCACAGCAACCAACAGCTCATCTCCACGGCCACAGAGCAATTCTGAATCGGTTCCAAACGATTTTTATAAAACTACCACGTGACGCTGCGTGGCGCGAACTAAAGCATAAGAATTCCAACAACGTTCCCAATAATGATTTAAAACGTCCGCGCAAAATTATAGTTTAATTTTCTATTTTTATTTTTTTTTATGATTGCCAGTAAAAATTTCTTATTATTATATTTATAAATATATTGTGGGCAATTTTCATTGTTTCAACTGCATTTACTAGGGGCTAAATAGCTCCAAAAGAATGCATTAACCATAAAACTATACGAATCTTCACGTGGATTTATTCTCGCGATAGATTGCAAAGCCTTTCGTAGAAGTGGACTACTTCTGCATATTATGAATGAGGCAGGATTATCGGCTTATGTGAAAGTGTTTTATCTTGTAGTTAAGTCGCGTGCCACATTCGACGACGACGATTTGCCAGGTTGACGGAGAGCCTTGGTTGCGTAGCAACCTTTACCTCCTACTTTGTGAATGAGAGAAGTTTCTTAAGCTTTAAGTCCATTGATTAGATAGAAAAAGAGTAAGATATATATATATTATTCAATTCCTTCTATTAGTTCACACTCTCCCTATATATATCTTGTTCAAATTTTCAATCGTTCATAAAATACTTTTTATTCATCCACTCAAGTTCAAATACATTTTTTTGGAACTTGCAGTGGATGACACTGGATGTTAATACAGTTTTTTCAAATATTAATTCATTAATTTAATTTAATTAATTAATTTTTAATTTTTTTTTAGATTTAAGTTGTATATATCTACCAATAGATGGCACCAGATAAACTTAAAAAAATGAATGAAAATTATTTATAAAGGACTTTCTGCAATAGAGTGAAAAAAAAGTAGGAATTGACTTAAATTTTTTTTTTTATATTGCTTGTTAATTTCTTAAAAAAATTAACTTATTAATTATTAATAGCATTCCAATAGCAGTTCTTTGTATAAAGACCTGTAACCAACCAAGTCAATAGGGGGCATTAATAAGAAGTATTAGAGCACATACAATTTGCGAATATTTGCAGTTTGTCAGCTTTGTACTTGGTGGTATTTATTTGATTAATTAAATTTGGAAGATTTTTTATGTCAGTAAATAAAGAAATAAATTCTTTCATTAGAAAATTGCATTTGGGAATAAGTTAATATCTTGAATGCTGGGTAAAGCACTCTGTTGGTTCTGAGTCACAATTGCAGGAGCGGATAAAGTTGCAGAATTTGTCAGCATAGAAGCAAAGCTGACGTTGGGGGTAACTTGTCTAGAAGGGATGATCTTAGGATAAACTGCTTGTCTATTGGAGTTGAAGTTAATTTTCGGGAATTTGGGACAGCCTTTCCAGGCTGCAAGATGACCGATGGCGTTGCAATTAATGCATTTGGAAAATTTAAATTTTCCCTTCAACAGTACACTCCTTATGGGAGTGCTCTTTTCCGCATTTTAAGCATCGAGGCTTAAACCCACGTTTATTCAATTCCTTCTATTAGCTCACGCTCTCCCTATATATATCTTGTTCAAATTTTCAATCGTCAACAAAATACTTTTTATTCATCCACTCAAGTTCAAATACATTTTTAAAACTTGTAATGGATGACACTGGATGTTAATACAGTTTTTTTTCAAATATTAATTCATTCATTAAATTTAATTAATTAATTTTAGTTTTTTTAGATTTAAGTTGCATGTTGCATGATCTACCAATAGATGACACCAGATGTAAGATAAAAAATTCAACTTAGGATGTAAGATGAAAAATTCTATTCCTACTTAGTGAAAAAAAAGTAGGAATTGACTTAAAAATTTTTTTTTTTTATATATTACTTGTTAATGTGTTACATTCATCGAATTGGGAAAGTTCTTAACATATTGTGTCAAAGTTATATTCAGTAAGGTATTAACAGACATCGCGTCGAAAGAGTACGAGCAATGAATGAACTGCCATAGAGTAGTAATATAATAGAACTGGCATCAGGTTAGCCAGTTTGTGGCAAACATAATCTCTCGTGATCATACTCCTCACGTGATTTTTATTTTGCACTGTAATATATGCTGTGATAGCTTGGTTATTTGAGGCAACAATCTTTACTTCTGGCTATTGCTATTCTATGAAGAGAGAAGAAGGGCTACTATCATACAACGAATTTCAAAAGAAAAAGTTCATTTTATTCTTCATTGGCTCAACATTCCCACGATGGCCCAAGATCGTCTGCCTACCGGCAGATTTCGAGACAGATGTTTTTCATTTTCTGATGTAGAGTTGTCAGCCCTACGCCCAATGCTATACAGTTATACTAGACCGGGACCTACGGCTTAGAGTGGATTCCGAACCACAGCACAAACATCCATGGCACCGCCAGGAATTGAACCCGAAACCTGTGGCACTGAGCGACAGAGCGCTAATCACTCTGCACTCAGACCCATAATTTAATCATCACTTGGTATTATAAAATAAAAGAAGGTTTGTGTTGATAAATATTTTGTGCACACATTATTATTAATTATCTCTTCAACGTACACAAAACAAATTCAAATTTTTAAACGGAGTTAACTTTCGAACCCGATACCTGTGGTACCGAAGGCCAGTGCGCTAGCCACTCGGCCATCAGGTCCCTGGCCTACAGATTTATCATACCCATTCCTTGAGCACAAACATGGGAAAACTTTCAGTTCAGCTTCGCTTGTAGAGTTTCACATCACATCAAACCACTCTGGCCCTAAAAAAGAAAAAAAAATTATATATTATTTACTAACAGACAACACTGGATCATGTTTACTTATGTTTGAATAATAGAGAAAAAAAATAGTTTTTCATTAGTTTTAGAAGTATAGATAGTTTAAATCTACATAAAGTTTTGTGGATTCTACAAAAAGATGAGGGGAAAAAATCACCTTTCTCGTTTATTTATTTATTTTTTTAACCTATCACAATATCATTCGACTTTTCTATTTGATTAGCTGTTAATACAAGCGCAATGAGTATACGTAGTTCTTACTGTCACAATAAAAACACTGATGTCCATTGGCCTCTTTATCTGTTTAATAAATATCAGTGATAATCAACTAATAATGTTGTAAGTGTTGCTCAGATAGACAGAAGTGAAAAAAAATACAATAATAGAACACAGATGAATCCTACATAAAAATTAAGTTGCCTTTTCTAGTAAAATGGAACCTGATATATGAAAATTAATAAATAATTTTACAATATTTGGTTGTATTGTTTTGGTCGTCTATTTAGAATTGCAGAAAATATTTTTGTTAAATAAATTTCTGATTCTCATCTATAGAATTTTTTGTGCGCATGAGTTTTTATCCCATCATGACAAATTAGACAGCTAAAAAACTTTTTAACAAAGTCGAGTTCCATGTAATGCGAAACGTGCATGCTGTTTTCAAACGTCAGGCCTTTATAATATAAACTTTAATTTATATTGTGTCAGTGTTTAGGTGTTTTTACTATTAATAAAAGTATTTGATTTGTTGTTTCTTATCCCACTAGGTCGACAGCAACATATAGACCACGTCTATGATTCCGTGTATTCTCATGGAAGGAAGGGGCAGTGTCTTTCGGGAGATCTTTTAGGGGGTAACTACCCCGCAGTTGCGTATCGTATGAGCGAAAACCTGAAAAACTTTCACTAGGTAGTCCGATCAACGAGGTAAGATACTGAACATCACAGACGCCATTGAATCTTCTCTTTTTTTGAAACAGCGTCTATACAACAAAGCCGCCAGCGGATGGAACCTCAGCTATAATGCTCACCAGCGGCGCGCATTGCCAATGAGCCATGAATCGGATTATTTGATTTGCAGTTTGTTTTATTTTAAAAAAATATATCGTCCTCGACCAGGTGTGGCCAACATTTTTGAGAAGTGTACCACTATTTGCAAAAAATTAATTATGTGTGCCACTACCAACTTTTCCAACATATAAAACAAAAAATATTTTTAAAAAATGATACTTATAATATAATTATGGTATTTTTACGCAAATAGCACATTTGTTTTCATGTAAGTCTGAGTAGTGGAGATTTAAAAAATAATATAATAAATAAAACTAAAGTACAAACTTGGGTTTGTTTATTAACAAATAAATATTTTTAAAGGTCTAGTTAGTTTGGTTATGTATAAAATAAAAATGAATTGCTTGAAACATTTAATTCTAATTAATTATTAAGCAGTCAGTACTTAATTACTGTGCCTTTTGAATTTGTAGTTTTTTTACCTAGTGGGTATTAGGATTAATTCTTGCAAATGCTAACAAAATTAAGTATTTTAGCTACATATCAAATAATCTTGATCAATATTTGGATTATATTCCTAATAGAAAACATTTGTCCGGGGAAATCTCATGAAATCGTCGCCAATTCAGAGCTCGAGCTCATTTTGTTGATACAACGCGTTACAGAATCAACAACAGAAGAACAGATTTAATTGACACAAACACAAATACTATCTAATATTGTCCACTCTACTTTGTTAACGTTGATTACATTTTTCTTAAAAATGTCTTTTAGAATGTAGTTCTTTAAAAATGTCCTCACCTATAGTTAAAACTAATTGGCGCAAATCGAGAAGTCCTGCTGTAATATCAACATTATCGTTCATGTAACACACAAGTATGCTAATTGCGTGCTGTCTGTGACATCGCAGTTTTCATACAAAGTTAATGAAAAGTATTTGCAATGTTGCAGTCCAGAAACAATTTATGTTCGAATATCCTGGGCCAAGATACGACGCATGACGATTTTTCTAGACATAGCTAATTTACTTCAACCATATTTTTGACTTTTATATCACCGATATTTTGGGCAAATATTAAACAGCTATTTTTTATTATATCTTCTCCGTCAGATTAGAGCTTTTTCTTGCGGACTACCAACAGAGAAAGTTTATAAGAATCCTTCACCATAATTTCCACTTAGTCATTTTTCTTCTAAAACAAGGATTGCTGACGTACTAACGATTTCTTTTTTTTTTTTTTTTTCTGTTTATTGATAAATTCCGTTAGTGTGATGAGACAGGATGTTTGCTGTTGAAAACACCATGCAGTTGTTTGAAATATCAGTCATTAATTTTTTTCGCCACTGCTACACAAATTCCACATATCAAACAAACAGACTTGGAAGTATTTTAATGAGCAAACAATAATTATTCTTCACAAACAGTCTTAAAACCACGAATTTCAATATCCTCTTCATATTTTCTTTTCGATGCCGAAGGTGTACTCATGGACATAGTGAAAATTAAATTTCGTCCAAATAATAAAATTTCGACGCCAAAATCTAAAAACAGTTTTTAAAAAAAACTTAATGTCTTGCTCGGCAGTTTAAAATTAACTGAGCCAGACAGCCAGAGTGTCTCGCTCGCTAGAGCTCGAAAGCGAACAACCATAGCAGACACAACAACGCCAAATCGAGACAGCTCAAAACACACTGTCTTAATGCATCTTTGTACTGGTGTCGAGCAGTGCCACTTTCCGGTGCTGTTGTAATCAGCAGTGTATAAAGCAGTATCAGAAGTGTTCCTGAAGACGACATAATTATTTTTTCAATTTTTTTTTTAATTTTTCAATAAGTATTCGCGTGTCACTGTTAAAATTCATGAAATAATAAGTCATAAAATTCATAATAATCAGTCATAAATAATTCGTAAAATAGTCATAACACCAGGTGTGGCCAACCCAATTGATCTTGCGGGCCACTTTGGAAATGCATCTTAACTCCGCTGGCCACATATAAAATTATATATCCTCCTATTAGATTTAGACCCACTACAGACATTTTTTTTTGGAGTGAAAAATTGAAACATGAGGAGTTATTATTTTTGTGTTTACTATTTTTCTTACATGTAAACATAGATAATATAATAATAATGATATTAAACGCACATTATTTAAAAATATATAAGTGTAAAAGAAAGAAAAAGAAGTGTAAATGAAATATAAACGAAATAAGAAGAAATATATATATGAAGAGTATATATACATATATATATATGAAGAGTATATATACATATAAATGAAGTGTAAAAGAAATATAAACGAAATAAAAAAAATGAAATTAAGAATTATTTATTTTACTAGTGCGAGTTTTGTTTGTTTACTTTTGTTTCTCTACTCTTTCACTTAGCTTTTGCAAATGGATCTCAATTTGGGTATTTGCACATCGTCATGGGGTTGCGGGTTAGTCTCCGTTATGTTTGAGCGTGTTTTGAGTTTGGTCAATTTCATTTTAGAAAAAAACTATTCGCAGGAGTAAGTTGAACCGAAAGCGACTCAACTTCAACTAAGAGTCTGGTTTGTTCTGCTATCAACAATCAATTGTGTGTATATCTAGGGACGGTCACTGAGGTCACCTGTAATATTAAATGTTTCAAGATGCGCGGGCATCATGAGTTCGCACAATATAATTTAATTATTCTGCGAACTCATAGCTGTAAACTCATAAGTAAAACAGGCAATATCTGTCCTATATTCGAAAGAATATTACTTTTAAATTAGTAAGTTTTTTCTCGTAATTTTGACAACTAATTTTTGAATATATGGATGTACACATAATGTATTTTTTAATGCATTGGTTTTCACTACTTTGGTCATTATAAAATAAATATATTTTTGGTAAAAGTGAGATAAATCTCACTGGCCCGAAAAACATTCAAGGGGGGCCGCTGGTTGGCCACCCCTGCATTACACGGAGTCATATATTTCCTTAAAACATTGAAAGGTTTGAGTACTACATCTATTTATTTATTGAAATTATAGTTACATTAAAATATATAAAAATAATACAGTTAATAGAATTTGTATTTTTTGTAAATTTAATCTTGATTTTTTTATTTTTTTTTTATTTTTCAAGATATTTCTTATTTGAGTGGTTAAAATTTCTTGATTTGTGTAATGATTAAAAAAGAACTCTGCCTGTAAAAGTAATAGAATATTGCGAGGCACCTTTGATTATTTTTCATGATGGAGATTTTACATTGCAAATTTTTTCCCCTCCAAATTCGATCCAAAAAGAGTTAAATATGGGACACCCTTGTTATAAGAGAAAATTTTAAAAATAAATTATTTTTCGGTGATATTTACTTCATGAAGATAAAACAACAAAAATAAATGTCACTGATATAGTGAAACAATTTTTGAAAGTGAACAATTTTCAGATTCCATTTTGCGATATCAATAGAAATGATAAGTTAAGAAATTGAACCTTCAGCCCACGCAAAAGGCTTTTAAGATTTTTTAGCATCATTAGACTTTGTTCGAACTTTGTGTTGATTCAAAGTTTATTTCGTACTTTTATTTTTTAATCTTTTAAAATCACGTAATAGTCGTCAGCATATGACAAGAGATTTAGGTAAATGATACAAAAAAACCCGCAAGGAAATATTTTGATAAAGAAACCAGAAAGGATGAATAAATTAATTAATTGCTTATGACATCAATACATGTAATAATGATAAGAAAATGCATTGGAAAATATAAATTATTAGAATTATATGCCCCACAAATATTAATCACGCCTATTTAAAAATATAGGTAAATTTAAATATTTTAAATATTTTAAAATATTTAAAATATTTATATCACGCCTATTTTTTACCGTCTTCTTTCTTTAATTTTTGTTTAATTTTTCATGAGACTGAGGGAAATTATATAATTAAAATACCAAAAATATTTTAAATGATATACCAAAATATTTACACTATACTCAAATAATCTAATACAACAATGTTCCTCAAACTTAGACGTCAGATATCTAAACGCAACGCTGATTGATTGACATATTTCTTGTAGATACAAAAATAAATATTTTATGTAACTAAAAAAAAATATTTTAGAAGAAATTTAGGATGAACATAAACGTTTATAATTATTTCCAAAATGACTAGTGAGGAATTCTTGATTTTAAAAACAAAGATTCTAAAGATTCTGATTTTTTTTTTTTTTTTTTTTTTTCACTACAAAATATTTGTGAGGAAATTTATTTTTATTTTTTGGTTATTATCAAATCGTAAAGTCAAAGCCAATTATTTCTTAAACAAATTTTATTCTGAATAAATTTTAGGTTTATCAGATAAAAAAAATATTAAGCGCACAACGATCTTCTTCCACCACGATTGGAGCAGCAGCCCCCTGATAGGCCAAGGCCGTCTACCTACTGGCAGATTTCAAAACAAAAGATGTTTTCTTTTTACGCGGTAGGGTTGTCTGTCTCTACCTCGCCTATCAATCATATTAAATCGAGACCTGCAATTTAAGGTGAATTCTGAACCACTACAAACCACCGTAGGGACTCGAAATCCGTGGCACCGAGATCTAGTCACTCGGCCATCAGGCCCTATACCTTGATCTGTGACAATTAAATATTAGATTATTTTCTTAAAAAGAAATTGCATTAGTTGTATGTACATCATAATCAGAATATCAATATTCTGAATATTTTACTAATAATGTTAAAAGCTCAGCAATTAAAATATTGCTTATATTAAACATACTGAATAGTACATCAAATGTATAAGAACATTTAATGATGAAAAAAAATTAGGAAGTGTGATGGCATAATTTTCCCTTATTTAGGGAAACATAAGGATAACAAAGCCAACGGCCGTACCATGCTGAATATACCGGTTCTCGTTAGATCACCGAAGTCAAGCATCATTGGGCGCGGTCAGTACTTGGGTGGGTGATCACCTGGGAACACCGCGGGCCGTTGGCAAATTTGGGACCTGAATGGCCGAGTGTCTGGCGCTCGGTGCCACAGGTTTCGGGTTCGAATCCCGGCGGTGCCATGGATGTTTGTAGTGGTTCGGAATCCACTTTAAGCCGTAGGTCTCGGTCTCCTACGACTGTAAGAGCGTCACGGAGCAAAAGTCAGGCTTCTACCTACGGGTGCTCCATCACAACAGAAGCTGCTTCCTTCCCCTTCAATCATGAGCACGTATGGGCTCGTGGGCTTGGCCAGCCAAGTGGGATAAGAAACAACAACAACAACATAAGGATAAAAACTTTGAGAACTACTGTATTATAATATTTTAAATAATACTATTTTTTTATCCCACTTGGTAGAGAGCAACATTTAGACCAGGGATGGCTAACCTGTGGCCTGCCTTGAATATTTTTCCGGCCCGTGAGATTTAACACACTTTTACAAAATATATTTATTTCACAATGGCCAAAGTAGTAAAAAGCAATGTATTAAAAAAATACATTATGTGTGCATCCATATATTTAAAAATTAACTGTCGAAGTCATGAAAAAAATTAACTTTGATTTTAATATAATATTCTTGCGAATATATGACAGATATTGCCTGTTTTATTTATGAGTTTACAGTTATGAGTTCGCAGAATAATTAAATTATATTCTGCGCATCTTGGAACATCTAATATAACAGATTCTATGTTTGACTTTAAGTGACCATCCTTAGATACACGCAGTTTATTGTTGATAGCAGAGCAAACCAGGCTCTTAGTGCAAGTTGTTAGCGCACTAGTAAAATAAATATATTTTAATGACTTCATTTTTTTATTTCGTTAATAATTTTTAATGATTTCATTTTTAGTGTTACATATTTTTTTTTACAATGTGCGTTTAATATCATTATCATTCTATTATCTATGTTTACACTCAAGAGCCAAAACATTATGACCGCCTGTCAATAACGAGTTGGCCCACAGCCTTTCCCATCACACACAGAAGTAAGTGAAAGAATGATTCTTCAAACTCTCCAGCAGCAGTTAAATACCATTTCCACCTGATCACGTGCCTTCCACGTCATCAGTTCATTGCAAAATGTAGGGGTGATCATAATGTTTTGGCTCTTGAGTGTACATGTAAGAATAAACACAAAAATAATAACTCATTATGTTTCAATTTTTCACTCCAAAAAATGTCTATAGTGATTCTAAATCTAATATGAGGATATATAATTTTATACATATTTCAGAAGTGGCCCTCAAGATCATTTGGGTTGGCCACCCCTAAAGCATATTCCTTGTAGATACAAAGCAAGACATATTCCTTGTAGATACAATAATAAATATTTTATGTAGCTAAAAAGATATAAGTGGAAGAAATTTAGGATGAACATAAACTTTGATTATAATTAATTTCAAAATGACTAATAATTACTAGCACTAGTGAGGAATTCTTGGTATTAAACACAATAAAATTCTGTTTTTTCACGATAAGATATTTATGAGCAAATGTATTTTTATTATTTGTTTATTATCAAATCGTAAAATCAAAGTCAATTATTTCTTAAAACAAATTTTATTTTGGCTGAAATTTCAGATTTTTCAGATAAAAAAATAATTAAACATACCTTAATCTACGACATTTAAATGTTAGATTATTTTCTTAAAAAGAAAATGATCCATAATGTAAAAAAATAACAATTTTGGGATTATGACTATCATCATCATTCAACGCACAGAGTACCTTGGCCGTGTATGGCCTTAAGACTCCTAATCTTGAGGAATAAAGTTCTTTGGAAACAAAAAACATGAATACAAACAAAAGCAGTGAGCATGATTATGTCCATTGTTAGTACAAAAAAGAAAAGAGTAAAAACAAATCGCAGAGTAAATAAAAGAAAGGCGCAATTAAAAAATAATTAAATAAGAAGCAACAAGCGCAATTACTTAATGAATTTAAAAAGAAGCTGCATTTTTTCAAAGGGATTAGTAGCATGTTTAAATTGCGAGTAAATATTGTCAAGCCCTCCAAACGTGTTAAAGAGATTAACTATTTCATTTAAAACATACATTGCCTTAGTGGCAGAGTCAGCAGTTAGATTAGTAGTGTTAGTGCTGGTATTTTGAGGCAGATGGTTTGAGACCAACGGCGTAGCGAGAGAGATCTTGGGTGTACCTTGCAAGAAACTTGCGTAGGATACGCCCTCCGAGACTTGCCGGCTGGTGAAGGCGGGTCTTGCTGACGCATGGCCCTGATTGGGTGGTAAGCGGGGCTTCGGAAACATCGGGCAACCTCTCCAAGCGGCAAGGTGCCCCATCTGGTGGCAGTTGATACAGGTGGGGTTTTCAATCCTCTCTTTTATGTGACAGTCTTTCAGGTGATGCTCACCTCCGCATTTTAAACACCTCTTCTTATAGTTGCAATTCTTGGATGAATGGTGAGAGAGATTGCAAGAGAAGCACTGTGAGGCTCCTGGTCGGCGATTAAACTTCTCTACTCGGACCGAGTAGTGGAGTAGCCGGGTGACTTCGAAGAGCTTGACGTTCTCCGGGGCCTTTCGATACGTGAGTTGCCACACCGGGATGGGGGCCTTAGTCTTCAAGTTGGTTAACTGTCTGACTTGGTCTATCTTGAGACCAAGTTCAGAAAGTCCTTCCGCTATTTCTTCAGAGGAGTAGCTAACGTGCAGTCCTTTAAGCACCGCTTTCAGCGGGCGTTGATTTTTGGAGTTATTACAAAAAATTCAAGCTGCTTCTCCGTAAGATATCGAGTGACAGCACGATGAACATCCGTGTTGGCCGGGAAAATCTTAAGCTGCTCACCGGCAAGCTTAATAAGAACATCGTCCTTATGCAGAGTGCTGATTTCAGCAACGTGCACTTTAAGTGCGTCAGTGAACCGCACCATAATGGGCGGCAGTTTTGGCTCGGCAGCTACAGGCATGTCAGCAGGATTGTCGGCTTCAATCTCATCATCAGATAGTTGATCAAAATTGTTAGCAGTAGCAATGGGATTAGTGATATTAGTTTCAACAC
The DNA here is from genome assembly GCA_021605075.1 of Caerostris darwini. Classification (NCBI taxonomy): domain Eukaryota; kingdom Metazoa; phylum Arthropoda; class Arachnida; order Araneae; family Araneidae; genus Caerostris; species Caerostris darwini. The sequence continues at coordinate 1,031,103 of BPLQ01014549.1, forward strand.
TAATGCAAGCAGTATGCCTTTTAGGCGGTTTAAGAAAGCCGCCACTAGGAGCAGCCGCAGCGGGTCTTTTAGGCTTTTTAGTTTTAGGATTAGTCTTGCTCTTGGAGCTTAACTTTACATGCGCATTACTGTGCCTAGCGCAGTTAGTAAGTGGACATAATCCAAGCTCACTTACCCGTTTGGTTGCCTCTGCAAGTGCAGCTTCCGCTGTTTTTAGTCCGTCCATGGTGGATTTAAGGGCAGTCCGCTGAATGACTCCTCCGTCAATCAGGATGTTTTGGTTCTGAAGAATTTGTCGGATCAAGTCCACAGCCTTCTCCTTGTCTTTAAGTTGGGCGCGAGCCGCAGTGATGTTGGTGCAGTGATCGGCATCAGAGAGCATAGGAGGTTCCGTTAACATAGCTTCAGCTGCAGCGCTGGAACTGGGTACTTCCAAATGGTCCTGAAGAGGACCGTTCCCCGTAGAAAAAACATGCTGCATGGATGGAAAATTTTTCTTGAAAGTAGCCAGATCTTGTAAGAGCTTACGCGAATTGCAAGCAGCAGAATCCAAATCAGCAGTAGGATCCATGGCGATTTGACTCTGGAAACTCGGGCAATCAGTTCTCTCCATCATACTAGAAACTCCCGCATAAATACTCATCACACTTGATTCTCTAAGTATCACCAATAATTTTTGCCTGTAAAGGCAACGATGAAAAACAAATCTTCTAAAAGTGTCAGGTAAGTATCGTAAGTATCGGGATTATGACTAATGGTACATGATATGTTTCCAATGTAGTAATTCAGATAAACTTTAGAGTTGCATCAATCAAAAATTGATAAAGAAAGAAAGTGATTTTTCAAAGAATTTCTTCCAGAAGCCAATCAAATTAGTAATCAACTACACTCTCTACTCATCCACGTTCTTATAGTAATGAAAATTCTCATTTTTCTTTCAAAGTTCCACCATAACTTATCAAGCATATTAATGTGTTGAACACATCGTAAAATTCCAGAGAAATATGACGCTCATGAATTTGATTTTACTTTCAGAATCACTAGTTTCAATTTTTACATTTCAATACTTCTCTACGCTTCTTAATTCCTCTTCAAGCGGAATAAAAGTTTCGCTAACATTCCAAGAAAAGGTTAATGGAATGTAATGTCTCCTCACTAATTCTACTTCTTTTGCACACAACTTATCTCCTTTACCAGAGCACTATTTGATCTATTCGAAACTTTTTTTTCATAAGTTAGAAATCGTTTGGCTGTTTGTTTAATGTTTCATGGTTTATACTACAAGGTTTTTTTCTAACCTAGTCTGTCTTCCTATCCAAGTTTTTCATGATAATGGGTTAGAAACCAGTAAATTTTTAGACTAATTTTTCATTTTTGGATTTTTTGAGTGATAGGTTGTGCCTTCAAGTATTTCTTAATTTCAATATTTCTGTAATATATATAAGGGAATTACGCACAGATAATGAAAGAAACTTAATATTTTTAAGTGTGTTGCTCAAATGTGCCTATTTTTAAAATATATTATTCATACAATAAGATTTTTGAGAAACACCACAAAAAAAAATATTTTAATGCAGGAAGAGAAGGGAATTACCGTTTTAAGTATCTATCTCCTGAATTTACAGAAGTATCAATAACTCTATATTTCAAAGAGCTGTATGAATGATACATTCTAAAGAGCCGTATGGGTGATATTTCCAGCAAACTCCAAGAATAATTTATTTTAAGAGACCTTTACAATCTGGTTATTTTTAAAGCACGCAAACATTAGAATTTGTGTCTTGATTTTTTTATCTTTTGATTATGCATCATATCTCGAGGTTACAAGTTTAGTACAAAAATAAATAAATATTTGTATAAATATTTGATAAGTTATAACAATAATTATTTTTCTTTCATACTGTGTACTGTAAATTTGCTTTATATTTATTAAGAATCAAAGTAGCAACCACAAATATTCCAATCTAGATTTTTTTTTAAAGACTTCTTTAATTTTCTCGTATATTATATTTAAAAAATATGTGAAACTTATTTAATATTGCAGGACTTAACTTTTGAATTTTGCCTTTCGTAAAAATGAGAAGCGTTTATTTTAAGGTTACTTGAAGGTCAATTTCATCGATTTCTTAATCGCTATCTTCAATTTCGTCTGCTGGGAAGGTTAATGGTGAAAAGAACAACTTAATACCGAAAGAAGAGGAGAACAGAAGGGTAATGGCGAACACAGCATTTAGAATATTGGCCAGGACTGCCAATACGGTATTAATTCTTTTTTTTTTGCATGAAAAGATGAAAATCTTTCATTAAAATTCTGAGAATTTTTGATTATTATGTGTTAATTCACGTAAACCAGATTTGAATGTTTGTAGAAGTACCGGAAATGAATTATTATCTCTTTTCAAGGCGCAGTTGTAAAAAGTGTTTTCATTTAGAGTTATTTTTAACAAAAATAAATACATTGCTTATAAATAGATTTCTAGTCCTAATTTTTTAGAATAAAGTCTAATTTGTATTTGAAAATCTCTGAAATGTTACAGAATTTGATTTGTGTTGTTTACGTATTAAATTTTTCTTCGCCAAAATTGGCATTAAACTACCATATTACGCCAAGCTGCAAAATAGCGGTATATTTGAAGGAATTATTCGAAACACACGGCTTTCATATCAATATAGAATTTTAATATTGTAAGTTTTACAGAAGTAATTTTAATAAATCTAATAATAATTCATTGGATGTAGAACTTAATTTATTGTAAATAGAAGAATGAACAAAACTGAAAAAATTAAACATACACGTGCATCATAAACTGCAGGGGTAGATTAAAAAAAAAAAAAAAAAAAAACCAAAAATATGTAAAAAAAAAAAAAAAAAAACACCACAAGAAAACAATTGTAATGAGCTTTATCAAGAAATGCATAACTTCAAAATATTATTAACTGATATTTATTTTTGCTAAAAGGCTGAATCTAAGTAAAAAAAAAATTTGGCTATGCATTTTAATAACACAATCAAAGTTCTTTTCACATAGAAGTGACAAGGAATAAAATTAATGTGACAGTTTGGCAATGCGTTAATCTTTTTATAGAAAATGTCTTCATGAGGTACATGACTTGTAGAACAAAATATATTTTTGGTTTATTGTGGGTAAACTCCATAACATGCAATGAATAAAACAATTCATGAAAAGATAAGTAGAGCTAGTATTTTTTGAGTTTTGAGGATTTAATTATGGCCTATTGCTGAAATGTAAACAATTAGTAACATGGAAAGATAGATGGGTTGTGTAGAAATTATGATGTAGCATTTCTTAAATGAGCTGTGAAAAAAAAAAAAAAAAAAAAGAGTGAAGGACTTATAGAAATTCAACCACAGAGAAAAGCTCTGGATTATAAAGTGCAAATATAATGAACTCAGAAATTGCTTATTAAAAGTGTAATGATTAATAAATCTTGATAAAATATTCTGAAGTTTCCTTTTATGTTATTATTTTATAGGGTTATTTCAAATAGAATTAATTCTAAGGAATTGATTATTAATATTACTTCCCACTAATATTGGGATTATGATGTACAAGTCTGTGGATTTTTTTATTTCTTTCTATTTGTCAAAAGTATTGATATGTAGAAAATTATGTGTATTGATATCAAGAGAATCTAGTTCAAGGTTGTTTGTAGTAATCCTTTTTAATGTCAGATAAAGCAATAAAAAAAATTGGATTGCAAAAAAAAGTTATTCATACATACTTATAACTTTATATGTATATCTCTAGTGTAATCCATTCATCATCATTATCTTAGTTGCTAGTTTCAAAAATTTTTCTATATATATTTTAATGTTTCTAAATACAATTTTAGGTAAAATGTGGCAAGCATTATGTTCCTCAACGGAATTTAAATCTTCATGAGCATATCAGCTTGGGTTTACTTGCTAGTGCTGGTGTCAGAGTACCCAAGTTTGGTGTTGCTAAGACACCAGATGAAGCTTTACAAGCTGCTGAAAAATTGGGTAAATTTTAATATTTGTATTTTTTTTTAATTTCAGATAGTATGATTTTAATAAGTGTGTATTTAAGTTAATTTTCCTTAAATTTATTAAATAGAAAATTTACAATTGTTTCTGAAGTGTTATATATGATTACTTTTCTGTTTTCATATCATATGATATATTTAAGTAGGTATTTTGTATATACCAACTACTTAAAACTACTTGTTCATTATACAGTTGATGTATATTGCATAGAGATATTTATTGTTATAGCCAGGGGCCGTGGACCATGCTCTGTTTTTATAATAGTTCATGTCATCTCTGTATGAAAACTATTAGAGATTGAGCAGATTCTGTGTGCACAAAACTATTTTACTTGGTTGTATTTTCATAAACCATAAGTTATAGATTCTATTGATTTGTCAATTTGGATAGGCATATTACTGAGGGTGATATTAGTATTAATAATGGAGTGAATGGTCAAGACACTCAATTTATTAGAAGCTTTTGTTTATAAGAAGACCTATTCAGCTGTAAAATCTTGTTTAAGATATTAGTGCTCTTCAAAGTATTTTTACTCTGAAGAGAAGGTCTATACTGATTATACTAGTGACTTGAGTTGGTACTTTGAGATGTATGCTGGCTGATACTGCTTTATCCCAATTTATCCAAATGCTTTTTTAAATTATACTAGGGATTTTATGTTTTGGGTGATTGATGTAAATAAATATATTGTGGTATTAGCTACCTATTGTGTATTATATATAATTGGCTGCTTACCCAGCATTGCCTGCATAATTATTTTTTATATTTTGTCAGACACCAAAATTAATAAAAAAGGAATACAGTGTAAAATTGTAGTAATTTTACTGACTGACATTAAATATATAAACAGCATACAAATTATAAAAGACATTTTTCAAATTCATTGTAATATTAATTGAACTCAAAACCTGATTATAAACACTTTTAGTTACACCTCTAGGTATAAGAATAAATAAATTCTTGAGTGGTATAAGAATAAATAAATTTTTGGGTGGTATAAGAATAAATAAATTCTTCATACTATTTAACACAAAATGGTCCATGAAAGAAATATGGGGATCTCATATCCACTCCACAGTACTTAATAGACTGCCCCTTTGACTTGATGGTGATCTTAAGGTTTGGTGGGAATTGTGATTCCATAAAAGGGAGATCCATCAAAATGGCTGGTATCCCAGGTATAAAAACCTTTCTCTCTCTCCTCTGCTTTTCTCGTTAAATTAGTCATTTCAATAAAATTGCCCAGCATCTTCTTTACGCACAGCCTTGTGCCATTGTGAAGTTTTGGTGGATCAAGGTTCCACACTAAAATTATTGAAAATTCCACATTAACTAATGGAGGCAATCCAACCGAATCAAATGGATAATTGATGACCTCATTGACTTACATTATGGTATCAAAAAGACTTGTATTCAGGGATTATGCCCGGTAACATAGCAACTATTAGATTTATTTTGCAGACTCTTGACTTTTAATAGCAATCTCTTGCAACAAATTAAATTGTGATAATTTTGGGAAACAGCCAGGTAAATTGCTTTTATTAGCTCCAGGGTCCGATGATACTAGATTACAAAAATTGAATGCCATTTTTTTTTCTTGCCAGATGACTATTGATAATCTACCCTTCTCTGATCTGCAGTAGCTTAAATAGTAGTGGAAATTATCAAATTCAATGATTCAAATAAAATTATATTCTTGCTATATAAAGGCTAGAAAGAAATGCCTCCTGTCATCCTAACTCTGTCATACTGTATGTTATTATTCTATGTGCATAAATACAGAGTGGAGAAGAGAGAGTTACTTATTGAGGAAGGGAGATAATTGGGGCTAACTAATCTTGTAGAAGAAAGATCCTTCTACATTACTGGCCCAGTAATGCTGATCTTTCAACTATTTCCTCTTTTCATATTAGCTGTCCCGATGGAATATCACCCAGTGATGCCTTGCCGAAGACAATCAAACCATTTTAAATTTTCTTTCAGAGAATTAAAGTATTCATGAATATTCCCATCCTATTAAATTTTATTTTTAACAAACATTCAGAAAAAAATAATCCATTGAGAATTTTTGAGATTTTGACTATTTTAATGTTAGTGATAGTAGGTTTTATTAGGGAAAAAAGTGAATGATTCAAAAGAATCGATGAAATCTCATTTGCAAAAGCAAAACATTGATGGCGATCAAGACTTATTAATAATTAAGCGAAATGTTGCCAAATTGTAAAGAAAAAATTATCAAGATCAACTATTTATAACTTAAAACATTTAGAAATTTAATTATAAATATATATACTAAAATATTTGAAAGAAACAAAAAATATATTAAAAAAACAAAATCGCATAAATTGTAATATTGAAACAATTAACTATAATATAATTAGTTACAAAAAAGTTGTCTTATTCCCTTGTTTAGATGTAAAGTAGTTTTAAAATGTTAATTTTATTTTACTGGGAACTTAAAAAAAGAAACTGAAAAAAAAGCAGAAGTTTTCTGGAGAATTTTTGAAACAGCAATTTTACACTGAAAAGTAAGATTTTTATTTTATTTAAAAGAAACAAATTAGAATTCTCTACATAATTACATAATTTTCCACTATGCACCAGATATAAAAAAAATAAATTCATAGAAAAAAAATGGATTTCTAAATGTTGTAGTTCTTAAAGTTTGAATACTATACATACATATAAAGAAACAATTATTAAATTACATACCTGCCAACTCTCCAAATTTATTTGGGAGACTCCAAAGTTTTGGTCCCTTCTTTTGAATTCCTTAATTGTATATAAATCTCCCGAATTTATCAAAAATCAGAAAATTCCTTTTAAAAATGGATTTTTATACAATTTTTATCAAAAATCAAGACATTTCCTTTAAAGGATTCTATAAAAAAGTAAGAAGAAAATCCCTAATGAGAAAATGATAAAATAATCCATCACAAATGAAAAAATAAAAAGCAGCATCACATCCTAGAAATGTTGCTTGATAGACAACAGAAAGAAAGAAAAAATTTTAAAACTAGTTGGGGATTATGCGAGATGAAAGAAAAAGTGTTGAGTGCCAAATAAAAAAAAATACCCATTTCAAGAGGGTTATGCAAAGGAATTTTCTTATATAATGAAGTCTAGAAAAGATACTTTCTTTGCTTTTATGATAACATCATTAATATAGCACATTGTGGGAAAGGAGATATAATTACTCATACCAAGTCTACTAAACAACATTTGAACTTAGTAAAAGTAAAAAAAAAAATGTTTTATTTAGCTCTAATGTTGGAGATAATAACATTATTCGTGCTGAATGCCTATTTACTTCATTTATAGTCCAACATAATTTGCCTATATCTAGTGTCAAAATTTTTTACTTTTTATTGTATTAATTGTAGTAGTAGTATTTACAGTATATATGCCTGTATAAATTCTGTAAGATCCCTATTTAATTTAAAATTGCTTATACCAAAAGTCTTCCAAATTTTCATTCCAGCAGCTATGATATGTGGTAGATAGTACCGAAATTAAAAATCAAACTATTAGTAATATGTAATCATATACATATTTTAATATTTCTACAAATAAATGGGGCTATAAATTTTTTTTAAAGGCAGCAAGGATTTTGTTGTTAAAGCTCAAGTTTTAGCTGGTGGAAGAGGTAAAGGCACGTTTGAGGGCGGACTTAAAGGTGGAGTGAAAACAGCTTTTTCGTAAGTATGCTAAGAATTTCTGATTTAAATAAATCCTTCAAGTTTGAAATGTTTATTATTTAATTTCTTTATCATAGAAATCCTGTATATAAATATATAAACAGCTTAAAAATATATTACTTGCATTATTATTTTTTTTTTTTTTTTCACATTTGTAGAAAATTCTTGGTCTAGTAAGATTTATATCTATACTAATATTAATGATTTTTGTACATCTAAAAACTACTTTATAGTTATTGAGATGCTTGTTTGTTATTTAAAAAAAAGTGATAAAACTGTATTCCTACTTTGTTAAGATTGCACATTACAGAACATCTAATTAGAAGCTTTATCTCCTGCCTACTGGGGTCATACCTCTGATATTACTTTAGAAAACTTACTTTATGTGTATATAACATTTATCAGTAATTAGTATATATATGTCAATGTGTAGAAAAGCATGATAAAATAAATAAAGGTAGTTTTATAATAATTTCCAAATGCCTTTGATTAACAATTGGACAATTAAGGCTATATTTGCTTAGAATGGTTTAAAAATTTGTTGAAATGCTATATACATTTCTTTTATTATACTTGATTTGTTTATTCATTTCAGGAAGAAACATGGTTTAATAATAGTCACAATAATAATTCATATTAGTTTTAGTCTATTACTTATGCTGTAATACTTTTTTAGACCTCAGGAAGCTAAAGATTTAGCATCCCAAATGTTAGGAAAGCGTTTGATTACAAAGCAAACCGGTGAAAAAGGAGTTTTATGCAACGAGGTTATGGTTGCAGAAAGATTATACACACGACGAGAATATTATTTTGCAATAATGCTGGAGAGAGATTTTGGGGTAAGTTTAAAAATATTTCCCTTATTATTTTTTAAAAATGTATTTAATGGATAATTTTTTTTTATCTGTGAGCTCATATGTTTAAGAAATACATTTTCTATTAATCTTAATCTAATAATCCAACTTTTTACTTTCATGCTCCTTTAGGCATTTTCCATCATTTAATATTGTAATAACTTGTTTTTGAGAATCTCTTCTTATGTGTGTTTGTGAGTGGAATGCATTTTCGGAATGTTCTAAGTTAATTTAAAAATATATATATATTTTGACGTGTAATTTGATAGTATCCAAATGGTTGTAGAAAATCATAGTTATGTAAATACATTGTTGCAAAAGAACGTTTAGAGGTTGTGCCTCACAGTTTAAAAACAACCGCTTTAATCAATGCATATATGTAACTTACTGTCTTTATGTATATTTATTTTTCTTAAATATGAATTACTGACCAAAATTTCAATTTAACTTAGGGGCCTGTGATCATTGCCAGTTCTCAAGGTGGAGTTAATATTGAAGAAGTTGCCAGAGATAATCCTGAAGCAATAATTAAAGAACCTATTGATATAATGAAAGGGTTATCTAAAGACCAAGCTTTAAAAGTAGCTAAACACCTTGGTTTCAAGCAGAATAATATTGATCAGGTTGGTATTGCATACTTATATGCTAAACAAATGTTAGTTTTGCTTGGAAAAAAAAAATTTGTTTTTACATATATGTACATTGTTTGTACATACACTCTTGCAATACATTCAGTATTTAGCTAATAATGATACTTTTTGTTCTATGTATTTTTTATCAATAGCATATTTTAATGTTTTTTCATTCTATCAATCATATTTCTGTTGTATGGGTATTGTAATGAATTAAAAATGTTTCATATAAAATAAATTATGTTACTTTTTAAATTTGCTTGTTTTTTCAATTTAGGCTGTTGAAATAATTACAAAATTATATGAAGCAGTTTTAAAGTACGATGCTGTAATGGTAGAAATAAATCCCCTCGTGGAGGATTCTTCTGGTGATGGTTAGTGTCAATTTTTTAATATAATGACCAATATGGGAATAAAAGAAAAATATGCTATTTATATTTTAAATAAAATTACAATTAAGGATTTTTAAGTATAGTTTGATCTGCTAATCAAGTAATTAAGTACTTCAATTGTGAAAGTTTTGTTATTAAATTTTTTTCCCAAATTTTATGAAAAAAGAGTGTTTCACCCATAATGGAAATATGTACTCAGTTTTTGAATTTTTGATGAAATAAAATAAATCTGTTTTGTTATTGTTTCAAAGTAATCGTCCTGATTGATCAGTTTATAAGTTGTAAAATAGATATATATCTTCTTTTTCTATTAAAAAAAAAAATCTAAATGTTCAAATATTTTGCAGCTTATTTAAATGCTTTATTTTAGTTTACTGCTTGGATGCCAAATGCAGATTTGATGACAATGCAGAGTTTAGACAAAAAGATTTGTTCACCCTTAGAGATTGGTCACAAGAAGATGCAAGAGAACGAGATGCACATAAGCATAGCTTAAATTACATTGCTTTGGATGGTGATATTGGATGTTTAGGTATGTTGATACAATTTTGAAAACTTTGATTTATTTGTTAAAACTAAGTTTTAAATAGAATTCATTCTTTTTTGTTCATTACTCACAGTTAATGGAGCTGGACTTGCTATGGCTACAATGGATATTATCAAACTTCATGGTGGGAATCCTGCAAATTTTCTTGATGTCGGTGGAGGTGCCACTGTTACACAAGTTACTGAGGCGTTTAAACTCATTACATCAAATTCTAATGTAATTTTTTTATATTAGACATATGTCTTTTTTTTTAAATGTATGCATAGTGAAAAATGTATTGAATTACAATAATTTATTTTTTATTACATAACTAATAATTATGATAGATTGTATGCTGTTCACGTAATTTATAACTTTAGACTTTAATAATCTGCAATAGTTAAAAATGTATAATATTTTTTAAATATATTTATTTCTTAAATGTGCTTTTCCTTGAAATATATTTCACAAAATATTTTCTTATCTCCCATTTAAAAGATACAATATTTTATAAAGTGTATTTTCATTTATAAAGTAAAATATAATATGGAATGTTTAATAATTTTAGTTTTAAAAGATATGCTTTACTATTTTAAGGTCCAGGCCATTTTGGTGAATATTTTTGGTGGCATAATGAGATGTGATGTTATTGCTGAAGGTATTATTCGTGCAGCTGAAATGTTGAACTTAAAGATTCCTATTGTTTGTAGACTACAAGGTCTGTATTAATGCACTTAAATCTTCATTTTTTTTATCATTAATGCTAATTTTTTTTAATAAGATTTTAAATGGTTCATCTTATTTAAAAATAAAAAAAAAGAGAGAAACTATATATATATTTTTTTTGTACTGTTGTATACCATGGTTGTCGTATATATATATATTTTTTTCCTTAAGTTCCTATCTAAACAGTTAAAACTAGCATAATTTAATTTGCCTATCCATTTCTTAAATGAAATTTACTTTAAAAATGAATTTTTGTTCTTAAATTCATTTTTGTAGTATCAGTTTTATCTCGCATATTTTTAGTTACATAGCATTTATTCTAAAAAACATTTTATTTAGGTACTCAAGTTGATGATGCCAAAGCATTGATTGCATCTAGTAACTTGAGAATATTAGCATGTGAAAATCTTGATGAAGCAGCAAAAATGGCAAGTATTTGTATTAAAGTCTATTAATATTTTTAATTTTATAAATTGTACTACTTATAAATAATTTTTAAATAAAAAGTAAAATTATAAAACTAAATGAAATTTTTGTTTTAAATCTTGTCTTTTATAATTATCTTTTTCAATTACAGGTGGTAAAAATATCAACTATTGTTGGATTAGCTCGTTTGGCAGAAGTGGATGTTAATTTTAAATTACCTTTGTAATTGTATTTATATTTATGTATATAACATTTACCAAAAATCAAATAAGCTGGCCTGTGTTAGAAATGACATATTTCTTGTTAGGTAAAACGGATCCAAAACTGTTGCTAGCTTTTGAAGTTTATTTTGTAGACCCATCATTGCATGACATGTTCCATTATATAATTTATTTTTCATTGTTTTAAATATATTATATTTATACTGTTGGACTGTAGACATGGTCATATAATACGTATGAGCTGAGTCTAATGGGGTGGAGAAATATTAATAAATTATTTCGTATCGTTTTACTAATCAAATATTTTTGCTGATAATTATTTATCAGATACAAAATAAATATTTTATATGTAATATTCTAAAATAATATCAATAATTTAATATATATTTTATAGTTATATATGCATATTATTTATATAACAGTGTAATCTGTTTGCTTTAAGCATAAATTGAAGATTTTTATTTTAAGTTTTAAACATAAATATTGTTTTAAAAATTTATTTTTATTAACAATGCTTTTAATAGTGTAACTTATAAGGTTATTGCATCAATCTATCATAACAGTATTGCAATGTTAATTCTTAATTTGTAACCAATTCTTTAATTGTAACCAACTCAGAAAATGTTTCTAACATTTTAAAATGACTTGGTCATTTTTTTAAACCTGCAAATAAAGACAGTTTTTAAATTATACATGCTTAAATGAATATTTTTATGGTCTTCTGTAAATTTTATTATGAAAAAAGCTAAGATTTTTTTAAAATACCTTTCTAATAATTTTTGATAGTTAATAGCAATAGAAAGTAGATATTGGTACTCCTTATACTGCTGTTTCTATAAAACATGACCATAGCTTACTTAAAAGATCCTTTATAACATCGAATTGAAGAATTATTCATTTACAATCCTGTATAAAGATGTAAAAAATAAAAAGGATATTCCCAAGTATATGTTTTTTATTTTCTTTTATTATAACAAGCATTCAGTTTTTCAGTAGTAATTCTAAAAAGGGAAACGCCTATATAACGAAAAAATTAAGAACTCTGCGTCATCTTATGTTGCTTTAAAAGCAGAAACATTTTACTTGAGTAAAATGATTTTAAAACAGATATTTTAAATATTTTATAACTAAAAAACTCCATGTATTGCCACTTTTTTTTGTCATTGAAAAAAAAAATGTACCTGGAACTAAATGATTTATTTGTACACTGATGGAAAAAAATAAATCCCAATACCAAGAAAAAAGTGTTGTAGAGTAATGAAATTTTGGCAATACATTTGTCTATGTAACATATTTAATTGATTAAAGTTTCAAGATCACAGGCTAATGCAAGTTCGAGAAGAGCCATTTGAAATGTGAAGTGCTTAAGTTATTTAAGTCACCGTTACCTGCTGTTACGCTGGTTATTTAAGTGAAGGTACTTAAATAACCGGTGTAACAGCCAGTATTTTGAATGCAAACAGGTGTCAGTTTGTGGGCTGGAGTTCTGTGCCTGTTGCACTTGGTTGGTCAAATCAGCAATTATTAATGCTGATTGTGGGTGATACTGAAGTTATCATCCAATGATGTCCCATAAGTAGTCAATTGGAGAAAAATCTGGTAACAAGCCAAGGTAACCTGTCACTACTCTGTAGATCATGTTGGGTTAATAACAGCAGTAAGCGTTATCCTGTTGGAAAACATTTGAATGCTATTTATGAAAGGCAGCACAACAGGCTGAATCACAAGACTAAATGTACAAATTTGCAATTGGTGTGTGGGATGGCCACAGGCAGGTAGGTTGCAGGTGCTTATATGCCTCCTAACCAACACTGCCACCGAGGAAGAACCGGCTTTCATCTGGAAACCTAAGATATCCACTTCATCCTCCAATGAGCTCTAGCTTGACATCACAAACGACAGTGGTTTGGAATGCACGCTATAAGGCGTCTGGCTTGGAGCTGTCCTTGAAGTAGCCAATATATAACAAGCCACTGTGGTGCCAAATTCATCTCGAATTTCTGCTGCAGACGCAGTATGATGCGCCACAGCCTTACATCGAACACTTGCTGTCTTCCCTCTCAGTAGGCAGGTGGCTGCCCGGAGCCCAGCCTTTTTGCAACCGCTTGCTGCCAACAATTATGTACAGTGGATATATTCCTGCCAAGTCTTTCTACAATATCGCGAAATGAAATTCTACCTTCTCGCAGTCCTATTACACGACCTGGTTCAAACGGCTTCGTCTCAAGACATTTCTGACTAACATCATTTTCATTACATCAAATCTCAACGATAAATAACGCTCACTAACTTTACAATGCGTATTTAAAGCAAATGTGATTTGCATTTTCATAGCTGCGCCATTTTGTTCGTCTATCTAACACAACACCTTGGTGTTGGGGATTTTTTTTCTTTTTCTTCCAGATGCTATTTAATAACTCGATGGTTGGAAACAATACATCATCGTTGTTACAACCTCTCTCGAGGCCTGTCAGTTCCTCAGACCTCACAATAAAGCATGTCTGTTATTCTGGGGAAGAAGAAAAACTCTGAATGTAATCGATAATTATGACAGTATTTATTGCAGAAAGGGAGGCAATTTGGTTTTATACTTCGTGTGGCATTCGTTGTTAGGTAATAAAGCCAGCTTTAGTGATAAAGATGTGTCCAGACGAGAGCGAGTCGTTCTCGTTTTCTCTAAATTTGAATAAACCTGGTCGAAAATGGCGTCTGTGAGAAATCACTTCGATGTGTGTGGGGGGACTCTGGTTGGAATAGAGCAAAATTTTTTGCAGCTAGTGAAATACACTATGTGGAAGAAAGTGACGGGACACGACACTATAACGACATAAACCCATATTTATTAAAATTAATAGGAGGTAGGGACTCCTTTGGCTGCGATCACAGCTGCAACCCTTTTGGGCTTCCACTAAATTAGCCATAGTGGCAAGAGGAATTTCCTTCCAAATGTTTAACAGGAAGTTCCATAGTTCAGGCTTGCTTTTGGGGAGTGGGGTGCAGGGCCTCAACCGACGGTCCAATTCGTCCCAGAGATGTTCAATTGGGTTAAGATCAGGGCTCTGCGCCGGCCACTCCATGCGTTTAACGTTGTTCACATACCAATCAAGAGTCCTCCTTGCAACATGACATGTTGCGTTGTCTTGATACCAGCAATCATCCATACCGTACGTTGCCCACAAGGTAGGAAGGACATGATTGTCGAGAATATCACAGTATCTATCGGCATTCATCGCACCATCAACCTTCACCAGTGGGCCAGCCCCATATCATCAATCCTCCTCCACCAAACTTTACAGTTGGGACGACACACTCGGGCAAAAGGCGTTCTCCTGGTAAACGCCTTACCCAAACACGTCCATTGGAACGGAAAAGGGTAAATCGTGACTCATCATTCCAAAGGACGCGTTTCCAGTCATCCAAGTACGGTGGTCTTTGGACCATCGAAGGCGCACTTTCTTGTTGGTTTTCGTAATCAAAGGCTTATGGGCCGTCGAACGTCCAGTGTAACCTAATGTCTGGGCCTCGATACGAAGTCTTGGTCGAAACAGCCACGCCTGTGGCTTGTCGAACTCATTAGCGATGTTATCCATGGATGTTTGACGGTTACTTCGAATCTCCCTGCCGAGCACCCGCCGGTCCCTGCTGGTGAGAACTGTAGATCGTCCACTTCGGGGTTTGTTCTGACAGTGTCCCTCAATCTTGTACCGACACACAACACATGCTACAGTTGATTTTGAGCAGTTACGGAGACGGGATATCTCCCTAATTAACACCTTGGCAAGATGCAATCCAACCAACACACCTTTCTCGAACTCAGACAAGTCTTCCCGTGGCGGCATCTTGACAAAAAACAACTCTAGTCGACTCCACAGAGTATTTATAGGATATGGCTGACACGTGATACCTATTATTGCGCATGTGTCAGCTGTATTGTCTACTTTTCGAGGGGTGTCCCGTCACTTTCTTCCAGATAGTGTACGTGTTCGATAAAGTATTTTGCTCAGTTGGGTTAAAAATTGATTTTATACAGATTTATTCATTTGTGCTTATAACAACTTTTTGATTTCATATGATTGATAAGGGCTTGCTTACCCATATTACTAACAGTGTTGCAATTAGTACACATTACAGAAAATTTATTAACTTTTACTTGTTATAGCCAATGTCTGTATTCAATCAATGTTTCTTAAAATTTTCACTTAACTTTTTTTGGCTACATAAATCTTTAATTGATTTTTAAAACTATACTTAATAGCTACAAAAACCCTTTATAATATTAAATAGTACAATATTTGAAACATAAAATTTAAAATAAAACAATTTGATTTTTCTTTCTTGAATCTTTATATGTGCATCATTACATTGATCATAGCTTCAGATATTGAAATATCACAGAATCTATATACAATTATTATTACAGAACCCCAATTTGGCTTCGAAAAATAAAGCTCTGAAATTGTGACTGAAGCTTTTTAACTTAATTCAAATTATAAGAGTTAAATTTTGATTTTTACTCTTGCTTAATTGTTTAAGAATACTTTAATAAAATGATTCTTTAACCACTTTGATAAATCTTTAAATATCCTTTAATCTTTTAAAATCTTAGTAATAAATGCTATCAGCGAAAATATTACTATGTTTCTCCTCAAACATTTAAGACAGATTATCAAAACTTCAAAGCAATATAAATGAATAATATAGTTGGGTGTTCTTTGCAGATGAAAGTTCAGTTTTTATAGATTTGTGAATTTACACTAGATTTATTATTAAGAGAACTACAAATAAAAAAATTTAAAAAAAAGGGTTTGCAAAATGAATTGTTTCACAAACAAGCTATAACAATGCCAATAATACACAGGTAATATGTATTTAATAAAGTACTTAGTTTGTTGTATTCTGTCATGCTTATTTCTAACTAAAAAGTATACTTTTTTTGTGTTATTTTTCCATATATTATGAAAATTAATAAAATAAGAAATATTTAAAAAACTCATGTAAACTAATTAAAATTTCGTTCATGTTAAAATTACCCATTTTTATTAAATATGTTTGAAAGTTGACAATTATAAAGAAAGTAAAATCATTAACTTCAGTGTTTTTATAAAACATTTTTAAGTTTCATGCCAGAGGAAAGCATTGTGAAATTTAAGTAAATTATATTAACTGTAGGGAAAAAAAACATTTATTATTTACAGAAATAAACACTATAATGATCTTTATTAAAGAAGTAAATAATTTTATTTTCTTAAAAAATGTAGCATCTTGTTAATGTAGTAATAAACAGCATGAAAACTTTAAATAAGATTGCAGTTTGGAAATGGAAAATAAGACTTAATATCACTGTGATGACAGTTTAATGTGTTCTTTAAAAAATGTATTAATACCAAATGATAAATAGTCTCTATGTAATTAACAAAATCAATCATCAAGATACTGGAAGTCTTCTGGGGGTTCTGGTTCATCCTCATCTTCCACTTTAGGTCCACCAGCTGTAAGAAAAATATACATAAATAAAAATTTTTTAATTGCAAATGCTTTATGAATATATTTATCCCCATAATAATATATTAGTACTTAAAGAGGATTTTACTCCTTGGAATTACTTTGGAATCATCCTTGATTCTCTTTGAAAATAAAAAATACCTATAGATGGAATTATATTAGAAAGCAACCAAGTTGATGTCATAAAGGAGGAAGGAACATAATGCAAAAATTGTAATTGTAAAAAAATCCACACAATAATTTTAAATCCAATTTTTTAATAACAAATCCAATTTTTTTTTCAAAGCAGCTCTGTAATGTATATATGACTAGCACCCTTATAACCAGTAATGAATTCATACTGTTAAACAGGATGTTTACCATCCCCATACTATCTGTGGCCAGATTTATATCTTGCAAATTATTCAAAACTATTATGCATATAAACAATATTCTGTTTACTAGCTTGCATCTTGCTCTAGAAGAAAACATCTGAGAAATCAAATAAAATATTGACAAATAATAAAAATGAACATCAACTATTTACATAGAGTGCAAGTTTGCAATTATGCCCTTTCCAATAAATATTTTAATATGAATCACTTATCAAGAGTTTCACTTTTATCAATGTTAATAGAATTCATAGTTAACTGCAGACAACTATCATGAGATACTGATGATTGTTGTCAAGATTGATCAGATGCTGAACTCCTATAATTTTATTGTAAGAAGAGAAATGCTTTGAATTTGTTAAAAATTAATAAAAAAAGATACCCAAATCAAAAGTGTAATAATTAATCAACTGAGAATCTTTAGGATTTTATATATATATAATATATTGGTTTCCAAAAATTAAGTGGAAACTGAAGAAAATCATGATCACATAGTTAAATATATTGTTTACAGTTTAATTTGTTAAGCACTGTTTGAGCACCTTTTCTAAATTTCAATAAATTCCAAAGAATATGAATATCACAATCACAATTTTTTCTGATTTGTCAATTTTTAAAAACCAGTTTATTCATGTTAAATGGGTAGTTAAATTACTAATAAACTAGATTACCAATTAAAAGCAGTTCACATTTCAATAATTTAAGAGCATAAACATTGTCTTACCAGCAACTGGTTCAACCAACTCTTCAGGATCTTCACTTTTATTATCTTTCATCATAATGATACCACCTATTAAAACCTATAACAAATTAATTTGAATCGTTATTGAAATCACTTACCCTTAAAAATTATAATACATTAACTCTTAATTTTTTTTTACACACACACACAAAATAATAAATAAAAAATTACCTCTTTCAGAGGTTGATATCTAGAGCCTTCTTGAATCTGGAGAACTTTTAACTATAAAAAAAGAAAACATATATATATATATAGAATTGCAACATATTGAATTAAAAAAAAATGTAAGAATTAGACACTGAAAAATTTTTTTATTGTTTGTCTTGATAGATTTATCAAAAATTACTTAAATTATATTAAGAAGGACAAATATTTTTAAGCATCCTCTTTATCCATGCATGACTTGGAACCCTACATTATTTACAATGTTTAATTACATTTTATTTTAGATACAAAAACATATCTATTCTTCTGGTATAAAATCATGTATTTGTACAAATTTAAGATCTTGACGACAATTTAATAATAAAAAAACCAATAAATATTAAATTCATAATAAGACAGTAACACTTTTTTTTTTTTTTAATTTATCAAACCAATACAGAAAAAGCAAATTCACAAAGTTTATAAAAGATTTCAATGTACTATGTACAATTTGAACAATATAAATAAAGTCAAATTGTATACAAACTCATTTAAACTTTTATTTATTTCATCTATTTTTTAAATCACATTGAAAAAAATGTATATATATATATATAATATTTAAATATACATAACTATCAACTTATAATAGTAAATATAATACATTATAAATATTCAAATAATAAATTTCATTAAAAAAACAGCTTGATACATACATAGTAAAAAAAAAAAAAAAAAAAAAAAAAATGCATAATAATGATATTGATTCAAAAATATTTGCTCTTGTTTCAAAAGAAAGACATAAATGCCAACTTCCATGAAAATATTTTTACATAAATTATATTTACATAGACTATCAAATGTTTCTTTTTAAAAAAATAAAATTATACATTATAATTTCATCTTAAAAAAATTACCTGTTGTCTCATTACTCTTGCAGGATTAGACAATACTTCAAAATTAGGCTCCGGCTCTTTTTTCTCTTCAGTTTCTTTATCTGCTGCTTCTTTTTTCTCTTTTTCTTTTTGAGTTTCCTTTGAATCTTTTGCTCCTTCCTTTGTATCTTTTACTCCTTCCTTTGTATCTTTCGCTGCTTCCTTTGTATCTTTCGCTGCTTCCTTTGCATCTTTCACTCCTTCTTTTGAATCTTTAACTCCTTCCTTTGATTCTTTCACCGATTCCTTAATACCCTCCTTAGTATCTTCATCCTATATTTATAAAAGTTCATTTTGTATTGTGGCTAGCATCTTGTAAGCCAAATTTAATTACATTTATAGAGCAATATTAAGAAAGATCTACGAGTATTCCTTCTCTTACCAAAGATACAATAATTGTATTCAATCTTCACATACACCAATAATATTGAGTAGATATTACAATATTTTAAAAGCCGTGATACATTTCTACTAAAAGTGGCACACAAAAGACATCACTATTTAAGTGTCAAAGCCTTCACCACTATGGTTTTTCTGTCATTGATTGTTATATCTTACTAAAGTAAGGTGGTTAGACTAATTTTATCTTTTTCCTAGAATTACAATTATTAAAAAATAATTTTTTAAACCAATTTTAAACATATATAACTTAATATTTTATTTAAAGGGAGTTATAAATTTTGGAAAAAATTAATGTGATGAATGGAATTTGTATACAAGGTAAGAATTTTCAAATATTGTGCACAAATTTTAAACAATATTTTTTTCTGTTTCATTGTTTTTTTGCACATACATTTAGCATATTCACATTATTTTAAAGATTTAAGATTGAATTAAGTCCTGATATATTACAACAAATTTCCATAGCTTCCCAATTTTAAAAAATGTATATTTTATGCTACATTATTTTTCAAACCCTAGCAGCTTAAAACTCAAGACTTATGCATCTCATTATTACACAAGTTATAAATCTTCACTGAATTATACATAAATTAAAAAGGTTATAATTTCTAAATATGCCCAAGATTGATAATTAAATTGTTTAAAATTATTTTTGCTAAAAATGATATTAGCTCTCTGCTTTTAACATTTAAAAAATAAGAAAAGGGATGCATTTCTGGCTTTATCTCCAATAAATTCACACAACTCATAAATAATAAATAAATGAAATAACATGAAATGAAATTAACTTATCTTGCTTGAAAGTAACACATTTTTATTTTGCACTACTGAACATAATGTTGTTGATTAAATTAAAAATTATCTTTACCATTATTATTACGAAAATACAGAAGTAACACTTTGTTATAATAAGAAGTGCTTGATATTTGAAATGAGATACTAGAATGTTATCAAATGAGGACTACATTTTTTCATTTCAAAACCGATTCTGGCAGACAGAATTGCTGCAAATTATTCAATGCTTTGATTATGCTGATAAATAAATGCAGGTAATTTAATCCTCTATGCAGATAAGTGAAAATTAAGAGTTAAAATCTGAAAAACTCCTGTAAAATGCAGAAAAATTAGCAGCTATAAAAATCACTGAATAATCATCAACAAATAATTCAATAAATAATTTGGGTGTGTTAAAAATTGCTTTTACAAATTCCTATTACTAATATTAAAAAATAATAGATTCTGCAACAAATCAAAACATTGTTTTTATAAAGAAGAGTCTTTCAAATAGTTATACTAACCACATCCATTTTTTCCTCCCTCTCTTTTTTCTCGACTTCTTTCTTTCTTGCTTTAGCAGTAATCGACAGAACAGCAGTTGTGACTTTTTCTCTTTCTTTTTCCTTCTTTTCTTCCAGAGGTGGTGGGTAAGCATATGTAGATGGTTTAGCATTGGATCGGAATTCCATTTTAGGCATCTACATTATGAAAACAGAAGTATATATTTATATTTATATATATATATATATAGAACCAAGAAATTTCGAATTAAAATCTTCCCATATTATACATACCTTAAGATCTGCATTCAAACCTATGATGGCAGTAGGAGTAAAAGCCAAGGACAGAAAATGAGATAAGGAAAACCAATACCAAAATTGAGCAAAAACTAGCATTCCCACAACAGCGGCCATATTGGTATGACCAGTTCGAGATTGTAGAGAAATAGTAACATTTCTACCACCTGAAAAAATAAATACCAATTGGTCCAAACTCTTACTTAACATGCTAACCACATTAATTGTAAGTTTAAACTGATTTTTTAAGTTGCCAAATGTTATAAATTTATTAAAATCATAAATTATATAATATTAGGTTGGGGAAAAAGAAATCCATTATTTTTTCGATAGATGGCTGTAGTGATCGATATCACGTAAAGTATCAATTAAACAATTTCAGATTTATGCTCGTTAGAAAGGTGACACTTCGTACTAAAATAATTCTTTTTCTGTTTTTTGTTTGGTCCATTCAGTTGGGAGTTACAGGGTGTTAAAAATGGAAGTGAACAAAGAGAAAATTCGGTACATTTTACAGTTTTTCTTTGACAAAGGCGAAAATGCAAGCCAGGCGGCTAAAATTGTGAATGGTGTTTATGGTTCCGATACTGTAAAAGCCAATTATGTGCAATTTTGGTTTCGTAGATTCCGTTCAGGAATTTTTGATGTTAAAGATGCACCTCGCACAGGTAGGCCGGTCGTCGAAAATGTCGATAAAATCGGAAAAATGATCGAAGTTGACCGGCATGTTAGCAGTCGTAACATCGCCCAGGAGCTAAAAATCGACCAAAAAACAGTTTTAAACCATTTACACAAAGCTGGATTAAAAAAGAAGCTCGATGTTTGGGTGCCACACCAATTAACAGAAAAAAACATGATGGATCGAATTTCCATCTGCGAAGCCTTGGCCAAACGGAATGAGATAGACCCATTTCTTAAACGGATGGTGACTGGAGATGAGAAATGGATCACATACGATAACCCTGTGCGAAAACGATCGTGGTCAAATAGCGGTGAAGCACCTCAAACGGTGGCCAAACCAGGATTAACGGCCAGGAAGGTTCTGTTATGCATTTGGTGGGACTGGAAGGGGATTATTTATTATGAGTTGCTTCCATATGGCCAAACGCTAAATTCTGATCTCTACTGTCAACAACTGGACCGTTTGAAGATAGCGATTGAACAGAAATGGCCAGAATTGGCCAACAGGAGAAGTGTCGTGTTCCACCAGGACAACGCTAGGCCACACACATCTACAGTGACTCGCCAGAAACTTCGGGAGCTTGGTTGGGAAGTTTTAATGCATCCGCCATACAGTCCGGACTTGGCACCAAGCGATTATCATCTTTTTCTTGCATTGCAAAATTTCTTTAATGATAAAAAATTGGCATCTAGGGAGGATTGTGAAAATCGACTACTAGATTTTTTTTGCAAATAGAGACCAGGACTTCTATGAGAGAGGCATTATGAAGTTACCTTTAAAATGGCAACAAATCATACAACAAAACGGTGCATATTTGACCCAAATCGGACAATCCGAAGCATGTTAAATAAAGTCCTGAAAATAATGGATTTCTTTTTCCCCAACCTAATATATACATATTTAATTGAAAGACAGAAAGAGCTACCATAAGAGCATAATTAATTTTATTTCTTCTATAAAAATGAAGTTCATTTATAGGAATCTAGTATAAAGTACTGCAAATTCAAATCATGAAAATTCAAGCTAATACAAGCATATAGGTTTTGTTTTAAGTTTAACTAAAAATTCTATACCGAGAATACCCAGATGAAAGATTTAAAAATAAAATTTATCAGTTTGAATTAAAATTTGAAATGAAACAATCCTGTCAGAAAATAAATATTGACAAGATAGTAGGAAATTTTTTTTTTTTGATTAAAAAACAGCAACATATGGTCCTACTCAAACATATATATATTTCTAAATTTATTACTAGATTGTCTGCATTTTACAAAAAAGATTTTAATTAAAAAATAAACATTTATAAATAAGTACTAATACAAGCTACACTATTATTTCTCTTATAACAATATATAAACAAAAGTTTAGATGACATAAAGTGTATTTATGAGGCAATAATAATCCATCAAATATTTCAATCTAATATATTTCTACAAAAAATATTTGATTTTGATTGTTATGCCAGATGCTTACAGAAACTCAGAAAAACATCTGACTTATGGCTACTAATTATATTATTTTCCTGTTCTCCCTACTCAAAATCACTGTATGTGTACAATATATGTTATTAAAAACACCTTTACCAGTTATTTAAAATGAAAATAACAATATATTTTTATGAAATTTAATTTAAAACAAAAATAGAACATCTTAAAAAACCCTTTTACATTAAACCGCTGAATTATTACAAGATAACAACTCTTACTAAAATAAATACATATCAAGTATTTAATTTAAACTATTTTTATTAAGAGGGATATGATTTATATTAACAACTGTTGTTTTCTATAAGAGATTTGCAAAAAAGAAATAGCAAAACATCATGAAATGGTAAATTAGAAACCCTGAAAGTTTTTTTATAGGGGACACCCTACCATTGAATTTTACCTTTTTTCCTCTATGTACAGATATAATGGAAGCCCAATTTATAAGCAGAATAGTAATGTAAATGGCAAATTAAATTATTCATTCAATTTCATTAATTATGCATACTAACCATGCATTTATGCTTGGCTACAAAAATGCCGATAGCATGCATGCTTGACCTGAAAAGTTTTCGTCAGCAATTTTCCTTGATTTTTAGTTATTTTTTTTATGTATTTTCCAGATCGATAAAAATCCCTGACTTCCCGATTTTGTCTATATTCCGATATATCAACAAAGATTTGCTATATGTTAAAAAAATTTTTTTTTTTTAACTTTTTATTTTCAAAATTAAAATATACAGCATTTTGATTCTTAAATACCTTTTTTTCAATACAAAATAAAAAAAAAAAATAATTTTGTATTTTCTAAGAAATTAGAAAATGCAATTATTCTAAGAAATTATCTGTATTAGGTATCATTGCTTCTAATATTAACAAACTAGTTTCTGAAAGTAAAAAATTAAACTAATTCATTTTAGTAATATCTCATATTACACAATCAAAGAAATGCAATGCATTTTATTAGTAAAAAATGCAAAATATTAGTGATTAAAAGATTCATACCTGCATCAATGATGCCTTGAGCTAAAATTGCTCCAAATTTAGCCATCACATCGTCATGTTTGTCACTAATTACTTTGCTATACAACTGACGGAAATCTTTGACCTGAAATACACGAAATGAATATACATATACACATATAAAATAATTTCAGGAAAAGTTGCAAAAATATAAAATAGAGAAATGCTTTTAAAATCTTACTTTAGGGCATGTTTGTTCAGTCTGTTGAATAAGAATTAAAGCAGATGAAATCAAAGCTCCTTGCCTCACATAATTAACAGGATCATTTGTCATTGGTTCAAGTAATGAAATAGCTTCCTGAAATTGAAATAAGGAATTAATACTATAGTCAACACTTTAATAATTAGATACACTATGAAGTATTTATGTTAATGGATTTAAAGACAAATGATATCTTTAGAAAATATTTTACAGAATTATATAAAAAATGATTTTAATTAAAATTTTATTTACCTTATTACCAGTTCCTGCACATGAAATACCTAAAGCTAATGCAGCTCCATAACGTACATGAGGATTGTAACTTTCGGATAGAAGAGAAACTACACTTGGACATTGTTCAGGAGTTCTAAAATGTATTCATAATTTATGTACTTATAACAAATAATAATAAATAATTTTATTTATATTTCTGGACCTTTTAATAGAATATAATGAAATTAACACATTCAATAGTTAAATTTACCATAATTTTAAAATTATTTCCAGTAAATAAATTTAATATTGAATATGTAACAATCTCTGCTTTATTGTTTAATCTTTAAAATTGACAGAAAGGTAAAGAGTACACAAAAACTTTGTCCTGATTAAGTAACTGTCAATATTTGGTGCTCTATTGTAAATTTAATTTCATGCATTTGATAAAGTACAAATCAATTTATTTTTGACTAGTTTATATCAGATCACAACTTTACATACTAAAAAAATTATATTTTAAACAATCTAATTCGAACCATATATTCTTATAACATTTGAGCACTATTAAACCCAGAAAGGTCATGACAATCTAAAGAAGAATACTCAAGAATTTAGATTTGCCTACTGCATCCCAAGTTTTTGAAATACTAATTAAAATCTAAAAAAAAATAATTTTATTTTTCTAAGCATATATATTAAAAGATTTCCTCTTTTGAAAAGGGAAAAAAATTGGAGGATATGGTCAAAAATACTATAGAAGTTCAACATTGTAACATCTAGAACATTTATTAACTCAACTTATTACTATTTATTATTTTAAAGTAAAAGCCTTTAGCACTCTACCTATTATCCTTTTAAAATATAATATTTTTAATTTGAACTAAAAATATTTATTTTGTCTGCTCAAAAGGCTCGGTTTTGTGTGTATGTGTGCGAGAGAGAAATGCTTTTAAACTGTTTTTTCTCAACGAACAATTTTCACCAGTGTTATTTACGGATAAAATTTTACCCTTTAAAAAAATAATTATCTTTCTAACGATATCAGCTTTGAAAAAGGAATTACTGTTTTATTAGCTTATTCAAGCTTCCAAAATTAAAAGCTAATTTTTGATTTACTTTTAATTAGAAAAAAATCTTTTAATATTAAACTTAATATTTTCATCTCAAAATCATACAAAATAGATATTAAAATACAAACAATAGATAAAATAATATACATACAAATAGATAAAATAAAAATATTCAATTAAATATTATTTTATACATCCAGCTGAACATAAAATATCAAATCACTACACACAAAAAACTTACCTAAACAAAATAAACCCTAGTGCCTCAACAGCTGCTCTTCTAACATCATCATTCACATCACTGACCTATATAATATTAAATGGTAAGCAACAAAATTGAACTTAGCAGTGCAATACAATATTCCAATACCATAAATAATTTAACTCATTTACAAATTCCAATAAGCTGAGAAATATTTTTATATTGGAATTGAATCAAGCCTTAATATGAATTTTTAAAAATTAAATAAATGATACTCAGTATTCAATATTTTATGTAGTATATTAAACATAAAACTTACTGCAACATGTAGGAGTTTACGAATTGCTTTATTGTTTCCAGTTCCACAATATGCCATTGCTACAGTGTGCATTCCTGATCTCCTGAGAAGTGGGTCTTTATCTCGACATAAGCTCTCAATTAAAGTATCTGCTTCTTCCAATCGACCATACATGGTTAAAGAGATACCTAAAGCTAGACCTCTAAGAATCTTTTCATGTTGAGTTTCCTGGGCATACTGGAAGAGAATCAAAATGTAAACAGATCAAGAACATCCTCTGTAAAAAATTGTTTTTAAAATCCAATAATTTAATTTTCAGAAGTTTTAATCAAACAAGTATATTTACCAATTAATGAGTAATAAAAAGAACCACGTTATTTTAAATAAAGGAAATATATTAATAAAACACTTGGAAAAATTATATTATGTAATGGTAGTTTTTCATTTTCAAAATCCTATATTTAAAATTTTAAATACAACTGATTAATTTGAAAGAATCTCTATTAATTTATTAGATAATAATTTACATTCAATACAATTTATAACAAATATAACAATATATAGAAGTTGACAACATACAGCAACCATATCTTCAATAGCAGTTGCAGATTTTGAACCCAGCATTACAAGCCCCATTGCTACACCAGCAGCTTCACCAGTAACTGCATCATCTTGATATAAATTAAACTTCAATTGCTCATACACATCTAGAGAAAAGAAAGAGTACATAAATATTAAAGAAATGACTGTATGTTAAACATCAATCTTCACCAAAAGTGTAAAGCACAAAATTATTATTAGATTTGTAAGGAAATTAAGCTTTAGGAAAAGTATTTCATTTTGTTAATTAAAGAATAGAAAAAATAATAAAAAAATGAATATGAAGAATGTTTTACCTAAGTTTTTACATACAAATTTTTTGAAAGTATTTTAACATAAAAAAAGATGTGATTTACGAAATATTGAATTACAATGAAAATCAAAATAACATATATTTTATCCCTCAAATAATATTAACAAATTCCTCCAATACAAGAACCTCCAAGAATATAAACAGAATTTTTTTAAAAAATGTTACAAAATTAAAAGGACATTTAAATTATTTGATATACTGATTACATTAATTATTTAATGTAATCAATTAATAGATGGCAAAATATAGTGAAAAATATTTACAAACCTTGTCTGTGAGTACCCATTGCAGCAAGTCCTAGACCAAGGCATCCTCCATGTCTCACAACCTCATTTGTTGCTTCCTTCAACTGGTTGAGCAGATAATCAATGATAGCTGTACCATGATTTGCATGTATCAGTCCTAAAGCATATAATCCACCTCCTTCAGTATATCCTGCAGATGATCCTGTATCTTTAGGGAGGTAAGATGACATCAAATGTAAAGCTTCATTCTCATGACCTTTGTGGATGACACCTAAACTAGCTGTAGCACTAAACTTTGCCCAATTCGTTGCTCTGGCTAACCATTCTAAATTGTCCCTGAGAAATTGATCACTCGTGGTACCACAATGCATGAAAGAGTTAGCAATAACAGTAGCTGTGTGACAAACAGAATTCCTGACAGCTTCTTTGGTTTGTTTCAAAATAAGCATATCAGTGTGGTTGTTTCTAATGAGAAATTGTAAATTAAGGGCAATAGAGACTTCTCCACCAAGGATAGTAGCAAGTTTTTCAATTCTTTCTTGATGCTTCTTTTGATCTTCAGTCTAAAACAAATTTTTACTAAATAACATTTGTATTTTATAAAGAACAATTATAGTTTAGAAAATGAAAAGATATTAAAAATATATAAATCATACAACCCATTCCCCTATCTAACTAGAAAAGATACACAGGGGGAGGGGACATACACTGTAAAGAAGTTATTAAAAACCATCATTGCAAATTTTAAACTGCAAAAATATAGCCACTTACTAAATCTTCTACTTTTGGAGTTGGTGCTGGAGATGGAGCAGGTTCTGTGGTTTCCTTTGGTTCTTCTCCATCAGTCTCCATACTTTCACTGAAAAACAAAAAGTTTTTTAAAAAATGGTACTTCAAAAAACCAAAGGAAAAATCTAAACAATATGTAAAAAAATTAACATAACATCAAACTTTTTTTTTAATGACACAAAGAATTTACCTAAACTCAAAATTTATAATAATGCATTTATGAAATTAACTTTATTTCAAATTATTCACATTTTATTTATTTAAAAAAAAATATCTATTCAAATATATTACATTAAAAAAAAGGAACTGATTAAGAATAAAGCTAAGTTAGAATTTGGATTAAAAATGCCACAAAACTTTAAAAAAATTGTTATGAATTTGCCTACAAGTCATAATTCTGTATTGAACACAATACCTAAAAGTTTGAAAAATAAATTTCTAAATATCCACCCACTTTCATTTTATATGCATTGCAAATGCTTCCAATTAAAATAATATAATCCCAAAAGTTAAATATAAAATTAATTTACAATCATTTCCCATTGCACAGATATATAATTTAAATATCATTTACCTTTCTGTTTTTTCTTCAGGTTTACTTAGAATAGAAATTAAGTTAGCAGGTATTGGTGCAGTTGCTTTTAAAGCTTGCAAAACTCTGGAAAGAAACTGTTGAGTTGCACTTTCATACAAGTCAAAAGCTATCTGAAAACCCATTAATGATTGTTCCTAAAAATAGAAAAAAATTACATTAAGTATAAAGAAATTATTAAATAAATCTTTTTACTGAATGACAGTAATCCCCCCAGATATTATTATTATGATAATTTGCTGCTTGTAATCCATAGATGTTATGCTACAAATACTTATTTTATGTTGGCCAGAGATAGGAACCAGAATTTTTTGATGAGTACATCTTCTTTCTCTTTCCACCATCTTTAATGTTAAAATCTTTTTATATTTCTAATGCCAAGAATACTCTTTAAGTTTGAAAAATGTTATTAATGCAACCATAAATCTTAAAATTAATTTGTTAAATTTAGATTTGTCAAAAAAAAAAAAAAAAAAATGCCAATCATATGTAAATTTGTCATTTTTTTTTTTTTTTTTAACTATTGAAAATATATATTATACTTCATCTGATATTATCAGTGACTATTAATGCAAAACTTATACACGCACACACATATTGATAATAAGTATGCTATTAAAATCTACTTCTAGCTTAATTTATATAAAGTAAAATTTAATTGTTTAAAAAAACTATATTTTAAAGTGTATAAGTATTTCAAAATTAAGATTCTATATAAATATAGATACCTCAGTTCCAGTACATAATTTATCCAAAACATCAGCTACAGCTTGTGCATCATCAACAAATATCAAGCACTATATAAAAAAAAAAATATATGAAAAACTTTTTTAAATATTCAAATTATAATATACAATGAAGGAAAAAAAATTAGCCTTACCTGGCACATGTTAACATAATCTGGAGTTTCTAAATTTTTATAAAGGTTCACTAAAGTTTGTAAAACTTGATTTCGGTACATTCTGTTTTGTATCAGTGACATTGTAACTTTGAAACTGTATGACAGCATTTCAACAACATCATCCTTAAAAATAAAAAATAAATAGGAATGAAAATGATAACGAATTTGATAAATTTTAAAAATTGACATTAAATAATTAAGAAAGAGTTTTAAATTTTGTGATGAAAGAAAAATATATTTGAAATCAATAATTCATTTATATTTAAAAAAAAACTAAAAGTATAATTCAGAAGTATTAACTACTTTACTACAATATAATTATTCAATTTTTTTAGAAAAAGAAAATTAGTTTCTGGTCATAAGAATATAGCTGTTTGAATGTTCTTCTCCATCCAAAGCAGTAATAATATACTTTTACTGCTTGTTTTACCATCATGCAGAAGCAGTAAAAGTACAATGTATTGTTTATAAAGAAAACGCCATAGCTCATTTAAAACATTAAATAAAATTTAAGGCATTTAAAAAATATTTCTTAAGAAATAAAAATAATTTTAGCATAATAAAAAAATAATTTTGCTATTTATAAGAAAAAATTTTTAGTAATAATAAAAACAAAAAAATTTAAACATTAAACCAATGAAAAAAATTTATTAAAAACAACTAAATTGTATATTTTTAAAAGCAATTATACTGAGTAATTGTATAGTATCAAATTTAAATGTTCATTACAAATCCTTTTTACAAAAATGTAATATAATTATCACAAGAATATCCCACTTACAGACTTCATTATAGCAGTTTCAAAAATATCCATTCGACGAGTTTCAAGTGCAATACCAACTGCTTGATTATATTGACCATGTTGAAAACACCTTTGGAACATTCTATTAACAATAGCTTCTAAACGGGGATCAATAGGCTTTTGTTCTGTACTTTCAGCATTGTGAATTCTTAATTTTGTATATTGATCAATGCATTTAGCTGAAAGAAATATGCAAACAAATTTTTTGTTTAAATCGATTGTTCAATACATAGTAATGCAATAATTAAAAAAAAAATTCAATGAATAATAAGAGGAGAATTTAAAGAAACAATTTAATTGTTTAATTTGCCAGAAATATTAATTCCACTATCATTAATGTTTCATAAATTAAAAAATATATATAAAACTTAATTAAAAGACAAATTTTACATAAGCAAAATATTTTCAGCCATTACTGCTAATTTAAACTTTGAAATAAGTTGTTTTTTACTTAAAACACATAACAGAAACAAAAATATTAATAAATGAAAATGATACATTATCATAATAATTTACCTATGATTCTTAATCATAATTTTTCTCTGTAAAAACAAAAAGGTCTTTATAAAGCTGTTTGCTTACATTTATATTAATATTTTTCACCCTTTCGACTTGAATAAAAAATTTTATTTATAAAGTACTTTTTTTATTTAAGTCGAAAGGGTGTTCAAAAATCAAAGAGCTTTTCTGCTTACTATATACATTATGAATTACTTATATGAGAAAGGAAAAGTATTATTAATTACATTAAAACTACAAAATCTAAGTACAAAGAAATATCAAACATTTCAATAAGATAATTTCAAAATGATAAAAAATAAAAAAAGATGGTGAAACCAAGTTGGAAGACAATATTCGGATATTAGAAATCAAAAACTATGGCTAGCTAACACTGTTACCTGCTTCACGAACTTTTATTTTATTATTAATTAGGTAGTAATTAACATAGATTAGTATTAAATTCACCTTGTGTTTAGAATTAAAATTATGTTTATTAATATTAATGCCAAGCACTTATAACCATAAAATAAATCTTATATATTTACATTAAAGATTTATAAACATTTGTCTACATTTTACTGTCTAATGTTAAGATACATTTTGTCTTGACTTTTACAAATCTTTTGTATTATTCCTTTGATGATATAAAATTGTGTGATGTTATACTTTCAAAAAAAATTCAAAATCATAATTAATTATTCATTTGACCTTCTTCAAAAAGTTTTTAATTCTAATTTTGACTTTATGCCAGGACCTGAATACAATGGGGGATATACATGCACACATCAATGTACCTCTTTTCTTAACATTATGGCTCTATTCCACTTCCTTAGCTTTTGGTAAATTTCTTTTTAACATTTAAAAGTTTTATTTTTTCTCTTTCATAGTGATGTCCTTTCTTTAACAAAATGAATTTTTATGAAAGACGATTTTTAAAATAAAATTTCACTAAAAATTCTAAAAAAAAAAATTGTAGTTATTATAGGCCTATAATATACACTAAGAAAAAAAAAATTTTTAAGTAGATTATAGGCAGAAAATTATGATATATAATGTTAATCAGATTTTAATTTATACCAAATTTAAATTAAAGAAATAGAAAAAGTTTTATTTACCAATTATTGTTTCAACATATTCAGTAGATTGGTTTACATCAAAGAGATCTCCAGCGCCTAAAGCATATGTGACTGAATCTTCAAAAGAACCCAAGTGGTAATATACCTACATAACCAAGCAGAAATTATATTAAACAACATTTAAATGAAATGGACCTTTTCCCAATCAATAATACTAAAAAATTAAAAATAAAGATAGAACTTAAGAAATGAAAATATACCTTAGATGCAACCAATGCTGCAAGTTGCCTACTGCTAAATACTTCATTTTCATACAAAACTTCACTGTAAGAACAAAAAAAAATTATGTTAACTGTAAACAAATTATATATATATATACACACACACAACAGAAATTAAGCAGAAAATACTATATAATTTACAATTAAATATGTTATTAATGGAACAAAAGGAATGAATATGAAATTTATATAATGATAACATTTCTGGCAGTTTAATCATTTGAGAAAAAAAAAAAAAAAAAAAATTATAAAAATACTGAAACATGAAATTTGACACTTTAAAAAAACCCTCACAAAATAAATAAAAACAAATAAGATTATTCTTCATAAATTGTGTTCATCTGACACATTTTTCTTTTCAAATTAAAAAGAAAAAAAAATTATCAAAAATATGGCATAAGGAAAATATAGTTGTCAAATTACTTTATAGATAGAATTTAAAAAATATTATATAATGATTCATTTTTTTTTTTTTTTTTTTTCAGATAATTGCATTTCATGTATGTTATAGGTTCCACATAACCTATACTAAAATACAGCTATTGTTTAGAAAAGATACAAAGGAATAGAATAAAATACAGCCAAACATAAACATTAAAAACATTTATAAGTGAAATATAAAAAATCTAAAATTTCTAAATTGTGATTGCATTCTGTATAATTTGGTTCTGATCTTGACAAGTCTCTTTTACGCACTAAATGGCGATAATTATTTCAATTCCATTTGCTACTCATTTTTGTAGCTAACTATTCTTTATGACAAATTGTCTTGCCTGTCCATTTTTTTTTATGATTGATGTCCTTTATGCTTGTATACTAGTGTGTGTGTGTTCTTATGCTCTTTATCTTATATTTGTACCAAACATTCTGGAACACTTTTTAGGTTACTTTTTTTATACAAATATATTTAATTTGTTATTTGTATATTACTTACCAGAATGTTAATTTCTGTATGCCTGAATAAATATTAATCTCAGATAGCCAAATGTATAATATATGCACATTATTTATTAGAAAAGAAGTTATAGTTTAAAAAGAAATTGCATAGTATTGGGATGCCACAGGGATGTTCTCAAATAAATGTTCAATATTCAAATGTAAAGATGAACTAAATTGATCTGTTATCTATTTTTAGTGGGGGGGGAATAGAAATTTGGACTACTGAAACAGAGAAAACAGCAACAAAAAAAAAAAAAAAAAAAAAAAAATCAAATACACAAGACAAGCTTTTTATATATAAAGATACTACAAATTATTGCAGTTTTTAACATGAATTCAGTGTGGAATTTGTTACTCATAATTAAAAAAAGAAAACTATAATGCATAAATTGTTTGTAAAACAAATACTACAAAATATTATATTTTTTTCTCAAAATGCGTTTTTTTTCATAGCTGTTAATAAAATAAACATCTAAACAAAATAAAAAGAAATTCTATGCCTTTGATATATATAAATTATAAAGTATTAAAACAAAGTGTTCTTATTTAAAAATACTTACATTTTTTGAATGGCTTCTGAAATTTCAGGCCAAAATACATCTACTATGCTATCAAGTTTTTTTAATGCAAAGTCATGCACTGCTTCTTGACTTTCGTCCAGCAACGCAAGAATGCCACCTGCGCATTAGAAATTGAAATAATTTTATATTGTAAAAACAGAAAAAAAAAATCTGGCACATATTAAATAGAATAAACTCAATAACCATTAAACATGTTTTAAAAGATGGATTAAGTTAAAGAATCTTTTAAAATTGTAATATCATACAACATTTAATTTCACTTACGGGGGAAAAAATTATGATTAGACTGACATTTTTCTGTCACTTATTTGTAGTATGTACCAACATACCAAGGCCAGATGGAATTTTAGGGAATCCTGGTATTTAGAAACTTTTTTGTGGGAAATTTTTCATCAAATATGGTTTATATATATCTACTTCATTTCGATTATATTTTTCTACTCAATTTTTGATAACAAATCATGGATAATACTGCCATCGAAGCAGTTAATTGCATAAGATGATATCATTCCTTTAGAGTGAAATTCATAAAACTTCTTCATGGGGGAAAAAAATCAAACTTTAAAAAAACTGGAAACTTTCCATAAGGCCAAATATTATCTTCCATTGTATTTGTATTTGTTTTTCAGACGAAAAACTAGCATCGATGTTTATAAAGCAATGTTAATAAATATATTAATGAATTCAAGAAAAACAAAATTATTTGAATATTAAAATTAATTCATTGTTCTTTGTTGTTTCAATGTTTTTCCTGAGACAATAAATCATATTTAAACAAATGTTAAGTCATGTAATGTAACAATAATTAGATAATACCATAAGTGAATTTAGATGACAAAATTAACAATCATTATGCAATGATTCATCAATTTTCAACTATTGAGAATTAATACAATCTAAAAATACAAAAATAGATAAATTATTATTGAGGTCAATAAATAATAAATGTTATGAATTCATCTAATAATAACAATGTATGTTTTGATAGCAAGAATTGATTCTACTATATAAAAGTACACAAAAGAGTTACGTTTTAACTTGTCATTAGCAAATTTTAAAAGATCATGAAAAAAATGACAAAGACTACAAATTTAAAACAAAGTTCTTTACATACCAGCTGAAGTTATATTCATCATAAATAATTTACACAACAAAACAGATATGAAAAATTTCTTCAGACACAAATACACATTTGGTTGACTTGCGATTTTGGATGCAAACCGCTGTTGCCAATTAAGTTCAATATAAATGTAAATTAATTGTTTTATTTTAAATTCAAAAAACTTTTTTTATGTTAAAAAAATATCTGCATCAATTATAAGAAATTAAAACTAAATTTTAAAAATCTCCATACATAATCGAAGCAATCATATTTTATTGGCTTTTCAACCATAACCTAGATAACTTATTCCCTTAAGGCTCGTTCCCACCGAGGCGAGAGACGTGAAGATGCAAGAGGCAAGCGACCAAATTTTTTCGACCCCTTCACAGCGAAACGTCAGAAATAGCATTACGCATAGTGAAAAACCGCATGTAGTTGAAAGTTGGGCTACTCCACGCGGCGAACTGCAAACCGGTTTCAGGCGACCGCGGTGAGGTCAAATTTTGGTCGCTTGCATGTTGTCGCCTTGGTGAGCACGAGCCTTTACATGACAAAGGCAAAGATTGTGTCTTTTTCGGAGTACATGAAGAGTAATATCCTCGTGCCTACCGCTACATAATTCAATAATTATATTATACAAAACATAAAGAGAAATAAAGAGGGCGGAGGGTAAGAATCTGAGTCAATTGTTGAAGTTTCATAGGAAGGAAGTCGAGGAAGTTTGACAATTCGGCAGAAGAGATTAATTGAAAATCAAGGCTTCATAATGCTCTAATATTATACATGATTTCTCGTCGTGTTATTTAGTACTTTTTGAGGACTGGGAGTGATGATCTGAAGGCCTTCAAAAGTAGCTGCCTATTTATGCTGTTTTGGTGCATTTTGGTGGTAGTGAAATAAGTTGTTTCAAAAGGTTGAAACTGTTTTGGTTTAATATGGGTGAATAAACAGTCTTAGGATTATTCTTTCCTTAGATAATGTTGGCATAAGTTGGAATGTCAGAAGGGGTCTCATGATTTCTGGATGCAGTAAAAATTTTTTTGATTTTTTTGTTGGGTTGGTTTAGAAGGGTTTTTTTTCACTGGAATATCTGGGTTCGTGACTTTGATCAATTGAGAGGATATCTCTTGGTCTCGCTTTTCTTAGGGAATCTAGTAGCATCCCCACCAAAAAGCCCATGATCTCCAGAGTAGTTGATAATTTTTAGGCTCATCAGGAAGAAGGATGCATTCAGATGTACTGGGATTTTCTGTACAGTGTGACTATCTGGAGCACAAGTAACAGGCCTCAGCTAATGTGGAAAAATTCGTAACATATACATCATTACTAGGCTGCTTTAGTTCCTCTGTATTTCTTTCCTGAGATCTTAACATTTAAGAGGTTATTCATTTTGAATATCTCATCAACTATTAGTTGATCTTGAGATGAAATAGAGGCATGGATTTATTGCTTCTGGTAGTGATAAGTTGATTGAATTCTAGTACGTTGAAATAAATAGTTCATGAAACAAATTGGGTATATTTTTTTATACTAAACATAAATATTTTAAGTATGCAAAACTGGTTTGTAAACGAATCATTGTCTTTTAGGAAAAAATAAATGTACACAAAACATGACAAAAAAAAATTTTTTTTTTAAAGAAGAAATTAAAAAAAAAAAAATTTAAATACGAGAAAACATTTTTAATACATTTACATTTTAAGAAAATGTGTTAATTTATGTTTTAGTTTTTATTGTTTATTATTAAGTGCGCGGAAATTATAATGTTCATAATATATTTATTTATTTTAATAGAAAGCATAAGAGACTTTCGTAATCTAGTAAATGCAGTGCTGATTCTTTTATTTTACTTGTATAGTAAACTCTATAAAAACGAAAAAAGAAACAATAAGTTTAAAGGCTCAATTCTGGTTTCAGTAATTGATATATTTCTAAATATAGAAAAAAAAGGGATTGTTTGTGTATATTCTATTAAATAACAGAATTCAACAAAGTATAATGTTGTTTCATAGAATTATTTTCTAACAATTTTTTTAGGAAAAATTGGCGAACATTTGATATTTTTTTTTTTTTTAATTCAGTAAAAGTTAAACTAACTACAGTGAAAATATTGGTGAATTAACGGAACCATACGGTCGAGGGTATGGGTCAATGACGCAATTTACAGCAAATTATGAACTCAATTCTCCAACCACGAGAATCCTCAAATCTCTTAACTAGCATTTAACTTGTGAGGCATGTTAAACTCAAGGGAGAAAAGTTCGGCCAAAAAATTTCCAACTACTTCAGTCTGATTATACCGACTCCCAACTTTTTCCCTTAACGTTATGTATTTACTAATGGATTTAGAAAAATAAAAAAATTTCTAAATCCGTTAGTAAAAATCAAAATACTAGCGCTCCGGCACACGGTGCCACAGGTTTTGGGTTCGAGTCCCGGCGGTGCCATGGATGTTTGCAGTTGTTCGGAATTCACTTTAAACCGTATGTCCATTTAGAATTTGACTGTAGAGCGTTGGGAATAGGGCTGACAACCCTAACCCCATAAAAAGAAAACATCTCCTGTCTCGAAATCTGCCAGTATTCAGACGGCCTTGGTTCACCATGGGGCTGTTGCACCAATGAAAAAGAAAGATAATTATATTGGATTTATGTCAATGACTTTTATTGAATTCTTTATAAAAATCGTGTAATATTGATATTTTATCTATAAATATCTATAGAATTTATATCCTTTTTTTTTTTATAATAAAGAATTTTTTACAGTTATAAAGGTGTAGTATATGCACTTATTTAAAGATATTATTGTATTCTAAATTTGTTCCTATAAAAATACCAGTACCAAAGCAATATAAAGAATGTCCCAAAATTTACGCAATAAATCTTGCTTAAATTTCGGGATATATGAGATCTCATTTGGATATTTGTATAGTTCAGGGTCTCCAACTTATCCAGTGGGTCCCAAATTCACGCAATGTTTTTTGTGTGAATTTTAGAGATTGGGAGTCCTAAAATTTAAAATGTCCTAAAGTCCTAAAATTTAAATCCTCATGATTCCTTCAAAAATGCTCGATTCCTCAGCTCTGGATAAATCAATCCTGTTATTATTTCATTTATTATACCGTTAAGTTTCAGTTACCTTTGGTACAGATCTTAACACATAAAGTACCTAATTTATATAATAGTCCCCGAGAAGGGTGAAAATTTAGATCAAATTCACGTTAATCTATTATTTTACGTATCCTTAACATCGAGTATCAAATTTTTTTTCCAATCCCATTCCCTAAAAATGTTTTATTAATTAAAAAAAATATTTTAGATATGCTTGGAAAAAGTTTTATAAATATGTTTTAAATACGCGTGAAAATTTTTTTATTAAATGTAGAAGAATGTTTTTTACTTCAGCTATTTTCCATTTATGAAATAATAAGTTTATATTTATTTAAAATAATCATGAGCAAAAATTAACGATGGAATAGCATTATATAATTTTTCTAAGAAAATATGAAATGTGATTATTTCTTTTTGATAGAAAAATTACATATTAATTGAATAAAAACAGTGGTGATTTACTCAAGATGTTCGTATGGTAATAATTTTCCTCTTTTAATTGTGCGAGATTTACTAATTGTCTTTTGACATTGTAATTATATCACCAGTCACAAGTTTATGACTTCAGCCATTACTAACTTTATAAAATGTAGCATGATTTAAATGTTAGATAGTATATTTTCCTTTATTTAGAGGATCGCATTCAACGAAAGTTTTTTTTTTTTTTTGGCTTGGATGCCTTAAGGCAAGTGCTGTACAGACATTACTCACTTTGCATTACCCAGGGGGCGCGTGTAACTTGATGGTTAGCCACGGATGCGGAGTAACAATGCCCCTGCAACGCTCTACTATCCTGTTATACCGGGACCTACGATTCAAAGTGGATTCCGAACCACTACAAACATCCATAGCACCGCCGGGACTCGGACCCGAAACCTGTGGCACCGAGCGCCAGAGCGCTAGCTACTCGGCCATTCAGGCCCCATTCAACGAAAGTAATGCTCTCATATTTTTTACAGTTCCCAATGACACCAAAAGATGAAAACCAAAATTTTAAATTTAAGTAGATGCTTCTAAATATTAAAATAAAAATATAAGTCTAGTTTAGATGTGGCTTAGGAAAAATTGGCATCAGTTTCAAAATGTTATGATTATAAGTTAATAAAAGTGGCAACACATTAATGGATTGTTATTAATTTCAATGTTTCTGTGTCATGATTGCATTTGCCGTTTTAAAATTATGCTGAAATGTATAAATACCAGCCATTACTGGAATCTCTGAGATTAAAGTGCAAAATCGACATTAAAAAAGCTTTTTGGGGCGAAGAAGGCTTGGATATAGACTTAAATCTCGATGGTTTTCAAGAAATCTTAGAGACAAAATTGCCTTTGAAAACAAACCTTAAAGACGTCCAAAGTTTATTCTATCAAATTGATGTATACAACAAAGGAAGGATAAAGTATAGAAATTTAGCAGATTATTTAGAAATTTATGAAGAACGGCGTTTATCAAAAGGTGATATAGAAATAAATTACTATCTCCTTTTTATAATTTTGGCTTTTTCTTTTCTTTTAAAGGATTATGATTTAATTCTACGTCTATGAAGTTTTAATCATTATTCTCAAAAATTCAAGCAATCTTGATTAGATGTCTTTATAGTAATTATATTTTCATTTCTATTAGATATTTTGTGTTATTATTTTGCAAGCAAAATATTGTTAGCTCAATTTATTTATTTTGTTGATATGAACACATTTGATTTAATGGTACTTACGTATTAACGCCACCGCAGTGACAGATTTGGCGGTTTTTAAATGGCGCTAATCTACACTTAAAATTTTTGTGACAAATCATGAAATATATAAAACACTTTATTTAAAATCAAAACACTTTCAAAATTCAAAACACTTTATTTAAAAACAAAGTAGTCAATCGGATTTCGGTGGAAAATGGGCCGATATAGAGTTTAACATTGATTCAAAACAGTCTCTATTTTGGCGCATTGACAGCTTTATTGGCGCATTAGCCCAACTTCTGCTGCTGTGGAGTTAATACGTAAGTAACGATTTAATATAATGTAAAAAAAAAAAAAAAAAAAAAAAAAAAAATAGGGTTAATCATAAATACAAATAATACTTTTATAATTAATTGCACATATTCGTATGATAAATGCGAAATGTAGTTAGAAGTCAATGAAAATAAAAATGTTGATATTTTTTCATCCAAGATAACGGATATTCTGAACCAATTCTACTGAGCCGTAATTAAGAGTCCATCATATAACAGATGAGTGTGAAATAGGTAAAAAAAAATCAATAATTTTGACATAGTTTGTACATGTAAATCTTTTTTACCACTTTAATGCTGAGACACAGCTGGTGCCCAGGCGTGTTTTGTATCCTAGTGTTCAAGTTCGAATCCGATTGCAGTGTCCATTGCCGAAACGAAAAGATCG
This sequence comes from Caerostris darwini, assembly GCA_021605075.1. NCBI lineage: Eukaryota > Metazoa > Arthropoda > Arachnida > Araneae > Araneidae > Caerostris > Caerostris darwini. The sequence continues at coordinate 1,071,683 of BPLQ01014549.1, forward strand.
GTGGCGATTGGGAATTATTGCGTGAAACTTCCCGTTAAGATACCCAGCCTACCAGATTTTTTCCCTTATGACACGCAAATGCGAGGCAATTATCCGTAAAATTCCTTCCTCTTAATCTTTCTCTCTCCTCTTGATCTTTCAGTGGGTTGTTGTTGTTGCTTATCCCCTTGATATAGAATGCTAAACCAAGTCCAGTAGATCATGCTGCATCAATAGATCGTAAACGGTCCTCCCCTCATTCAACAATTGCCTCACAGAGGCACCAATACAATCGATGAAATGAGAGGGAGACGCAATAACCGAACTATGACAAAGGGTATATGTCTTCTCGTCTCCATTGAAGGTCAAACTGGAGTCCTTAGTCTAGCTAAAGCCGTTTGAGAAGATCTAGAACATGAGTACTGTAAGGACATACCAGGATATTTAGCGGCGCACCATGCATGAATTGGTGGCGAGCTCCAAGCGGTATTCACTCTGTTTAAAGTCATGGAATGAACCTCTGAAGCTAACAGTTCATCATATGCATAAAAAGAACACGAGTTCTAAATAAAGAAATGCTGGGACACAATTCAATGACTAAAATTTTTTTTATGTTTGAACGAATTAAAATTAAATATTTATTTTGTACATCAGTGAGCCTCCTCTACTTATGTATGCCAATTCTTCTCAATTCCACTTATGTATACCACTTTTAGGTACTTACGTATTAACGCCACAGCAGCTACAGATGCATATTCACTGTCGATTGTCCTTATTTTATTAAAGCTATCATTCCAATCAGCAATAAAATTCAAATTGGAACTTAAAATATTCTGCAAGTTAGGGGTGAACATTTTTACCGGGCTACGAGTCAAGACAATTTTAAGCTTTTTGTTTTGAGAGAAAATTACATGTTACTCGCTTCGGAGAGTTTCACAATAGCATGAACTTTATCTAATTTTAAATATGAGTGTTTGTTAAACACTTTTTATAAAAAGAAATACATTTTTGGTGAATTTATATCATTTCTCGACCCCACTTCAAATTAAAACGAATGCCTCCAGAAAGCGACATCTGGAAAGTTCCAACACTCCATTCATTCTTTCAAATTTTATAAAAGAATTTTCTGACCTACTTATTTAATGCTCTATATCAGGGGTCTCCAAACTTTCCAGCCTTAGGGCCGTACTGTGTACTCCAGTAAGTACCAAGGGCCAAAACCGTTTTAATTTTTCTGCCATTATCTATAATTTCTAGCCCAATCGCCGAATACGCGCTCTGAGCGAGCATACGCTTGTTAACTACAAACTATTGTCAGTGAAAAATCACAATTACATAAATCTCATTAGTATTTTTTTTGCAAGCGGATACCCCGGTTTTCACTAGTTTATAATGTTAGTGGTCTTCATTTCAATTATTTGTTAGTTGTTATGTCTAAATTAAATTTTCTGCGTATTATGCTTGTCATTAAGCTTTACCTAGCAAGTCAATAAAACCGAGTTATTATCATTCTGTGTTTTTTTATCCAACTTATTACAGCAACAATAAGCTATTCGCTGTCGCGGGCCGGATTTGGTCCGCGGGCCGTAGTTTAGAGACCCCTGCTCTATATCTGGAGCAGATACAGGAATTTAATGTGGTCTTTTTCGAGGGGTTCGAACTAGGTTTCCTCAGTTGAATTCTCGAGGGCTAATACGGAAGGCCACTCCAGGTCCATTTTCAACTATTTAAATAAATACAAATTCTGTTGATTGCACAAGGTTATACATAAGATTCTTTTATACTTTCATAAAAAGATGATGGACCTTTTCATACACATCCGATTCATTACCATGGTGTAAGATGCCAGGATAGCATTTTCGAATGGACAGTGTACGAAGCACTTGAAGATGCAGTTGATGAAGTTTCAGGCAATTACGTGTCTCTCAGTCGTACCGGCGTGCTTGCATTTTGGAGAAGAGATCTAAAAAAGCATTTTGAAACAACTATAGCAGTTCAAGATGATGGAGGTAAGTCATTTATTTATCTATTTCATGAACTGTTGTTTTTTTTTTAATTTAAAAGAAGAACATTGTTTTTGCAAAACTTTTAAGTTAAGTCCCATTAGTAAAAAACATTCATTAAATTTTTTTTAAAATGAAATTGTGTTCTTCCTATTCCTATTTCTTCCCATTTCTTTCTTTCGATGATTGCTATTTTAATATATTGCTGTGTAATCTTATTTCTTTTAAACAGGATTATATAGTTATACTCTTTCTTAAAGAAATACACGTAAATATGATATTGACGCATACAAATTTTATTAAATGAATTTCAAATTTTAAATTTATTTTCCAATTCAAATATGCGAAATAAAATCATTTCTTAATTCTTATGAAGGCAATTGTTTTATAAAAGAGTACTAATTAAGATTATATTCTTTTTCATTATAACAAATTAGATCAGAAAAGGGCATAATTTATCAGCTCACTAATGCTTTTTAATAATTTATCCAGCTCGCTAAGGCTGCTCACATATTTATTCATAACTAAGGATTATTTAATTTCGATAAGTTTAACTGAAATCATTTTTCTGAAGTTTTTTTTTTTTTTTTTTTTTCTAATTTTTATTTTAAATTTCTGTATTCGATTTATTACTTTCTAATTTTCGTATTGAGAAATTATCCTCCTCATTGAAGCAACAGTCCCAATTTAATCATCAAACTAACTCTCAGGCACTACAGCCCATGGGGAGAGGGGAGTAAGACCGTATGCTTGGTGGCAGATTTCGGGACTAGAGATGTTTTCTTTTTACGGAGTAGGGTTTGTCAGCCCAATGCTCTACAGTCATATTAGATCGGACTGTGGTTTAAAGCGTATTCCGAACCATTACAAACATCCTCCCTCAAACCATGTGGCACCGAGGCGCTCGATGCCACAGAGTTTGAGTTACGGCGATTCGGATGTTTGGATAAACCATACTCTTATGAAAACAACCAATCAGTGAAATCATCCTTGTCAAATGAGATCTAATGTAATTTGTTTAATATTACATTTAAATGTGTTGCATTTGACACAAATTAATATTGTTTTCTTTAGTTCTTTCAATTTCTGATATAAATGAAATGTGAATTAAAATTGGCATTTATTTTGAAAGCAAAAATTTTATTCAATTCTCAAATATTTTCGGGAACCAAAAAAATTGATGACAATAGTAATCCTACAAAAATATGTTTATCACTGATGACAAATCGTCAATTTAAATTGAATTATCTTCAGCGTTAGACATCTGATAAGCTGTTTTTTCCATAAAATATTAATCAACAGTGGGAGTTTTATTAACATGTATATATATATATATATATATATATGTATGTATGTATATTTATATAGAGAGAGACAGATAAACAGTTAGATAGATAGGTAGGTATTAATTGATTATAAAATTGAATGGAGTTCATACCATTGTGAACCCCACTCTAGAAAGAGTAATTTACATAAAAGAAATAATAATTTCTTAAAATAAAAATGTAACATTATATTTTATTAGATAGAAACAATGAAGTTTTGAATTTTTTACATTATGATTTGAACATTTAAGTACAATTTTTCACCAATGTATATTCCTATTTTTTTTTTATAAAATGGAGTAAACTTAATTGGTTTATTAGTATAAATTGAATACATAATAAATAAGACTACTAATTAAAAATTATGATATATATGAAACTATTCATAAATTGAAACACAAAGTAGAGCAGTTCTTTGTTATATCGCGTATATCGGAAGACGAAGAAAGAGAGTGAAGTAACAAAAAATTAATTAATTAAGCCTTCAAAATTAATTTATTTATTTATTTTACATCGGGAGCGCCACCTGACTTATGTAAAACACGGCAGCAACCCATTAACAATCGGTTAAGTAGGACATAAATGTTTATGTGGACCTTAAGAAATAACTGTCCCTCATTTGCCCGATTTGGGAGTCACATGGGCGAAAAACAAGAAAACTTAGTTGTAACGTACATGACTGTAAAACGTGCATGAAATATCCGAGCTATATATTGAGGGTTTACTGTATTTATATAAATTAGAACAGAATTAAATTATAATATAATATAAAAAAACATGCTAATGAAAAGTAAAATTGAAATTTTGAGAACTAATTTAGAAAAGCGATGGTATTTCGATTAATTTTGTAAAAATGATATGTTCTTATTCATAAATTCTATTTTATGTGATATGTGACATGTAATTTGGCTATTATTTCAGAAAAAATGACTACAATGGCCACTGGATTGGCATGCTTACCAAAATTCAAAATAGTTGCCGTAGCAACAACTGCTGCTGATATCCGATTCTTCAATGCAAGTACTTACAAGTAAATAGATGCTTAAATTACAAGAAATTTTGTTTTAATAAAGAAAAACATGTTTGCTAATTTAAATATATTTATATATATATTATAAAATGTTACATTTTTCATTCTAAAATGTTCATTGGTTTTATTTTCATCATTCAAAGAATTCAAAGTTCGCTTGAGTAGTAAAAATGAATTTTTTAAAATTTAAACACTAAACAATTAACAGATAAGTCTTTTTAGATAAATTAATTTCGTGTCAGATGATAGATAATATTTTTCTACAATTTAAATTTACAAAATGTACATATTAAAACACACTTAACAATAAAAGTAAATTTGTGATAGAGTATAAATAAAGGTATTTCTATTCAATATTTGTGCAACACTATTAACGTATCGTAATGGAAGCAAAAAAAAAAATAATAATAATAATAATGTAGAAATATTTAGAAAATTTTGTTTATTTCATAATAACTTTAAACTTATTGTTTAGGATTAGTTGTTAATAGGGAATTTTATGTCCTTATTTATTTATTTTACTTTTTGCTTCCATTTTACTCTTAATTACCATAAAAGAAATATATGATAAAACTGATATTAAGGAAATGATAGATGAAAACTGATTATTATTAATTTTTTTTCGTTCTAATCAACTGGCAAAACACTTAGATAGCTTGGTCTTGGATGCCTTACGCCAAGCGCTGAACAGACGTTACTCACTTTGCATTACCCAGGGGGGTGTAACTTGAAGATAAGCCTCGGACGCGAAGTAACAATGCCCCCGCAACGCTCCTATTAGGACCGGGACCTACGGTTGAAAGTGTATTCCGAACCACTACAAACATCCATGGCACCGCCGGGACTCGAACCCGAAACCTGTGGTACCGAGATCCAGAGCGCTAGCCACTCGGCCATTCAGGCCACGATGAACTGTTTATATATTCACTAATGTATGACTTTCGACATCATACATTTTAAGATTTTTCAGAATAATATCTACAATTTTCCTATACAAATATAAGATTTTAAGCGAATATATTCTATAAAAATATTATTTTGTCGGCAAATAAATAGATTATTGACAAATGAATTAATTTTTATGCACGTTTTACAGTTAACATTTTTTTTTACAAAAAATTCATATTGCATTTTTTTAAAAACGACTTTTTCCGTAAATATGCTTGCACTTATTTAAAACTACCAACCGAATTTCTTTGTCCACTTTCAAATAATTAATTTATCTACTTAACCGTCGGATGAAATGTTTTTAATATATATCAAACAATTTTTAAAAAGCAGTAATTATATTTAAATAGTAATAATAATAAATTGTTTAAATGAATAGTTCATATTTTTCTACGATCGAGTTATATTTCTTTTATGGTAATTAGTTGTCACAGTGATGTGATTTTTCTGTTAACGAAATAATCAAATAAATGCATTGAATTATTCAACTCTAGAAATTTAAGTAACGCAATACTTTATTAAAAATAATTTTTAGTTTCTTTAAAGTTTCAAAATTGATGACAAAATTAATCTTATAAATGATTGAGTAAAGATAGGATTTTCATCTGTTAATACCTATGTAATCTACAGAATATATATATATATACATACACACACATATATATATATATATATATATATATATATATATATATATATATATATATATATATATACAACTTTTCAACGGCGCAACAGCCCCATTGTAGGCCAAGGCAATCTGCCTGCTAGCAGTTTCTGAAACATGAGATGTTTTCATTTTACAGGGTAGGGTTGTCAACGCTACAGTCCTTTTAGACAGGGGCCTACCAGGGATTCCGAACCATTACAAATATCAATGGCATCCTCGGCCAACAGGTCTCATATATATATGGGACTGTATATATACATATATATATTATAATTTATTGTGATTTTCCTACATCTATATTTAAAGGGAAGGAAGCCAAATCCTAAAATGCTATCAGAATAATTTTATTCTTTTATTTCAATTCCGTCTGTTAGCTCACACTCTCCCTATATATATGTTGTTCAAATTTTCAATCGTTCATAAAATACTTTTTATTCAACCACTCAAGTTCAAATAGATTTTTTTTTATCTTGTAGTGGATGACACTGGATGTTAATACAGTTCTTTCAAATATTAATTCATTCATTAAATTTAATAATTTAGTTTTAATTTTTTCTTGGATTTAAGTTGGCGCCAGATAAACTTAAAAAAATGAATGAAAATTATTTATAAAGGACTTTCTGCAATAGAGTGAAAAAAAGTAGGATTTGACTTTAACAACATTTTTTTTTATATTACTTGTTCTATGACAAAGTCACTCAAAACCATCCATTGCGTTTGCTTCTCAAAAATATTAATTAAATTAGAAATTCATTTAAAAAAAAAAATATTGTTTTGAACGATGCTGGTTTTGAAAACGCAGACATCCTAATGTACGATAAGTCATTACTAAAACAGCAAAAGTTTAACAGATTCATCGTTATCCAAAGTACACTGTGGGAAGTCTACTTTGCTTGATTATTCTAAAATGAATTCGTAAATGAATTTCTTTTTTTTTTTCAATTCCTACTATTAGTTCACACTCTCCCTATATATATATGTTGTTCAAATTTTCAATCGTTCATAAAATACTTTTTATTCCTCTACTCAAGTTCAAATACATTTTTTTTTAACTTGTAGTGGATGACACTTGATGTTAATACAGTTTTTTCAAATATTAATTCATTCATTAAATTCAATTAATTAATTTTAGTTTGTTTTTTTTAGATTTAAGTTGCATATATCTACCAATAGATGGCGCCAGATAAACTTAAAAAAATGAATGAAAATTATTTATAAAAGACTTTCTGCAATAGAGTGAAAAAAAAAGTAGGAATTGACTTTAAAATTGTTTTTCTATATTACTTGTTTTTTATTTTTTTTTCGTAGATTTGAACACAAATTTTCCATCGCATGGCTCCCGGCTGTGATCGTGAACATGGACTGCTATAATTCTGAAAAGATAGCCTGTGGAGATTTCATGGGAAGCGTGTACATTGTGAACATGTTCTCGGAGTTTTTCATGAGGTTGAGGAGGAGGGCCTCTCATCTTGGTCCGCAGAAGATCACCTTCGACGATCTGAAGAACGGTCGAATAAATGGAATCAAACTGGAACACACTGCTAAGTCGCATTTGACGAATGTAGCAAAAGTAAGAGAAACAAAATCATCGCTTTTATTCTTCGAAATTGTTAGGCCTGCTTTTATGCTTTTAAAATTATTTGAGACCTCGAAAACCTTTACTCCAGTAATAATGGATTGTAAAGAGCTTTTAAAAAGTTAACAATTGAACTGAATTGTAAATTCTGGTATAATTGAAAGTTGAAATTTATGATTTAACTAAAAATTGAAAATTAAATATTGTTTTCCAGTATCAGGTATTTTGGACTGAGTTCATTAGCAGTGCAAAGATAAATCACGTCCCACACTTTTTAACTCTGTAAATTTGGAAGGAACATATCTTCCAGAATGGTATCTGAAGAGTTTACAACCTTTTTCTTAACTTCTAACCCAGTTGTGGGCAACCTTTTTCGGTCACGGGCCAAAAATCGAAGAAAAAAAAGTTTGGAGGGCCAAGATAAATTTTTCTAAAATTTTAAAAATATTTATAATATTATTAACCAATAATATACACTGAAGTGACAAAAGTCATGGGATACCTCTTAATATCGTGTCGGCCCTCCTTTCGCCCAGGAAAGTGCAGCAACTCGACGTGGCATGGACTCAACAAGTCGTTGGAAGTCTTCTGCAGGAATATTGAGCCATGCTGTCTCGATAGACGTCCATAATTGTGAAAGCGTTGATGGTGCAGGATTTTGGGCACGAACAGACCTCTCGATGATGTCCCATAAATGCTCGATGGGATTCATGTCGGGCGATCTAGGTGGCCAGATCATTCGTTGGAATTGTCCAGAATGTTCTTCAAACCAATCGGGAACAGTTGTGGCCCGGTGACATGGCGCATTGTCATCCATAAAAATCCCATCGTTGTTTGGGTACATGAAGTCCATGAATGGCTGCAAGTGATCTCCAAGTAGCTGAACATAAGCATTTCCAGTCAATGTTCGGTCCAGTCGCACCAGAGGACCAAGTCCATGCCATGAAAAAACAGCCCATACCATTACGGAGCCACCACCAGCTTGAACAGTGCCTTGCTGACAGTTTGGGTCCATGGCTTCGTGGGGTCTGCGCCACACTCGAACCCTACCATCAGCTCTTACCAACTGAAATCGTGACTCATCGGACCAGGCCACGGTTTTCCATTCATCTAAGGACCAACCGATATGCTCACGTGCCCACGAGAGTCGCTGCAAGCGATGTCGTTCTGTCAGTAAAGGCACTCGAGTCGGTCTTCTGCTGGAATAGCCCAAGAAAGCCAAATTTCTCCGCACAGTTCTAACAGACAAGTCCCTTGTACGTCCCACATTGATTTCTGCGGTTATTTGACGCAGTGTTGCTTGTCTGTTAGAATTTACTACTCTTTGCGGACGTCGCCGGTCTCGGTCGTTAAGTGCAGGCGGTCGACCACTGCGCTGTCCATGGTGGGATGTTATGCCTGAAATTTCATACTCTCGGCACACTCTTGACACAGTGGATCTGGGAATGTTTAATTCCCTAACGATTTCCGAAATGGCATGACCCATGCGTCTAGCTCCAACTAACATTCCGCATTCAAAGTCTGTTAATTCCCGTCGTGCGGTCATCATCACGTCAAAACCTCTTCACATGAATAATTTGAACAGAAATGAAAGCTTTGCGAAAGCACTGCGCATTTATACCTGTTCTACGCGATGCTACTGGCATCTGAAAATTTGCATATTGCTATCCCATGACTTTTGTCACTTCAGTGTATATATATATATATATATATACTTTATTTGGGAAATATTTTACGAATAACCCAAACCAGCACTAGCTACTCTATACTTTTAATAATTTCAGCACTATTCACAATGATGCTATATGTCCGCAATCTTTCCATACGCAATCAATAATATTAGAACTCACTCCAAAAGAAAAAACCACTGGCTTGAACTTAAAATGTGCAGTCCGCCACATGTGAGGTCTAATTCCCCTATATTGGATTCCCATATGTCTGTTCTCCGAAAAAGAGATAACGCTTGTTGGTGCCAATCTAGCAGCTATAACTAACAAAGAACTTCCTCTTTTAACACTTTACCGATTGAAAGCTGTCTGTGCTTGCTATTTCCGTCAATTTATGTTTTACAGAACAATAATAGAGAAAGTAAAAAGATCATCAGTCCTTTCAAAAAAAGGAAGAAAAATAATACTTAATCAAAGTAGAAAAGGAGATGGATATGTAATTATATATTTCTTTTAATTTGCCTCGAACCGGCAAATTAAAATTCTATCCGCGGGCCGCATAGAACCTTCCGGTGGGCCGTAGTTTGCCCATCCCTGTTCTAACCCAACGAGAAGACTTCGCGATCTGTGGATTAACCATGCTTATCTCCAGCATCTAGATTTCTAGATTTATTTCATTACATCTATTATTATACCAAATATTGCGCATTTCATTTATTAAAGGACAATCAGACCTCTCTCTGCGGAGGGGTCCCAATAATGGTTGTTCAATTGCATAACAAGCACGCACTTATCGTCCATCTCTCTTTAAACCGTTCCCTCAGGCCCAGGGATACAATTTTTATTTTTATTTCCCTAAATCTTTTTGTTTTTAATCCATCCCAGCAGTTCAATAAAGCTTATTTTTCCGTGTCCCGATTAGAATTTCCTACTTTTTTGTTTTCATATTTTTCTCGAAAACTATGTGTTGCAGTTTTATGGGTCTGTGTTCAATTTTCTTATGTACCCTGTTTCCCGTTCTGCACAGTACATGTAATATTGACCGAACATCTTGTAATTAGATGTGATATTTCGGTTTGTTTTATGTTAGTAAGGCTTGAATAATCGAAGTTTTTAACTCAAAATATTTAGCATATTCGGCAGGGAACCCATTGGCCCTTATGGGCTAAACATGTCACTATGTGATTTCTTTCGATTCTCGTTGTTGTTTTCATGTTCTTTGTGTTCTTTTTTTTTTATTGCTTGTTGTAGCCTGCCATTGGAAACAAAATAAAAATATTTAGCATATTTGTCTGCCAAATATTTATTTCTTGCAATAAATTAAAAAAATAAAAAATAAAATAAAAATATTCAATTATAACAACTAACTGCTTACTGAAGCACCATAATGGCCTCGTGAATGAACCAGTTTCTTTTTTTCAAATAAGGGAACTTGGTTTGAACCTCGAACAAAATAAGCTGAAAGAAAACGTATATGTCTATGATGAGTATTGGTATGCCACTTCTGTAAAAAAGAAATCTTCCAGTTAGGCTTGGCAATAATCTCTTACATATCCCCTTGGAGATATTTGTTCAAAATGCTATAGCCCATTGCTCGTGTAGTGTTATAATCCCTTTACTGAACTTGCTACTGTGGCACTTACTACCACAGGTTTCGGGTTCTAGTCCCGGCGGTGCCATGGATGTTTGTAGTGGTTCGGAATCCACTTTAAGCTGTAGATCCCGGTCTCATATGACTGTTGAGCGTTGGGCGTAGAGCTGACAACCCTATCCCGTAAAAAAGAAAAACATCTCTCGTCTCGAAATCTGCCAGTAGGCCTTGGCCCACACTGGGCTGTTGCACCAATGATGGTGATGATGATGAACTTGCTACATTTATGCTGTTAAAATTTCATGGTATGGCGGGCAACAAATTAAAATTTGCTAACAACGATTTCTTATCTTAAAAATTATGAAATGTTTAGATGTCATGGGCCATATCTTTCAAAATGCCAATGAAATGAATGAGGGTAAAAGTATTAATTCGATATTTTATTTTAGGTTAGATACATGCCCAATTTACGTATCGTTGTATCGTGCGCCGTGTCCTCCAAAAGGGCAATGCTGATTCATCATCTGGATCAGAACGAAAGCTTGAGTTTCTATTCGGAAGCCGGAATCTCTTGTTTCGATTACTGTGAAAAGCTGAGTTGTGTAGTCACTGGATGTATTGATAATTCAGTGAAAATTTGGAATCCAGCTGTGAACGCCTCTTGCTATGTGAGTAGTTTGGTAATAATTTCATTTTTCAATTCCTTCTATTAGTTCACACTCTCCCTATATATATCTTATTCAAATTTTCAATCGTTCATAAAACACTTTTTATTCATTCACTCAAGTTCAAATACATTTTTTTTTAACTTGTAGTGGATGAACTCGATGTTAAGACAGTTTATTCAAATATTAATTCAGTAATTAAATTTAATTAATTAATTTTAATTTTTTTTAGACATAAGTTGCATATATCTACCAATAGATGGCGCCAGATAAATTTAAAAAAATGAATGAAAATTATTTGTAAAGGACTTTCTGCAATATAGTGAAAAAAAAGTAGGAATTGACTTAAAAAAAAATTTTTTTTTTTATATTACTTGTTTTTATTAAAGTTAAAATTAAAAAAAAAAAGATTCTTAATCCTTTATTTTTTAAATCACACAAATATTTTACTTCAGCTTAAAAAAAAATATATCGTGAAGCACTTTTTTTTTTGCTAGAATATTAAAATAAAACATTTTCTAAATTTTGATAAAATTTGTCATAAGTACCATGTATTATTAATGAAAGATAATTACTGATTTAATTCTTATATTATAATCAGTTAGTTAATGTTCAAAATAGATGTTTGAAAAAAGCATGAAGGCATTCACGAAATACAGAATAAATTTTCATTTGAACTCATTTCGATAGTTTAAATCTAATTTAAAAATTTGTCAGTAGTTAGTTAATCTCTAGTAGTAGTTAGTTAATCTTTTCAGCAAATATATGTTAAGCAACATTATGGTTATAATGAAATAAACACTGCCTAATCTATATCTCATTAGCTAATTATCATGATGTAGTTAGACCTATATTGTGCAATATTTTACAAGTAATACATTTTTATAATGGATTATTATGAGTTGTATCGAAGTATTTTCCTAAAACATACAATTTCAGAGAAGGAAAAAAAAGTATTGGAAAAATTGATTTTTTTTATAATTATTTTTTCAGAATGTGTATTAATTTTTAATTTTGTAAATTTAGAAGCATTTTTTTTATAGTAGATCTACAATCAATTACTATAAATTAATGAGCAATTTCCCGTAATTGAATTAAATAAGAGTTATTAATTCAATTATACATGTTGGTTTTTTTTTTTGTTTTGCCGTTCTACAATCATTTTTTGCACACTTTGGGCTAATTAGACCGGGACCTACAGCTTAATGTCGATTCCAAACCACTAACAAACATCCGTGGCAACACCGAGATTCGAACCTGAAAAGCCTGTGGTACCAAAGGCCAGAGCGCCAGCCAATTGGCCGTCAGGTCGCAATTCGATTGCATAAGAAAACTCACAGATAACAAAAAAACTAAGAATTGATGTTTATGAAATATTGTGAGTGCCACAGGTTTCGGGTTAGAATCCCAGCAGTGCCACATGGATGTTTGAAGTCGTTCGGAATCCACTTTCAGTCGTAGATCCCTGTCTCATATGACCATAGAGCGTCACAGAGCCCAATCAGACTTCTCACCCACATCATTCCCAAACTGTAAAGGGGCAACTCAGCTCTAGGCGCAGTGATGCGGTGTGGTGTAGTAGTAGTAGTATTCATCATCATAACTGGCTCGACAGCCCGTTGTGGGCCTTGGCCTTCTTTAAAAGATCCAGCCAGGTTCTTCTCCTGTTGGCCGTGGACCTCCAGTTTTTGATCTTGATAACATTAAAATCAGAGTCTAAACAGTCGACCCATCTCTTTTTTGGTCTTCCCATTGATCGCTGTCCAAAAGGACAGTCCTGTGTTACACTGAAAAACCTCAAAGCAGCTCAATCACTTTCCATTCTCATGAGATGACCGGCCCATCTCCTCCTGTTCAGTTTAACAAATTTTAGAATGTCAATATCTCTAAAAAGTTTGTAAAGTTCAAAATTGTATCTTCCTCGCCAATTTCCATTGTCATTGATACCACCACAAATAGTTCGTAACGCTTTAGTAGTATGAAATATTGTTTAAAATATAAATTGAGACCTAAATTTTACATGATTGCACTTTTTATTGCCTAGGAAAACCTAACGGGCCATTTTAATTCCGTGACTCACGTTGCTGTGGATGAAAAGTGCCTCTTTGTCATTTCTGCAGATCGGGACAAGACGATTAGGGTGTGGAATTTGCTTAGACCAATGTGCTTGCAGGTGATTAAATTCAAAGAAGCTGACTTTGCTGGAAAGCATATTTTCGCAACACTTTTTTTGGATAAAGAGTACGGTAAATTGAATTTTACTTAATGATATCTTTGCAGATAAGTGATGTTGAATTCACAATAAGTATTAATAATTTCAAATTAAACTGTTTATGAAATATCCCTAATTTTCATTTTAATCCCCGTTTCATTTTTTTAGTTTTCATTTTTTTAATTCCGAATTTAATGAATTTATTTTTTTGGTTGTTTTCTTCATTATGCGAGCAACAGAACATAATTAAAAATGACAATTGATTCACAATTCTTCATTGTAATGCCTTATTTTATCAGCATTTGGTGAATGAATCTATTGCAGGGACAGCAGTGTTTCGACATGTTTCATTTAATTATGGGAGGGAGAAATAAGCAATTGCTTGTATTGTAAAAGAAATCACAGAAAACTGTAACTATGAAATTGAAATTAACAGTTTGAGACAATCTGTCATAGGTTTTAGAGTTTACTTGTTTTGTTCAAAGATTTTAATCAATAGGAATAGAATTTCACTTACGACAGACACACTGGTTCCCCAAATTGAACCAATTGTAAAGATGATTTTCTAACTATCTGCCTTAATATGCATTTGGCAGCCAGGAAAAAAAACAATACGCATTAGATGGTGTTCGTTAAGTTGTCTTGTGTTGCAAATTTTATAATAACAGAATATTTTTTTTTATTTCCAATGACAGATTATGAAGTTACAGCAAAAAAAAGAACACCAAAAAAAAAAAAAAAAAAAAAAAAGAACACAAAATCTAACATATCTCTAGCCTCCCAATATCGCTCGGCTAGAAAAGTCTTGCTCAAAGCAGGACAGTGAAGTAGATGCGTCGAGTCCATGGCCTCTCCAGAGCTGCATATAGTGCATATCGGGGAAGGAACAATTTTGAGTCTGTAAAGATGGTTTGTGGCAGTCATGTCCGGTAGCTAGTCGGAAATGAGCGACTGCTCTACGCCTTGGACCATTACATAAATTTGGGATGGCATTCTTCCAGGACTTTTGGGAAATGCGGTTATAGAGGTCTTCTTGAACGCGGACTTTAATTGATCTTTTGATGAGATTTTTAATGCCAAGTTGTAGATCTTTTAGCCACTAAAAAGTGTTACCAGGTGCACCATGGGGAGATAGATCTACTGCGCAATCTAATAACAGAATATAAAACTTGTAAAAAGCTGAGAAAGAGTTATGTAGGTTTAAATAATTTTCTTAGTACTTGTAAATTTTACAAGATTTTATTTCTTTTTTAACTGTAATAGATTTTTTTTTTCATTGCAGATAAGCTGATCATAACAACCAACCGTATAACAGTACTCAACCTTCGTCGCAAGGATGTTAAAAGGGCGGCTCATCCCGATAGTGAACTCGTAGTGCTTGCAACCTACAACACCGTCTTCGACAGCTTCATAACGGTTGGGAACAAGGCGTCAGTTGCTGTGTGGAGTGCAGAAACGTGTTCACAGATTCATGAGTTCACCGAAATTCATGTCACCTCAACTAAA
Organism: Caerostris darwini; assembly: GCA_021605075.1. Taxonomy (NCBI): domain Eukaryota; kingdom Metazoa; phylum Arthropoda; class Arachnida; order Araneae; family Araneidae; genus Caerostris; species Caerostris darwini. The sequence continues at coordinate 1,086,855 of BPLQ01014549.1, forward strand.
GAAGGGATTTTACAAATTGTGGATGTGGTTGCAGCTGGACTTGAACCATCCGAGCGACGTCTTATCACGGCTGGTAAGATGGAATCTTCTTGTTAGAATGATACTGCACCAAAATTGGTGACATTGATTTCTTTGTAAAAAAAAATTGAAGAATTGTTCAATACACATGAAAAATCCAAAGAATTGATAGGAGATATGCATCCAGACAAGAAAGAAAGTTTGTTGAGGGCTTGATTAGAAAACTGATTGTTATCGAAAAATTACAAATGAAAGGAAAAAAGCTACTGCTATTTTGCTGACAATAGATAACTTTTTTTTTCAAAAAATAAAATTAAAATAATTTAAGCTTTCAATAAAATCTTATTAATTCATGACTGATAAAATACAGTAAATGAATTTTGAGTAAAAAAAAATATTTTTGCAATTTTTGTTTTTTCAGGATTTAGTATAATAAGATATAGCTTCCTATAGATGTTTATCTTAGATTAATGTGGTTTTGATATATGTGGTATAAACGGAGGAATCATTAACCGCACTAATCGCGGGATTACTGCATTTCACTTAATTTTTTTTTTTTTCTATTTAGACTTTATCCAAGGCCAAGAATTCCGTCGCTGTGTCATAAGAAATATGTTTTACTAATTATTGTGGTTATTTTATAATGAATCATAAAAATTCATTAAAATGTGTACAAAATTAAAAATACAGAAATATATGGCTCATTTTAATCCATTAATTAAAGCAAAATGATACTGGTTATAAATTTGTTAATTTTTCCTACATTGGACTATTAGGTACAGGAATACATAAAAAAGATGTGGGCGGAACTAACCTGGTGGATAGCACGTTGAATTTCCGAACTTCTAATACCTAACCACACCACATCATTGTGCCTAGAACTGAGATTCCCCTTACAGTTTTGGAAATGATTAAAGATTTAATGATGTTGTTACAGTGCCAATGTTCAAAGCGTGTTTATTCAACTTGAGAGAATGAATGAAGTATATGGATGGTTTAAAACCCAGGAATTAAAGCGTGTTTTGAAAAAAAAATCCTTAAAAAGAGTATAGATCAATAATCCAGGACGGAATGAATTTAAAGAAAACACTACACTGAACTGAAATGGAAGGAGGAAAAATCTATACATGCTGCAGAATAATTATTATGGCAGATATATGGATATACTAAGGCAATTTGATCGGTAGTGTCCATTTTTCAGTTGAATATGAATATTTGAATTTTCCATTATTGTCAGCCAAGAACATTTGAGCTTTAGTAAGTGGATTGGGGTGATTAATGAAGCTTCTGAAAACTGTCCAGGATAATTTAGCTATATTTGCTTCCACATCTTCTGAGGTCCACATCTTCCACATCTTCATTAGGTTGTTATCTGTAAATCAGGGTTATGTTTATATAAATTCTCAATTAACCAGGGTGTGTTGGTAATGATTGGTAATGATTGGTAGTATTCTTTTTTAAAGAATATATATCTTCATTGCGTTTGTTTGCGCTATGAACACCCAGATAAGAGCTACATATGTAAGAATGGGTCTTATTATTTGTTTTTATATAAAGGACACTTTAATATAAAGTTGTATCACGGGAATTTATGAAGACTCCCCTCAAGAACGGCTTCTGAGGAGAAGATCAGATTTTTGAACTAGGAGAACTTGGTTCATAATCCGAAAAGCCGTGTCGAACAGAGAACTTCTGCTTCAACATTAGAGATGATAAATCAGTAGGTCAGAAAAAGAGTTTTGATGTTTACAAGTTACGATGGTCCAAAATTTCCAGGTTTCTTCCGCCTTCGTGGTAATACCGAAAGAGCTACTACATACCTGCTGCTAAAAAAAAAATCTAATGATCTAGAGACATTTATCAGTACATCAAAAAGTTTATATTTCATCTAAACCTTATATATTAATAATTAATTTAATTTAATTTGCTATAATTAATAATTAATTTAAGCATTTGTGCGTAATTTTATTATATCTGTTTTTTGTTGTTTATATATCATCATGTGATTATTCCTATCCTAGGGAGAGATGGCAGCATTAAAGTTTGGAACTTTCACATGGGAATCTGTCTCAAAGAATTTCAGGCAAAGTTTCCTGTCATGACTTTGTCTTTTCTTAATTTCGACATATTTGCTGCGGGATCGTCAGGCTTAATAACACAATTTTATGATGACGGTGAGGGTACTATTGAAGACAATGAATGGAAGCCTCTTAATGAAGAGACAATTGTTAGCATCGACAACTATGGAAATAATCTGGTGGCTTCTGCTTCCAGTGAAGGTGAAATTGTTATTTGGCTGTGGAAGAACGTAGACGCCAAACTGAGAATGAAGGATCGTACAATAGGTAGGAGTTATCTTCACTTAACATTTGGAAAATCTGTTCTCTGCATGAATTGATGGATTTCATAAATTTTACTGTATCTAAAAAAATTACATTAGGCATTTAATTTTATTAAAAATACTTTATCCTTATTGATTGTTTTCAATAAGGTTGTGCATTTAATCTGCAACCCAATGCAGTTTTGAATACGGACAAACTTGAAAGTCATAAACCTCCTTAGAACCTGAATATTTTTGTGTACTAATTTTAATTTTTTTCTGAAACTCTAATTACATGAAAATATCTTTAAAATGTTATTATGTTACAAAATTACCATTTAAGTTAGAGCTACCTCACATGATTGAACATTTCCTTAAAAGATTAAGAACATCTCCTCTAAAATTAGATATGTATTCAAGTTTAATCATAATGCGCATTAGTGTTTAAAAATAGTTTTAACAAGTAACATAAAAAAAAAAAAATTTTAAAGTCAATTCCTACTTTTTTTTCGCTATATTGCGGGAAAGTCTTTTATAAATAATTTTTTTAAGTTTATCTGGTGCCATTTATTGGTAGATATATGCAACTTAAATCTAAAAAAAATGAAATTAATTAATTAAATTAAATTATTGAATTAATATTTGAAAATGTATTAACATTCAGTGTCATCCACTGCAAATTGAAAAAACATGTATTTGAACTCGAGTGGATGAATAAAAAGTATTTTATGAACAATTGAAAATCTGAACAAGATATATATATATAGGGAGAGTGTGAGCTAATAGAAGGAATTGAAAAAATTTTAATTAGGAGATCTTTAGCATACATTAATAAATTTTTTTAGTGCAGATCTTTCCAAAATTTATCTTGTAACTTTGTGTCTGCATGCGTAAAGGAAAAGCGATGATTTTTATGAATGAAAATTTTGAAATTTAATCATAGAAACTGAACATGCAGAAGATTTGAACGATTACCCTGCAAAGAAGTTGGTAGCAAAGCGGAGACGTTTCAGCATCAGCCAAATTTTGTTTTTGAGGACGCGCGAGTTGGATGATTCGATAGGAAACCTCGTCTCCTGCGGAATTGATGGCCGGATACGTTTCTGGAATGTGATCTACACCATCAAAGTAAATAAATGGAAACTGCTTTCCAAGTTCCGTGCTGTGATCAGAAAATCAGATGGGGTACTTTGTATAGGGACCGATAAGAAAAATTCCCTCCTTTTCTCAGGTATGTCAGAAATTTTAATGCCTATGTTTTCTATTTTCTAAAATCATTTCGTAAGTTCTAGAGCAATACTTATACTAGGTTATAATTATATTGCGATATAGTAAGGTTATCAACCCCATTCAGAGTCAAAAGTTTTTTTAAATAATGCTTTATGGAAATTTTTCATGCTATTGTTAAATTAGTTATAAAATAATGACAAATATGAAAATTAAAATGCATTCTTGAATATTTTTTGTTAAAATTTGTCCAAAATTTGAAAAAAATTATTTTTTCTTTACGTAAACTTCTAACTACAGGAATATACAAAACATATCACATTTATTTGCCTAAATGCAGATATATATCTATAATTCCTGCGATGAACTAAAAAAGTAATATTCTTAAGTATATCTGAGGTATGAATCCGCTTTAAATCATAGATCCCGGTCTAATATGACTGTAGAGCGTTGGGCATTAGGTTAACAACCCTATCCCTATAAAAAGAAAGCATTCTTTGTCTAGAAATCTGCCAGTAGCAGAAGGCCTTGACCTACCATGAGGCTGTTGCGCCAATGAAAAAGAAGATATTTGATGTATAACCAATCGAGTCAGTTAGAGCAAAAATATAAGTATAGAAATGTATTGTTTTTATTAAAAATTACATTAATTCATTTTCAAATGAATGTATTTTAAAACTTTTTTGCATACATAACATCAATAAAAATATAAAATTAAAAGTTCATTAGATTCTAAGAAATTTTTTAACAGTTATGACTGTTATCATACAGAGGTGTAGCATAAACACACTTCTTCAGAATTGTGATTAATAATTTTTAATGCACGAATTCAGTATTCAAACAGCTTATGATCAAACAACTGTATCTCGACTTCTATCGACTCTAGACACAAACTCGAAATTGTTTTCGAAAACTAAAGATCTGATTTTCAAAATAAAACAATAAAAAAAATCTTCAATTTTTTTTTCTCACGAAAATGGTAATTTGAACGTGGTTGATTACCTAAAAAAAAAAAGGCTTGCATAATCTCTCTCTATATATATAAACTCATGTTTGTGAAAATTTCAACACCATGAAGGACTTACGCGAGTGAGCTGAAATTTTCAGGAAATGCAAAATAGCGTAAGATATGCAAATGATTAGAATTTCAAATCCGTAGCGCATGCATATGCTGAGCAGCGCCCTCTGAACGGCGAATGGATCCGAATAAATAGACGGCGAGGCGTGTATGGTTATCGGTGGTTATCTGCTAGTGGTAAACGTTAACTCAATCGTTACTTATGCCTCTTCGACGAAAGAGAGCGAGATTTGAACAACTTACAGAGTTTGAACGGGGGAGAATCATCGGCCTTCGTGAAGCTGGATTGTCTTATCGTGCAGTAGCCGCTCGTGTGCAGCGTAACAGCAGCACAGTGATGCGTCTTTGGAAGCAGTGAACGGACAAGTGTCGGACAACTCGGAAATCCGGGAATGGACCCCGAAATGTGATGTTAGCTCGCGATGATAGACACCTGGTCCGAATGGCGCTGACGGACCGTACGGCTTCCTCTAGACAATTGCCAGCACAGTGGTCAATAGCTACAGGTGTTTCCTTGTGTGCTTCATCAATTCGTAGACGTCTGCTGCAGCGTGGACTGCGCGCAAGGACTCCTTTATACAGGATCCCTCTCACGCTAAACCATCGCCGCCTGCGGCTACAATGGGCCGCTCAGCATAGAGACTGGCGTGCTGATTGGCTGCATGTCGTGTTTTCTGACGAATCCCACTTGAATTTGTAGTACCATGATGGCCGCATTCATGTCAGACGCTATGCCTGTCAACGCCACCTTCCGGAATGCATTATCGAACGCCACAGTGGACGAACACCCGGAGTTATGCTCTGGGCTGCCATAGCATATCATGGACGATCTCAATTGCTAAGAATTGCAGGCAATCTGAACAGCAACCGGTATATCAGTGAAGTTCTACAGCCCCAAGCTGTTTCCTTCCTTCAAAGCATGCCAGGCGCTGTATTTCAACAGGACAATGCCCGCCCTCATATCGCTAGGACTGTTCAATCCTTCTTTGCAACGCGGCAGGTACAGCTTCTTCCTTGGCCTGCATATTCCCCGGATATGTCGCCGATTGAACATGTGTGGGATTTCGTTGATCGGCGTCTCGCCCATGATCCTCGTCCTGTTGCTTCTGTAGACGACCTTAGGGTGCGCATACAAACAATATGGAATGCTCTTCCTCAGGCAGACATTCAACATTTGTTTGACTCCATGCCACGTCGTGTAGCAGCACTTATTGCGGCGCGTGGTGGCTACACAAAATACTGATTCCGATCTCTTGTTATAGTTTGCTTGCTTTGAACATTTAATCATTTATTTGTACCACTACCACTCAACTGTGTATTAAATTTCATTCAATTATGACGATTCCTTCATGGTGTTGCAATTTTCACAAACATGAGTTTACAAATATATATGAATGTGAGTATGTTCTAGCATAACTTAAAAACTATTGTACTCATAATTGCAGTTATTTCCTTTGAATTTATTATTTCTTTTTAAAAATTTGTCGCCAAAATTTTATAGAAAAAATTTTATTAATTATTTTTAACATTTTTTTAATTGTTATAAGATTTTTAGATCACAAAGGTGACATTCTGACTAACGCCGTTAGATAACTTATTTTTAAAAATGAAGTAGAAAATTTTAAATATCCGTTTCCAATTTTTTTTCCAATCTATCAGTATTGCATTCTTAAAAATGAATGATAACTGTTTAAAGGTGAAAAAAATATTGGAAATTTTTGGATACGAATTATTGCTTTATTTAGGCAATTTATATTATTTAAAATCTCCAATCTTGTATTTTACACAGATATTTTTTTAATAAAATTTACCAAAACTAAATTTTTTTTTTTATATTCTGTGACTGGCAACACCACTCAATTTCTGCTTGTCTATTATTTAATATAATTTTCAAACTACTGTCATCCTTATGAACTTAAAAGCAAAACAAAAAAGAGATTTGTAAAATATTTTAAAAAATAAATATAAATTCAATCATTTTAAACTTATTTAAAGTGGAAATTTCTTAAATGTTTACTAAAAAAATGTGATAAATAATTATTTAATAATGTTTTACGTTACCTTTTCACTCTTGCTGGAAAAAAAAATCCTTTTTTTCTAATGAAAATTCTTTTAAATAGAGACTTAATTACTAAAATATATATTCAAGAATTTTTGTAGTCATAGAGGGGTATAACTCAATTATATTCTTAACAATTAAAAAATTGGTCTTACTACCAACATTGATGCTGTTAATAATAGGGACTAATATTTTCCCAGGATTCCCGGGTAACGTAATGTGAAAAAGATTTTTACATACAGTTTATTTATATACTCTTAATTATGTGTGTAACCCATGTTCCCATGGTGCCATGTATCAAACGAAGCTTCATTTTAATAAATATTTTATAAAAATTCATATCTTCAGTAATTTTTCCAGTTAAACTAAAGAATAAACATTGATCTTTTAAATATATTTTCAAATTGCTACATTTATTGCTTTTTAACTATGAAATAAGCGTTATATGTGGAAAAAGTAATGTCATTTTTTGTCATACCTTAAAACTCGTATTTTTCCAGCTTTGAACGAAAGCTGGAAAACGAGTAAGACTTGTGTGACGAAGAGAAAAAAACAATTACAAAAAACAATAAAATAATAAACATATTTTTTTGTACTAGTTCAAAGCTTTTCGGATAGAAATTAAGTTCGTTCAATAAAGCCTTAAGACTATAACTTCTCATTCAATTGAAATTTTTCTGTAACTTTCCACAATTTTTTTTACCATCGTTAGTTGTGAGTAAATATAAAAATATTTGCTAAAAATGTTTACTAGTGTAATTGAATCAATGATTTTCTCAACAATTTCTATAAGAAAAAATTGTAACGATCTAAAAAAATTGAAAATTATATGTTATTCTCCCTATTGTAAAATTTAATATAATGGCAATAGTTTCCGAATTGAACAGAAGCCTTAAGACTATAACTCCTCACTCAGTTAAAATTTTTCTACGTCCATAACTTTTTTTGCCATCGTTAGTTGTGACTAAATATAAAAATATTTGATAAAAATGCCTAATAGTGTTATTGAATCAATGATTTTCTCAACAATTTCTATAAGGGCTAATTGTAACGATCTAAAAAAACTGAAAATTACATGCTGTCCTCCCTAATTACATAATTTAATGAGATGGCAATAGTTCCGAATTGAACAGAAATGCTTAAGATCTTATTCTTTTTTTTCTTTACAAGGTGACACGATGGGCTATGTCCGTGTGTATGACTTGGAAGATTATTACTCTGTGTACGGATCTGTACCAACCAATGCAAAAAAGCCTGAATCGCACCATTATGATAAATACCCGTTCTTAAGACTGCAACGATTGATTCAGATTAATCATAGACAGTACTCGAAATTTGACCACCATGATGAGGCCGAACTGGGATTCGCTCCCATTCTTCTGAATTGTTTCAGGGCTCACATGGGAGCCATTCTGAAAGTCGGATATTCTGATGAACGAGAAATTATAATCACAGCAGCGAGACAAGGATCAATTCGTCTGTGGACCGTTTCGGGAATGTATATAGGATATTTAGGATCTGACGACGCGAAAATGTCAAAAATGAAGCACATGCCACCAGATATTCAAAATATAGCATCACCAACAACTCTTCATGTAAGAAATTTTTTATCAAAATTCCTTTTATTGTTTAAAAAAATTGGTAAATTATTGCAATAATGTTTTATAAAACTTTATTGCATTGATCAGTTCAGAAAGCTTGCACAAAATAATCGTTTATTGCTTTTTTTTTTCGTTGAATTTTATTTATGGATACATTTCTTTAGCCATTAAATTTTATTTACGGAGGGTTTTATTTACAAAGAATGGATACGATTTTCAAGTAATTGAATTGGATTTTTTAAAGTTAATTTGAATTATTAAATGAACCTGGCTTTTAAAAGTATTATTCATTCTGTTAAAATGTCACCGAGAACTTTATTGTATTTTCTGTGGACAATGTGGTTTAACTTATTTAAAATGATCGACAAAGACATATTTTGGCAACATGCTTTGATATGTACAAATTGACTACATGATTACTTGCATGGTTTCGTTACTCGTAACATGAATGCGATCTTCATTGGATGTTGTACACTCATGTCCATAAATTAAGGATAATTCAGAATCACACAGAAATTGAACTCTAAAATAAAAATTTCACCTGTAGAATTATCATACACATCTGGAAGAAAAATATGCAAATTACAGGAAACCACCAGATGGCGCGGATAGTACGTCACAATGACGAGAGTGTAAGAGAGGGGTATATAAGGAATGGTGGCGAAAAAGTAAAATTGTTCACAAGCGCTTTAAAAGCCTTTCAGTGCAATAACCGCATAGTTATGGCACAAAGGAAGCATTTGGATGATTTTTTACGTGGTAGAATTATCGGACGACTGGAATGTGGACGTACCTAGCTGGAAGTGTCCGAGGAACTTGGAATCGCCCAGAGTGTCATCTCCAGGCTTTGGCAACGATTCCAAGATGATGGCAATGTGAGTAGATGTTACAGCACAGGTAGCCCCCGTGTTACAACGCCGAATGAGGACCCGTATTTAGCAGTTACTGCCAAAAGAAACAGACGGAGCACAGCATCAGACCTGTCTCGTCAGCTCTTTTCAGCTACCGGTACGACAGTTTCAAGGCAGACCGTGTACAAACGCTTAGGGCATATTGGTCTATATGCTCGTAGGCCTGTCAGATGTGTTCCACTTACCGCAACTCACTGTCGCCTGCGATTAACCTGGAGTAGAGAGCATGCATTGTGAACACAGCAACAGTGGTCTGGTGTGATGTTTTCCGACGAGTTCAGGTTTAGTTTGTAGTCTGATTCTCGCCGGACTTTCATATGGAGAGCGCCAGGTACCCGTTACCACCAAGAGAACACCATTGAACGAGTGCACCACCGTTACGGTGGTGCAGGATGGCTCGTTTGGGGAGGAATTATTCTTGGTTCCAGAACTGACCTGCATGTTCAGAGTGTAACGATGACAGGCCACATCTATCGGGATGTCATTCTGGAACAACATGTACGTTTGTTTTGGGGCGCCATGGGTGCTGAATTTCTGTTTATGAATGACAACGCCCGTCCTCACCGTGCAAACATTGTAGGCGAATGCCTTCAATTGGAGGATATCCCCCGTATGGATTGTCCAGCATACTCACCGGACTTGAATCCAATAGAGCATGTGTGGGATATGCTTGGCCGACGAATTGCAACCCGTCAACCCCCTCCCACCTGTCAACCGGAACTTCGGAGGGCATTACTTGATGAGTGGTGTAATATTCCTCAAGATTAGATTGATAATTTGATACTCAGCATGACTAGGCGTTGTAAGGCCTGTATTGCATCGTCCGGGAGACATACTCCATATTAACCATCATACTAACCATGTTATACTGTTTTTTGTAAATAGGTTCTTTTTTGAAATTTGCTCCAGGGAGTAAAAATCGCAATTTTTATTAATTATGTCAAACATATAGCATCTTTTCTGCTCTTTACCTTTTGTTTAATAAATAGACTTTACAAATAAGTCAAATTTGTTTTGCTTCTGCCTCTTTCTTTGCCTGAACTTCATTATCCTTAATTTATGGACATGAGTGTAGTTAAAAGAAACTCTCTTCGTAGAAAATAACATTGACATGTCGAATTAAGGCTCTAACAGAAATATTTTCTGCATGCAATATTTTTCCAAGGAACATCGAGTAGCGCAAGCAATTTCGAATTTAAGTGCACATAAAATTATTCACAATTTTGAAAATCAATCAATATCTAATAAATAT